>JYCQ01000010.1:0-540243 GCA_000931505.1 Hypoxylon sp. E7406B
GTGTGTGTGTGTGTGTGTGTGTGTGTGTGTATTCCTTAGAACAGTCACAAAGGATATCAAAGCCGTTGCTTAAACTTTCATTAGGCAAATACGTTTGGTTACAATTGATTTCGTTAATATTTGGTCATAAATGGCACTAAATAGTGTGATTTTTATATGAATTCAATACAGAGGTTGAAGTTGTCCCAAGAAGGATGACTAGTTCATCGAAAGCTGCTATAGGGGGGTTATAAGTATCCTGGATATAAGTCTCTTACAGGCGTCCTTACGAAGAACTACGAGTAAATAATTATGTGGCTAATAGGGAAGGGTAGGAAAGCCTCAACAGAACTTAGTTTGGGTTGCTTAACAAACAACTCAAGCTTATATGACAGTAGCAAAAAAGGATCAAAGTAAACACCATTATTGACTTGCCTTGAATCATTAGGTATCGTCGCTACCACCAAAGCTTTACCTACATCATGTATACCTGATGATCCAGTGTCCTGAGTTCATAAAAGGGTATGTCCTAGGCTACATAGATTGTTACCTTCCCAGATTTTCCACCAGAGGGTCGTAATCGGTCGAATTTATCGGAATTACCACAATAGATTCCTTTAGGTAGTTCTTACTAATGAATTACATTTGCTCGGGTTTCACGGGGATAGCCTTCAGATAATACAACGGAAATAAAAGTGCTGTAATAACCATGGTATCGTTAAATATCAAGTGATGGCAACTATTCCTCATTTTTTATCAACATTTCTTTATGCTACTTTAGGTGCCTACCTAATCAATGCCTCCGCCGAAAGATCCCAAGTAAGCCACGGCTACTATCTGTGCTCATCCGAGGCCCCTTCTCTCCGTATGCTGCTGGAAATCCCCGACGTCTACGCGGGAAGCAACATGACACGCTCCAGAACAACAGCGCCGCGAACATGACAGCGAACGCAACCCAGGAGATTACCATGAACTTGGTGCCTTCTACGGCAGAGATGCCAGCGTCGCCTCCCGCCGAGTTAATCTCGGATACGCCCTTTTTGGATATTGCTGTGGCGATCGCACTACCGGCCGCAAGGGAAAGAGCAGCCAGGGCTGATAGTGCCGCGTTGATGACTATGGTACCTCTCCCAATGCTGTCACGTCTGAGTGACAGGATCATGATGCACGATAGGAAAGACAGGCCAGAGAAGCCGCTTCCAAGTACATAGAGGATGAAGATCGCGAGAAGGAAACTATTGAGGTAGTCGATAGTCTCCCGAATCGAGTCTGGAATTGGGATGTTGGTAGCATTGATTTTCAGTGGGCCGGCATCGATCTCCTTCTGGAGGACGTCGGTGAGGTTGAAATGAACTAGATGCTACTGTTAATGTTCCCCTTATTCTTCCAAGTAGCAGAAGATAGTATACGTACCTCCAGGCGACTGTGCTGTGCAGTTCGTCGTATTATACCAAGTAAGTGGTGAGGTAGCATTCGGTGCGAAATTACCCTCGCAGGCCGTCATGACGTGCAAACTGTACCATTGAGAGATGCCCAGTTTCTGGGCTAGCTCGTCGGCAACGTCATTTGCAATATCGTTCAGTTGGTCTGTGATCT
Source organism: Hypoxylon sp. E7406B (assembly GCA_000931505.1). Lineage (NCBI taxonomy): Eukaryota > Fungi > Ascomycota > Sordariomycetes > Xylariales > Hypoxylaceae > Hypoxylon > Hypoxylon sp. E7406B. Next base: position 1,576 of record JYCQ01000010.1, read on the forward strand.
CGCCCTCAATATCGTCGAGCCCACCTTGAATGTCATCCCAGCCGAAACCGTTGTCGTTAGTGGCCGTGGGCTGGGATCCAGAAGACGTCGCAGTAGGGACAAGATCGTGCCCAAAATCAGACATGTTAATCTACATTATGTTCAGTATATAGTCTTTCATGGAGATGACTTGCGAATAGGGGACGTACGGCAATAAGGTGGTAGTCCTCTAGTGCTTGTTGTTGAGATCCAGTACCGGCGAAAAGAGCCAGCATCGCTAGCACGAATCCCGCAATAGACAGAAGAAGTGGGATTATCGCCGCAAAGGGCGCAATCTTGCCGTCTCTTGTGATGGCCATGTTGCCGTGGTGAACGTCAAATATTGAAGACTCTTCAAATGGGCCACCTTATAGTGTATCTAGGGAGATATAACTGCGTTTGACGGGGGAAGGGCGTGGTAAGGCTTCGTCGATACTTAAATCAAGGCAACCCATACGAAGAACAAAGGAAGGGCATCGATATATTATGTCGATGAACATGGAGGGTGCCTGAAACCCCCAATCATTAAGACCAGCCTTGATATAGCAAACCCTACATACAGTCACTAAACAGGTTCTGGAGTGCCACCCTCCATTCATTACATTTCTACTTAAGGATTGGGTCCAACAATCTTCATCCAATCTGGTAGCCATCAGATTTTTGCCGCTGGCTCGGCGCACGTATACGTATAATCTTCCCTAGTCACGACTTTTCTAAGACAAGACGTGGGAAGAATTAACGCGCACTTTACCGCATGCACTAGCTGGTAGAAACATTTCCATAGGCGGCATCTGAGTGGACAGGGAATACGTCACAGGGCGACTTTGCCTCCTTTAGTCCATGTCCGCGACGATGATTGGCTCCTGGTTAGCGTTGCGTCATGAAGGTCCATCTGGAAACTATCCCTGTCAGCCCGGTTCGCATCTTGCTAGCCAGTCAACCCCTGCCGGCTCTCTCGATGTCAATCGGAGACCTAGCCCCAAGACACCCAGCCTTAGCTAGCGTCTTTGGGGGGGGGGGGGGGGTTTACTGGGAGCCACAGGACAGCCGTTCTTAGCAAGATCCGAAACGGCTCCGTGAAGAGAAGGCGATTGAAGGTGCGCGGTAGTGCTGACGTATTCGACGGAGGCCCCTCAGTTGCCGCTTGGGCGGTGTTCTTAGACATGTTTTGCAATTAGAGGTAGCCCTATACATACCTAAGGTATGCCGTTATTATGCTTTTTCTTCCCATGATGCATCATATATCTTGATGCGATGGGGTCCGGGCATGCTTACAAGCCATAGTTCGCGATGTAGTTAGTGATGAAAAGGCAGAATTATAGGCGGGCGGTCTGCATCTGATTTGGAGCTACCGGCTTTCCGCAGTAGCAATATTCTACAAGATCTATCGATGTCTTTTTATGCTACCTAGCCCCTTTCAGTCGCTCACTCTCTACAACCGCCTTCGCGCTCTCACTAAGGGTATCTTTCTCCACCGTGATCCAACGTCCTCTGCCTGATCGCTGTGCCCTGATATGCTTTTCTACTGCAGTTGCGAACTCAATCCAGCCTGCGAACCGCAGGATCTGGTCCGCGGATGAATCGTCCGAGAGAGCATAACCAGAGCAAAGCCTCAACGTTGTGATCTTACCCCAGTCGCCCACCCAGTCAATAAAATCAACAGTGAAGTCCCCATCTGACGATTTCATCAGCGCCGGAAACCAATCACCGCAACCAGTCAAATCGAGGTATTCTAGGCTGTACAAAGACTTGCTAAGGCGCTTCAATATCAGAATCGCCTCTGACCAGTCACTATCCAAGCTGTGGCTGTAAGGTCCAGTACCACCGTACTGGACACTCGTTCCTGTTAGCCGTGATGCGACCTTAACAAATTTCGCATTCGGAGTTAAGGACGGTTCGGGCCAGCCGGACAAATTGAGATGCGTGAGAGTTGGCAGCTTGCCGGCCAGCGATAAAAGGTGTTTCCAAGACGCCGCAGGGGCGTTTCCTGGATTAACCGCAAAGGATAGCCGCGTTAGATTCGGTAGTAATTTGTTGGCGGGCCCCGATACGGGCTCTGTGGCGTCCCACGAATCTTGAAGATCATTCTCGATGACGACTTTGGGAGGATAGAGTAATTCGGTCAATTCCTTCAGCGTCAGAGACTTTCCCGCCGACCCAGATAGGTCCAAACAGGATATATCTTCATTCAACTTGTTGAGATCGGGCTTGTCAACCTCATACTCTGCAAGCAACTCATCGGAAGGCCCAGTCAGAACAAGCCGTAGATCCTTGATGGATAGTCCGGGTTCATACAGCTCGGAGACGTAGCTGATTAACGCTGTTCGCAGATGGCTAGGGAGTGTATACAGATAAAACTGGTTCCAATCCCGCTGCTGCGCCCAATCTAGCGCCATTCGTCGAAGTATCTGATCTATGAAGCTGCGAGATTCGGGGACATAGGCGCCCGGCAAGGGCCAGTGGCGGATACGCCCTGCGGCGGCAGCCTTCAGGTCCTTGGGAGCATGTCGCGATTGCGCCAGCGATATCCAACTTCGCGGAGGCGGAGGACCAGGGGGCGGTCGTCGACCGTTGATGTCCCGTCGCAAAGGCCTTCGAGGCACTGGGGCGGGAGTCTCGGGAATCTGGAGTATCTGACGGATCGAAGGGTGAACGGTAGGAGTCGCTGTTGAAAAGCTGTTCTGGGTACTGTTTCTATTTAGGCTAGTCCGTCGCATTTCTGCGAGGAGCTGGTTGACGGAACGCTCATGTTGTTCTGCGCGCTGGCAATTAGCATGATGCTCACGATCGGAGTTTACGGGCATCTGAGAAATGGTGGCGGGGCTGTCTTACCAGGAGTCGTCCGTGACGAAGATAACGTGAGGGACGGTGGAGCAACTGAAGGCGGTTTCGAGTATTTGTTATTATGTCTTTTCTTAGGCATTAGGCATAACAGTTGAAGATAGCGAAAGCATATCTCAACTGCTTGTGAAGGGGAGAGTTCGCAAATACCGTCAAAAACCCAAGCCACAGAAGAGCAAATGATGCCATATGTAGAATGTAGAAATTGGAGATGACTCAAGCTAACCTCAATGAGTCAGTGTATATTACGTAATGCCAGAGTCCTAGTTGACGCTAAGTCTCAATTGTAAACCCTGACACAACAATTCTAGCGCTTGAGGCACTATGAGCTCAGATTTCTAACTATTTCACATTATCATACACATTGACACTCTCGCCTACTTGTTATCGTATAACAATGTTGTCGACTGCCCCTCTACACCTCCAGAGGAGCAGTAGCATTGTCTTGACCGGGGTTTGCCTCTTCATAATGGCAGAACTTCACAAACCTGTAGTMCCCCGCCGCGACTAAAGCCCCCAAAAGAGGTCCGACCCAGCTGCCCAGTAAATCCAATGAAACCAGGGAAGCTAGGCGCAGCTACGGCACAGCCAAAACTTCGAGCTGGATTGAGCGAACCGCCGGTGTAATAAACACCTAATTGTTTAAACTAGAGTCATTGCTCATCTGAGTCACTGGACGGGGATTGACTTAGGAGGTACTTACCAGGAATCTCAGCAACGAAAAGTGCCAGTCCAATTCCTACGGGCGCTATGAAAGTGTCCTTGGACTTCTCGGCCGCGAGCATGAGGACAACGAAGACGAGGTAGGACGTGAAGAACATCTCGGCGAAAACACCCTGAGCAAGATTCATTCCAGGGGCTAGTGTCGTGTTTACCGCTGCAATACCCCCAGGGAACATGACTTTCACCACGGCGCCAGCACACACGCAGGCTATCAGTTGTGCTGGGAGCAAAAACGCCGCCCGCAGCCGGGGGAGCTGACCAGCGAGGCACATACCCAAAGTGACCCATTAGTGGCCGAAGAGTTAGGTACGCCATTTCTCTGCGCCCACGAGAGAAAGCAGGATTCCGAAATGTTGAACATACCGCAGGGTTGAATAGTCCTCCACTAATTATATAGAACGCCCAGACAGTGACTAGCAGGGAGAAGCCATAGGTGAGTGAGATGTGAATTATTCGCGAATCGCTCGATGTCGCTTGGCCTTGGTCAAGCGCCATGAGATGGCTCGCATATCCGAAGAAGAGAAAAAGGAAGGTGCCCACGAACTCGCCCGTGGCCGCCACAAGATGCTTCTCGAACGGATTCAGATGTCGATAGCGCGGCTGAAGCTGTTGTCGCGGGCGTCCGTAATCGTCGCCAGGATTGTGGCGTTTTTCCTGGAAGTGAGGCATTGCGACGATATGGCAGCCAGAAACAAAGTTAAGTTCTCTCTAGGAGTTTTATCTCTGTTCTGAGGATTTAAACATCTATTGTTCTTAGGATCCTGAATTTGGCCCTATATAACGTCGATACTGCGGATCGGCTTGACCACAACTTGGTGATGCGGTGGAGKATTCATGATGCAACTGACTCGTCGAGAACGCTGGCCGTCGAGTCTCTAAGATTCACTAACCTAGCCTAACTAACTGAGGGAAGCGGAAAGGGTTCCTAGAGTGCCCACTAACACTATTAGCCGTCGACTAAGACTAGATGTCTTGCCTAAATGGGTAGGGGCAAAGGAGCTGAAGTTCCCATCTTGGAAGTTGAGGCTCCGCACTCAAGGATGCGACTCAGTTATCTGAGATCATGCATTATGCATCATCGTCAACTCGATCGTTCGATGAGCATGAACGCTCTCGTGGGATTTTTTTTCTCTCTGTTGGCCATCGGGAGGCTTGTAACCTTGATTTTCTGATTACCATGTTTAGCTCATAGCTCTATCCCTCAGACTTCGACTAATGCAGGTGGTTCTGTGATTCTCMCCTCGCCATACTGTACTTAAGCCCGTACGCTGCTAGTCATAGGTCATCTCGGTATGATTACGATACTATTGAGATGAGACGGATCCCAATCAACCCTCTTGGTTTTACCTCGGACGACTGCAATAGAAGAATGTGCATAGCTACCTGAGATTCCACTATAATTTACCCGTATTTTCTCTAACTGCCTGTTAAATGGCACCAACACCTTGGACCCCTTATTGCTAATCCAACCCGAACCATCCAACTTATACGAAGATACAGTATCATGGAGCCTCCCAGTATCAGCATGTTATGGGCATTATCAGGTGAGACTTTTGCCAGCCAATAGACGCATCTGCGCTTTACCGTCCCGCGAGAACGTTCAGAACTCCTCCATCGACCGCGATGATCTCACCATTGACATATTGGTTCTTGGCAAGATACAGCACCGTCATTCCCATTTCCTCTTCGCGTCCAGCGCGCTGCAGCGGAACATGTCCTTTGTCTTGGATTTTCTCCGGCGGCACATGGCTCTTCTGTCTCTCGTCGCTGCTCTTTGCCGTCACTGTAACACTCCGAGTTAGCTTGATTCTTACCAATATCAAGAATTCCTGGGATCCACTCACTCTCACTGGGGAAATACCCCGGCGCAATAGAGTTAACCCTGATCTGAGCCTTCTGGAACTCCGCGCTCATGAGCTTCGTCAACTGGATCGTCGCGCCCTTGGCCGTGTTGTAGCTGAAATGGCCCTGCGCATGCCGCATGATGCCTGACATAGACGAGATGGTAATGACGGAGCTAGAAAACGGTTCCAGGGGACCCTTGGGCCTGATACCTGCCTGCAGGAGCGGGAGAAAAGCCACGGTTGTGAAGTACACCGCAGTAACGTTCGTGTTGAAGTTGGCGTGCCAATCGGCAGGGTCCTCGTTATTCCACAGCCGGGCCTTGAGATCTTCTGCTTCAGTGTGCTCGGGCTCCGCCTTGGGACCAGAGATGCCGGCATTGCAGACCAGCAGGTTGATGTACTTCTCCTTCTTGCTGAGCTCCGCGACTAGCTTCTCCAGGTCGTCCTTACTTGTCACGTCGCAGGGCCCAATGGGGATGATCTGGCCGCTACCCTTTGTGGGTTGGTGGCTCTTGGCTGCGTTCTCTAGCACCTCTTTCCGACGGCCTGTGATGTATACTTTGGCACCGTTGGCAGAGAGTGCCTGTGCGGCCATGAGGCCGATTCCTGTTCCTCCTCCCGTGACTACGGCCACGAAGTCTTGGACTCCAAAGAGTCTGTTCACATCGAACTCGTGTGTATCGGCCATGATGAGAAACGGTGTATGCCGATCCTCTCCAGAGTTTGGCTGTAAGCTACGGTAATGGATGGGAGGTAGGCAATACTTTGGGGAATTCTTATGGAAAAGGAGTCGGGGAGCTTTTTCTTTGAAATTGTTTGATTTTCAACAAAATTGTCCATAACTGTGAGGCCAGGCTCGCAGAGGCCTGAAGTTAATATAAGAGATGTGCCTATGGAGCTGTAAGTGGTGACGTAAGGTCGGGTGTGGCAAGGGTTCGGACTAGGCCTCAATGGTCAGCAGTTCCACCGCGTACCTACCGACAAGACAACTTTTGGCATGAATATTTTGGAAAGAGGTATTTTGATAGCTTTCAATGACTAAATAGATTGGTATTCATACCTTAGAAAAGGCTCCTATAAATATACACAAATTGCACTTCCTATGTTACCCATATGTACGAAGGTAGGCATACTCTATAGCTTCGACGTCATCTTGTAACCTTGGCTCAGCGCTGCTGAAGCATCCCGAATGAACTCATCCACGACTTCTTTTGCGCTCTTGCGCTCCTTTACCAGCGCGGCGCATTGGCCCATCAGGAATGGCCGGAACTGGTCCATCATGTCGTCCACATCCTCATCGCTAGCACCCTCTTTCGATACTCCAGGGATTTCGGCTGTGCCGTTCGCGACCCTCTCCAGGTCGTACTCGTAGGGGAGAATACCCTTGGAAGTTAATTCCCTGATCTCGGCTTGGCGCTCAGTCTCCCAGTTCTCGATGTACGGGTTCTTCTTCACTCGCAGCGGTCGCCCCGTGAAGATAAGGGTACGGATTGTGTCGTCAAATCCAGCGGTCTGCACAGCCTCCTTATGCGACTCTGGTGCTCCAGCCTCTTCGGTCAGGATGAATCGAGTACCAACCCACACGGCACTAGCACCCATCATCAAGGCAGCGGCCAATAAATTGCCGTTGTGGATTCCACCAGCAGCGACAACCTGGACCTGCTGGCCGGAAAGCGGGCTCTTCTTGCCCTTGCAGATTTGTACACACGCGGGAATCAGAACAGTCGTCGGAACGTGTCCTGTGTGACCACCACCCTCGCCACCTTGTGCGCAGATGATATCGCAGCCAATGTCTAGCGCCTTCTGGACGTGCTTGGGGTGGCCAACCATGTTCATATAGTAGATGCCGTGCTTGTGTAGTCTGTCGACGACGGCCTTGGGTGGTACGCCGACGGCGGAGACGAATAACTTGGCGCCCGACTCGATAACGACATCGATCAATTCGTTAAGCTTGCCTTTCGTGTAATCATAACTACAATTCCATGCATTAGCCCGGCGATCTACTGATACCGGTGAGAGTGACGGCGTTAGTGCTTAGGACGTACTTTGTCTTCCTAGCGCTACCGCCAACTTGGGGGAGTAGCAGATCAACACCAAACGGCCCGTTCTTGTCATGTAAATACGACTTAAGTTCGTCAATTTGCTCCTTCAGCATCGCTGGAGTGTAAGATACACCTCCGATAACACCGAGGCCGCCCGCATTGGTAACCGCAGCTGCTAGCTTGGGGCCAGCGGCCACGTTCATACCAGCCAAGAGGATGGGATGGTTGATCTTGAAAAGATCAGTGATTGCTGTTCGAATCTTCTCTATATAGTAGGGTTTGTCAGTTTACGGCTACTAGCACGGGTTATTTTCCATTGCGACGTACGCGGCGATGCCATCTTGAGTGTCTGACGTGAGCTGAAAACGGTAGAAGAGGACAAGATCGCAAGGCGGTTCCTTCTAAAGCTAGAATAGAAAGGAAATAAGGGACAGGACGTAGGAGACAAATCAATTCGAGAAGCAATGTGTAGATAAGAGCGTTTAGATGTCGGCAAAGCACACGGTAAAAGGATATTACTGGAAGACACGGAGCTGGTGGAAATTGGGGTATGTAGTATGGAAATGCATCCAACGTATGACCAGCCAGGTTCAAAGCTGGGGGAACCGAGGCATCTTGCGCAGTAGCCTAATCCTAGATGGGACTAGGTACTGCGGCTATGAAAGGAAGCCGGGTTGCATGGTCTCCTGAAAGGGAATCGAGCCGAGGCTCATCTCATCCATTGGTGAGCGACCGAGCATTGCCAGGTACTCCTAGCTTCGACCGATATATACCTTCAACGCAAGTCTTCATCTTCAAATGTACTTTAAGGAATAACATTATAGTATTCTTGTCAGTATATAGTGCTTCTTGTACACGAAATATCGAATAGTGTCTCATTGACGACTGGGAGAGAAGGCAGAGAGGAAGGTCAGCACGCGTCATCATTTTTTTTATTATGTAGACTGGAGGTACATAAAAAGTACCTGGGTACATAATCCACGCAAGACGGAGATAAGTGGTGCCGTGACACCTGCATACATGATGGTGTCTCCGAGAAGCCCGATAAGATACAGATAAGATATTGTGGTACTTGAGTACCTGAGCTCAGTGCCGTCAGGGTTGTCAGGGTCCTTGTGGAACTCTGCAATTTTTTGCGGTCAGCTTCATCGATTTAGGTGTAGTTAAAAAGCTGCCTATGATGTGAGATCGTCCAATGAGGCAATTGACTAGCGGCTGATTCTCTTCGTTTGAGCCTCAATGAGTGCTGTCTCACCAGCACTTCGAGCATGGAGTTTTACACTTCGCCGTGCTCGGGTACCGCCATATTATAACACTAAAATACGCCCCCCTATATTATCCCGCAAAAATCGAGTAATCCGAAGCAAAACGATGGATCGCCAATTTTCAGCTAGTCCATCGAGAGAAGCATGCGGTTGCGCTCAGCGCCGTGGCAAGCGGACCGCGTATATCGCTCTTGGTAGCAATGTTGGCGATCGGATATCCATGATCGAGCAGGCATGCAAAGAGATGGATTCAAGAGGCATCAAGGTGAAAAGAACTAGTAGCCTCTGGGAAACCGAGCCCATGTACGTTCTAGATCAAAATAGGTTTGTGAATGGGGCTTGCGAGGTGTGTCTCAGAATCCCTACGTCTCGTAGATCCTAAGCTGAGCGATCTCCTAGGTGGAAACCGATCTAGAGCCGCTGCCATTATTAGATCAATTACAAGACATAGAAAAGTCTATGGGACGGCGGAAACTCATAGATAAGGGCCCGCGAAACATTGACTTAGACATTTTACTTTACGAGGATGAGAAGGTCGACCACGAGAGACTCAAAATCCCTCATATTGGCATTCCAGAACGTGAATTCGTTCTCCGCCCCCTCGCCGAACTCATACCGCACAAGTCAATAGACTCCTCCAAGCCCTGGAAGCTCATCCAGGACTATCTCAACGAGCTACCTCCGACTTCAGAGCCACTTTCGACTCTGACGCCAATATGTGCCTCAGTGGAACCTCTGAACGCCCTCAAGGCAACTCGGAAAACGCAAGTAATGGCTATTCTTAATATAACGCCCGATTCATTCTCGGATGGAGGCATCCACACCCCTGACTCTCTAAGAGACACAGTCCTGGCCTACGTTCGAGGAGGGGCTACGATTTTTGATATTGGCGGCCAATCCACGGCGCCGGGCACTCTCGAAGTCAGCGCCCAGGAAGAAGTGGATCGAGTCTTACCTGTCATCGAACTCCTCCGCAGTCTTCCCGAAACGCGCGATGTCGCTATTAGTGTAGACACATATCGAGCCTCAGTCGCAGAAGCAGCCGTCAAGGCTGGCGCAGACATCATTAACGACGTATCGGCAGGCCTCTTGGACCCGGATATGCTTACTACGATGGCGCGCTTGGGAAAGACAGTATGCCTAATGCATATGAGAGGAAATCCTAGCACTATGAGTAAGCTAAACAACTACCCGGACGGATTGATCCCAACCATCGCTCGAGAACTGCTCGAGCGCGTGGCAGCAGCCGAGGCAGCAGGTGTTCGTCGGTGGCGCATCATCCTCGACCCTGGGCTTGGATTCGCCAAAATCGGTGAGCAGAATCTACAACTCCTACGTCATTTCGATGAGCTGCGGAGCTGGCCCGGACTAGAAGGCCTACCGTGGCTCGTGGGATCCAGTCGCAAGAGCTTCATCGGTAAAGTTACGGGAGTGCCAAAACCAATGGACCGTGTATTCGGAACGGCAGCAACAGTAGCTGCTGCAGTACAGGGCGGTGCTGATATAGTACGCGTCCACGATGTCGTGGAGATGGGACAGGTAGTTAAGATGGCCGATGCCATTTGGCGATACTAAATTTACAACCTACATTTCGAACGGCGAGCATAATGCAAAGGAAAAATTACCGTATTCGTAAGTCGTTTTAGCGCAGCTACCCTTGTAGAGTATCGATCGCATCCGGTATCTTCGAGGTTTAAGGTTTGCGATTCATATTCCTGACTTCCTGTCAGTACCGTGTCCATCACGGTTCCCTTGAAACAGGGGGTAAAGAAGAAAGGTAAAGGGTATCATGGTAAAAGTACAGCGTCCCAACGAGCTTGGGCGCCAAACTATCACGTTTCCTAACATGTTCCTCGGGTATCTTAAGCACGGCGACGTCTATCCGAATCCTTATCCTTCGCCTTTCCCTTGCCCTTATCCAGAGCAGCAGCCTCCTCCTCCTTCCATTTCTCCACCAAAGCCTTAACCTTGCGCTTGAGCTTCGCCTGAACCAGAAGCTGGAGGTCCTCGGAGTGTGCACCGAAAATGTCGCCCTTGAGCACAGCGAAGGCTATCTTCAGGTTCTCGACCTTCCGCTTGACAGTGTTGTAGCTGTCAGGACCGCGAGCGCACGCCTCGACCTCGTCATCGTCTAGGACAAGAATAAACTCAATCATCTCATTAGCCGTCGCGTTGTCCTGGACAAAGAAGTGTATCTGCTGCAGAATGCGGAATCGTGCGTCTGCCTGTCGTTTCTGGACTTCCGCGAGCGCACGCGTCCAGAGCGGAGCGTTCTCCAAGTTGTTCTTAGTCTCTTCTTCGTTCTCGACGGATTCTGGAACAATTGACAGTCGGCGCGCATCTGGGTTAGCCATGTCGTCGGGGAGAGGGTGACGCGAACTGCGTCGTGATGGGCCACTGGGGGAACCGCCGGGCCGGGACGGGCTACCTGACGTGCTACGGCCACTGTTCAGACGACGGCTAGACCCGGTGGTGCTACTGGTGCTCGAAAGACTGGAGAAGCTACTGGGGCCAGGTAGAAATCTAATCGGGCCCAGTCTAGCTGGGATCGGGGGTGGGGGKACGTCTCTCGTCGATCGTAGAGGAGCCTGTATAATTGAGGTTAGCAAGTTTCCTTCGATAAGAGTTAAGCTCTTCCCTTTCCGAGTTGAACAGTTCAAAAAAGTTTAGGAAAAAATGCAGAAGCTACTAACGTTTAGGGGGTTTATGTCGCCCATGCGTCTCACCGACTGCTCGTACTCCGATGGAGGCAGCACATTCTGAGCCAAGGTGCCAACATGCTTGCTGCCAGCCGAACCAGCTATTGGACCGCGACTGCCTGAAATCGGCACCATGTACAGCTGTGGCGAAGGCTTGGATTTTCTCAGCTGCTGTCGCTCGTCGTTCGCACAGTCGATATTCGTACGGTATCCTGCATCTTCATCTATTTGAAGCCGCTTGTGGTAGTCGTGTAGCTCATCACGGTGCTGTCCATGCACACGTCGCAAACGTCGGTCATTGTGGTAAGTGTCGACGGGATTAATTGCCAGAGTTGTCGCCAGTGGCTGGTTAGGTGTCGGTGGAGCTGCCGGCGCAGCCAGGTGATGGGAGGGTCTGGTGCTAGTGTTGCCGGGTCGGCCGCGGCGCATGTTGTCAGACAACCGCTCCTGCTGGGCAGCTGGTCGGGCTTGGCCAAGACGGACTTCAGGGGCCTCAGCAAGGCTAACAGCGGTAAATTCGGGGTCCTTGCTGGTAGATCCTGATCTTCCAACATCTCTGGTCGCGCCGACGTGAACTACGTTCACTGCCCTCGCAACCCGTGTCTCCGCATCGAAGATATCTGCATCCTTCGGCATGGAATTAATGTCGGAGTTGGAACCTGGAGCCATTTCATTACCACGACCAAATGATACAGCATCGGCGCTTGACAGCACGAGGCGGCTATGGAGGCCATCGTTAGAAGATGATTCTTCATTTCGCAAAGCCGACGACTGGACATTGGCAGCAAGTTCGGTACCACCAGAAGGAAGGGAAGAATCATCAATGGACGAGGGAATAATCCACTGAACGCCTCTTTCGTCTCCCATGGCGACGGTTGAGATTACAGAAAAGTGCTTAAAGTTCACCACGAAATCAAAAGAACGGAAACGGGCTTCTCAAATACGATGCCCTTAAACGAACGAAGGATAAGAAACAGATCAGTAATGTGCTATCAAAATGGTACTAAAAGAGGAGTATATTCTCTGATAGAACAAAGTTGTTGTCTCCAAATATTCCTATCATGGCGATGGGCGTTAGGAAGAACGGAACTGTGGCCCCTAGTCGAAGGACAGAAGGAACAAAGTATCAGACCGGAGTGAAAACGTATCACGGCAGTGATAGTCCCTTTCACAAAGCTCTGAAGCTATCACGGCGATATGCAACTCCGTAGTGTCCAGTTAAGGGGCCAGCCGCACTTGGATCATCGCCGACCTTGATCGTCTTAACATCAACTTGCACCCGCCTTCTTTCATTCCGGACACATTAGTCGACGATGGGTATACATGAGGCAGGCACCGAAGAAATCAACCGCGGGGACCTACCTTTTCCACTTTCTCACAGGACTCGACTCGACTGCACTCGCCTTCAAGCCTCGCAACCGTGCAACTCAGCAAAGACAAAGAGGGCCATAAAGCTATCAGCACTACACCATTCAATCTGGTGCGGATCACGACTTAAAACGAACACTGCCACTCTAGAGTTTACTCAGAACTTAACGAGGTACATCCACATATGCTAGATAGGAAGACGTCCTGATCTTTAATCCTCGCTGACGACGTCTTCCCAGCTATCCCCTACGCACCTACCATCACCCAGTCGTCATGTCAAAACTGCAAAAAGTCAAGAAGGAGGTCTCGTCTACTATTAGTCGAGGCCTCCAAAAGGTCAAGGGCTACTTCAAGGGGCTACGATCTCGTGACGATCAGAGCGAGCTGCATATCCAGACCCCACGAACACCTAGTCAGATCCCTCTCCTGAGCCCCGAGATCAACTTTGTCTCAGTAGACTCAGAGACGCGGGAAGCATTAGGTTAGTTTAGATGGCACTATCAGGTGTTAGAGTGTACACACGCGATGACAGCGGCATATTAACTTGATTTACAGTGCTTCTCGCGTCGCCAGTCACTGAGCCTAGATCCTTCTCATAAGCGCGGTAACGCGTCATATCAATCTACCAGATAGATGGTAAGTCTACTGCATGCTCTCAATAAACCACTGAGAATTATTCTAACTCTATGAAGATATTGAGATGGGAAGAGTTGTACAGTGGCTCTGGGTTTCTCATCATGGAATATACGGTCCTGTGTACACATAGAATTCAAGCCGCCTACCGGCCTACAAAGAATTCAAAAGACCTACGTTAATTCCTATAATACTAAGACTTGAAGATAGCCTTTCTAAGGACGATGATGACACACATCTAAAGAAAATCTTGCGAGGTTCGGATATACGAAGACTCGGAGCCTGGCTAATGGCGATTAACGACATGCTAAGTCGAAAAAAGCCAAGAAGGCCGAMCCCGTCATGCCTCAGACTCGGTAAGCAAGCCAATGTAGAGTGACGTTTTCCCCGAGGGCATGCTTAGCAACCATTTAGTCACCTCTTGGACTGAAATCGCATCTTCCATATCGTCCCAAAATGCCAGTATGGTACGGCCGCGGGAGCTGCCATCCACCGTCTTGACTATAGGTGCTGCTACTATAGTAATAAGATACGTCATATGCCGAGTTCACTACATGATTTGTTGGTGCTACATACCTGCTGCGGTACATACCTACACACATCTGAGGTAATCATGGCGCACCGGAATGCGACCTGATACCAAAACGTGGGAAATGCCATCTTACTTTACCTGTCTAGTCTGATGGCGCCCCCTCCATTACCACGGAGAATTGTAGAAGTGCTAGTAATACATGTAATACTTCATGTTGAAGTAGCACCACGTACTAGCCATCATGGAGCCTCCAGCCCTGTGCTATGTAGACATGCTAAGTTCAGGTAGGTTACTAGTTCTATTCCAAGTACATGGAAAACCACCGAGTAGCTCCCGTCGACGCTCCTCCGACGTCCCTTCATGCAGCCCTCTGAAAAGGGATATCGGAAACAGGTTAGGGGGCAGCTAGGAAGATATCAATTTACCTAATATCAGGACGCGAAGAAGAGGGTGTGGAACGAGCCAATCCGTACTAGTCGCCAGTTCCTCGTGCTCCTTCGCTCCGCCTTGTTGGACTAAGGGTACATAGGCAGCCACCCGCTTTCTGGAACCGTCCCTAGGCGTTCTCTGCGGGACGGGAATCCTCTTCCAAGGTTGCAGGGCGTTGAGGTCGGTCTATCATGGGGTCCATCCAAACGATCCCACCTGCAGCTATCCTTGGGGATTTCAACCACACGCCCACTAACCTAGACCTTTTCATCATTACTTACGGCATGTTTGCGTCACTTAAATTTCCATGGGGTCGCAGTAGCTCCGTTGGAGAGCCCCTTACAGACCAGAAAATCTTCCGATTCCCTCATAGGGTATAGATTTACCTTAGCTGCTGAGGTACCTAGCAGTCCCCTTCTGCACTTCGGAAGTCTGTCTCGAGATCCGGCAGGGCTATACATCAGCAGGGACCAGTGATGATCAAACACGAGATCAGCGCTCATTACTCTCGGAACAATAACCGGAGTCAACGTTACACTATGGATTACACTAGATGCATCTATGGGTATGCTAGATTGCCCCGGCGCTCTGGGTGCATAGGTCTCTGAAGGCTAGAGCTTCTAGCGTACGTGCTTACAGCATGAACTAACGTTAATTTCGCGTGACACGAACCAGAGTTAGCCCTCGGCACATGCTCGCTGCGTTCCTTGTCAGACTGTCTGGACCCATCAGGAACAGCCAGTGTGTTGTTGTGCTCTTCTCCGCACGTGGGATCAGGTAAGTCAAGCCGAGAGTTTGGGACCGGCGGGCTCTGAAATTCGGTACGGGKACCACATCATTAAGGCATTAAGGTAAAGTGGCTTAGAGTAGCGTAGACATGCCCATCTGCAAGGACTCATTGTCAGATTCTAATATCATGAATAAGCCTAGACCGCCCCCTAAACGCATCTCGCACATAGGCAATAACCCCTACATGTAGGCGAGGTAGGTTGCGTGCCGAGGTAATGAGTACCTAAGGTACCTGTAGGTAGCTTACCTAGGCAGGTAGGCACGGTAATCTTACCTAGGTAAAAGAGACAATTTCGGGACGTAGAGCGAGATGAAGAATACGACCTCAAAAGAAGCCAGCCTACGAATCAGGACGCGAAGAATGCTGGAGCAACTTTGAGCCAATTTTTTTTTCCCAGAGCTAGCTAGAGTGTTCATGTCTCAGTTGCCTTAGACAGGCGACCCGCCGACACACAGATTCGTCATACGTAAGCTCATGTATGGCGGCGAATCATTTATGACTTCCTGGCAACCTCATTAGTCGAATGACCCCTTAGAGCAAGCCCCCGGTCGGGTTCTGTGTTMCCCTCGCGCTTAATCGGGTTGGGTTTTCCCGCCGTTTCCTTGCAATGAATAGGAGTTAAAGGCTTTGGAGTTACACGGGCGTTTACATGGTTACACCGCCCGTTGGTCAAGTCGCGTACCACGTAAGCCTTTTCTCGGGTAACGTCGAAGAAGCTTGATGATTGGGAAACGGCTTGGCCAACATTGAAGTAGTATACTAAACGGCGGTGTGGATAACATGCTCCATATCTCTTAGATAAGTAGTGAGCTGACGACAGTCGCAGCGGATCCTACTACTGTATTAAACTTGGCTTGGATGCATGGATTGGCGATAAATCCGTATAGATCGGCATTTCGCGAGTTATCAAGCTTGAGGGAGGATTCCCTGCTGCGCCTGAGACCTTATCTGGTGAGTGAGACAGCCGACAGGCTGTACACTGGCAGTTCTGTCCCAAATGAAGGCCCCCCCGTATGTACCAGATACGTATTTAGGGACGGGACCAACGTGCCGCATCTGCGTCGCAAGAAGCGCGGCGCAGTAGTTTGTGTCACTTTAGCAAACGTCGTACAGAAGGACGCAAAATAATACAGCCAACCCGTCCTGTACATGTGCGGCGCGGATTTCGTACAACGATTGTTTAACACCAAGCGCACATCAGTAACGCCTCCCTCCAGGGCCTTGGATGACCTGTCATATTCTCATATGGACATGAACACAGTGTAAAGTTTTTCACTGCGTCAAGGCATGAACACACGAAAATTGAATCGATCTGTCATTTTCGAAAGTACTTGGCGTGTAAAATTCAAGTTGGACAAGTAGGCACGGTTATCTGACTCAGCCACTCCCACACGGAGTCGAGCCAGGATGCTCTGAAATTCTCTCGATCCAAGTGGCACAGAGTACTGCGTAGGGCTGAGCAGACGGAAGTAGTGTAACGAGCTGTAGATGCACGTCAGACACATCATCCGTACGTACTGCACAAGATGAGTGGGAGGGTACTCGGGAAAATCATGCCTGCTTATGGTGTCCATAGTTTGCGTTAGTATGTCCAAGTGGGTAGAGTGACATCACAGCAAAACGGAGTCCCGTAGTCCTGCTACATGGATATACACTCCTGTTCCTACACGGCAACACGGTGACATCGCGTGGCTTGCTGAAGGAGAAGCTGTTTGCGAATGGCAAGATGATCCGAGCTTGTCGTCGACCAGTTTTGATCCAATCAGGCGTTTCAATCCACAGAACCGCGGGGAGATTTAGCCCCCAAAACACAATCTGACCGACTCTCTCCCTTGTCATCTTTGATTGCCGGGTCAAATTTCACTTAGCGTCATGGGCAGCGAGTGCTGCTAGGGGTGACGCCATGATCGTTGTCTGTCAGACCAGAGTGATTGGAACGGCATGGATGGCTTGCTCATGATTGCCGTTGGCCGATCAGCATGTGCCTTTCACGTGTACAACTGCTCGGGTGGATGTCGATGGGTTATTTATCTTCGTAGAAGCCAGAAGTCCGCGCGATTGAAATGAGCTTTTCAGGAGGGGCTCAGATAGCGAGGTGGGTAAGATTGAATCTCGGCACTTACCGGACCACGGAGAAGCAAATAACAGAGCCCCCCGCCTTTTCTTCGGGAACCAGTAGCAGTGGTAGAAGGGAAATGAAGGGGCACCGTAGGGATAAGTTGGTAGAAGATACATATCAATTTAGCTTGAGGGAATTTGGGTATGAATGTAAAGCGCGTCAGATATAGTAAGCTTTCCGGTGAGGATATATGCATTTAATGCCAAGGCCCGGATATGCAGGACGACAGCAGTCATGTCCACGCGTTGCGGGAGACACAGTTCCAGTTGCTTTGCCACTGGACTTGTCCCGCCGCGGGAACTCGGAGCTCAATGCAACGCGGTCTAGGGAAGGCCAGACCTCGCAGTTCGGGTATGGGAGGCGTGAACTACACAGCTGCAGTAGGTAGGTAGCTAGTGTATTCCAGTGTATGTATGCTAGTGCAGGGCATTGGGATTGGTGGTTGATTGCCCAGCTTCTCCTTTCGGACCTTGCTGGACCACGGTCGCCCAGCCCCTCGGCGAAGTTGGAAGAGAAAAGACGGATACGCGGCCCCCAACCCAACCAGTGTCGACCAACAGCTGGTTGACAACGTGCGCCAAGGTGATATCGCCATCCCATCAAAGTTGTTGCGGGTCTGTCACTCATGCATTGGTAGGTTCCGGATCCGCGATGGCGGGTCCTGCTCGAAAATTTTCTCTCGATATGTCGCGACTGCGACTATGAGTTGCAGGCATCGGAATAGGCGACTGAGCAAAGTTGCCAATTGGACTCGCAAGTCGATGCGAGACGCAGCAATTCAACAGTTCCTCTGCCCTCATCTTCCCTGGCGACGATCTGAAGAAGCTCCACAAAAGCTTAATTAGACCGCGTACTAATTGGCACTGGTTAGGATTTTGTACCGTTAATGTACCCCGGAGCCGGGGAGATTATGTACGTAGAAAGAATAGGGGAGGGCCGCCGACGGTATCTCACCTGCATGGAACGCGACTCGTAAGCCGAGCAATTACATGTATGTGTCTATGGACTGTTATTGCTTATCCTACGGTAGCCTTCTCGGCCATACTCACTGCTGATGTTTAGCGTGCCCTTGAATCTGACAGAGACGGAAAGATGGGAAATTCGGTTGGACCGTCAACGACACGGCTGAAATCGCAAGGACTTGACCGACGTCGTTGTTTCAACTGGCAGTGGAGTTTGTAGCCAGAGCGAAACGACCGGTGAACAGCATCTCGACTGGATTAGTGCGGTTGCATTGCGCTTTGCTGCGACTGGAAAGTTATAACCTGCTTAAGCCTAGGTATATGTGTACCTACATAACCCAAGGCTAGCGGTGGAAGGTAAGTACCAAGACATTCGCTGCATGTATATGCGAGTGTTTTGGTATGAGAGAGCCGATCTCCTCGGCAGGCATTGTTAACAATGACGGGGGGGATCTTCAACGGTGAAGAGAATTAAAAAGAAAAGAGAAAAAACAATCTGCTCAACATGAACCCACTCGGTCCCGAGATTACCTGTTTTACAGATTACTATGTATTAGACTGACATGCAATTAGTAATTGAGCGAGCACTATATATGTACATGTGGGCTGAGAGGTATGCAAGGACTCGTAGATACTGTAGATACCTTATTGCATACTGATATTTAGATGTAGATGTAGCAGTAGCTTATATATATATATATGTATACGTGGAATTGATGGGAAATGGCGATGCCGCAGCGCAGATATCCATTTCTTGCTGTTACCTAATTTCTGCGTTTCCTGCGTTTCCTGCGTCTTGGTACTTCCGTATTCCACCGTATCGAACCGGGACATTTGAATTGACCTTTGCGCAGGTAACGGCATCCCGCATATGCGGTTTGCTGCCTAAAGAAGGAGCTCTGTTAGGATAAGCTACTGGAGCTACTGGAGCTACCGGAGTCAAAAGTTCTACTTAACTCTAGCCTCTAGCACATGGTCTAGGCAGTCTAGGCAGGTACATTGAATGTGGGGTTGCCCATCTATTAAGTTCCACTGATCACTTAGCGCTGATACCAAGGATCTACCTAATCGTATGCGGATACTGGGCCCCCCCAGCTCGCCCAGAAGAAGCCCCTGTCCAGCTGCCCTGCTACCAGTGCATCGCCTGAACCCCGGCTGAAAGCTACCGAGGGGTCCTATGTCTCGCCTGGCCTACACTCCTATCGTGTCATGCTTTTAGTGCAACCTAGTTCCCGTTGTGGGGCTTGAGGCTTTGTAAGTCCAATTTGGACGACCACCCAACCTGATCTAGATAAGTGACGAGCTCCTAACCATCACGAGAAAAAAAGAAAAATTCCATGCCACGCACCTTAACCGTGCCAAGGCCTCTTCACCGTTGCACCCCAATCTGAGGATAATCATTGGCCCAGCTTCGCGCCCCTTGACCCCTTCGTTGCTAGGTTTGCAACTACCTACCTAAGTAGAACAAGTTCTTTTCCCCGGTTCTATATAAAAACGTACCTTCTATTGGCTCTCGCCCGTCAGTGGAGTCATGCGTGAATAAAGCTGTCCTTGCTTCGATGGTAAGGCGCGCACTGGTCCGCTGCCCTTCGATACAAGGGATCCCATGCCAGCAGTCGCGACAAGAAAATAGAAAGGAAGCTATGTTTATCTTTCGATCAAGAAGCTACGGGAAGAGAATTGCGAGCACATGAGCACCGCCGGCAGAGAGACAGAAGGCCTTGCAGCCTCGGATCCCAAACTAGACCATGTTCCTCGATCCACCTCGGACACTCTCGTCGTCTCACGGAAACTCGTAAACGCACACGTTCCACCCAAGCATCCCTCAGCTACGTCGAAAACAGGAGAAGGCGAGTTGTAACAAGTTCGTCTCACCAGGAGGACTCGGACTACAAGCGAAAGCAGTTGCCGAGTTGGGGGAAGATAAAAGCAGACMCCCTTATAAGCCCGTCCCCGTCTTTCCCAACGCCGCCCATGAATTTTTTTGCGTAGTCTTCGTCAAATTTCAAGGCATGTGAATGAAAGTCGCTCGTCCTTCGCTTCTCCAACCGTCTCGAAAACACCGTAAAGCATCGCACCAGGGTATCCTTTCCATTATCCCACCAGATAAAGCCCATGTTTTGTAGTATATCCGGCTACACCACCCCGGTCGTAGTTCATTCTTCGTATATTTCTCGCGCCCCCTTCAGATTTCCCACGGAAATTTGCTGTTGCCCAAATCTTCTGTCTCCCATATTCCATACGCCGCCCAACCCTGCCTCTAGACTAGAGGTACGGGGAAGCCCAAACCCAGAGAAAACAAATATGCTTTTCATCTCCGATGGCCATGTTGGATGCTTAGAACGCGACGGAGGTGGTTTGAAACCACCAAATAAATATGCCATGTAGACAAGCCAATATGCGGTTTTAGTACACGCACTTCTTCGCATTGCTGATCGTCTCACCCAGATTGGGGAAGCATAGTTGGCATGGTAGGATAATATCCCGCAGAGGTTGGTTTTCCTTCGAATCGGCTGCAGCTTCGGGGGTAATAGGCGCTTCCAGGGGCGTAGAAAAGGCTCGGGAGGGGACCTTCGTACTCGTGCTTTACTTTCGAAGTCGTCGGGTCGACTGGAGGCATCGAAGGAACTAGATTCTCCGGCTCGTTTCGGTGGGAGAACATCTCCACGCCTTGTCTGGCGTCGGTGCCTTCGTAGATCGTCGCGGGGKAATATTGGTAGTCCTTGGTATTGTCGATTGCTTTGGCCTCCTCTGCCGGTATGATCGGCTCTATCGGAAGCTCGTGGTGACGCGTCGTCCCATAATGTCCTGGCCGGGGGTCGTATCCTCCACTACCGCCGTAATTGCCCGAAAGCAGCGAAGATCCACTCGCGCCATAGTCCGAACCTAGAACTTGAGAACCAGAGTAGCCTCCCATCCCGCTCGATCCACCTGGTCCGCTACTAGTGCTTCCTCGTCGCTCAGTCTGGTAATGCCCAGGAGATCGACCGCGCACAATCATCTTCGCGGACTTTCGTTGCGCAATTTTCATGAACGGGTCTTGCGACTGGGAATGGGTCCCCACGTCGACATACAGCTCGACAACCAAGTGGTAATATTGCTGAGCCGCCCGTCGTTTACCATTGTTGGCTGTTGCCTGCTTGAACTGAATCCTTTCAAACGTATGCTCACTCGCGTACGAGCCTTGAGTGCTTTGTCCATACCCGCCTTCGTACAGCGGCCTTGATCCGCCGGGCATGTTGTGGTGATCTTGGTATAGCAGTGGATGCGGCGTCTGCTGCGGCTGCTTTGGAATAAGTCTCACCTTCTCCGGTTTCTGAACCGGCCCCTTGTCTCGCTTCGGCGTATGCTGCACCAAATCAATCGTGTGGGAATCGCTGTCTGATACCACAGCAGAAATGCTCATTGCAAACCCTTGTACCTGATACGATGTTTGCGATCCATTTGGAGAGTACTGTATAGACGTGTTAGGGTAGTATGGCGATAGGCTGTACGAGCAAATGCACGAGAAGTAATTCCTCCTGTAACACGTCCAATCTCCCTCTGACATGAAGAAGCCCTTGTCGATGGTCCCATGGATATCGATCTTGATAGGCGTCCCCGAATCGCCGTAGACTAGCTGGCCGTTCGTGGTCATTGCCATAAGCGGGGGGATGTGTGATCCCGCAGATTTCCCGTACTGGCTGGCGTCCATCCTGACTGGACTTGTGAAACTAATACTAGGACTAGGTGTAGGCGACAGAGGATGTCGTCGCAAAGGTGCTGCGAAAGATGGTGATCTCGTGTGCTCCGTTGCTCTTCCGAAAGACGGCCTCGCTCCGGAGTAGAGATCTCTTACGTTGTATGCTGGATTTGGTAACGCAGCGGAGCGGTTGGCATGTGCCATGCCCGTAGATGAGGTGCTGCTACTACGGAGGTAAGTAGGGCAAGAGCTAAAGGAGTTGCAGAAGGATGTGTGCTATTACGCATTGGAAGGGGGTCGTGGAATGGGTGTGCGACTTACTTAGAGCTCAGGCGCGGTGGCCTGACGTCGATCCCAGAGAAGATCTGTGAAGCCGGGGAGTAGAAAGATCCAGTATCAGGGGAGTACCCCGTGGTAGTGGTGTTGAGTAAAGGCGCAGAAAAGCCGCCGAGTACAGAAGGCGGCTGAGGAGGGGTTTCTATCGTTAAGGAAGAGATATTTGAATCTTGGTTGTATCTGGAGAAGACATCAGCAGGGGTTTTTGGCAAATAGAACCTCGTGTGCGAGGCTCTAGGCAAGCTAGCGAAAATGCTTGTATCGCAGTTCCATACGAGACAATGCCCAAGTGTCCAGTGCGACCAAGACGTGGTACGGACAACGTTCGCGTACCACAGGGGGGAGCGGATACAGGATCGGGAACTAGAAACCATGCCCCATAGCGGCGAACAACGGAAGAGTCACAGGCTTTTTGTGTAGCTACTACCTACAGCCACCCATGCAGCTCGTCTCCGCGCCTATGGCGAAGAGAGATTTACAGGCGGTGGCAGCAGGTGCAGAATGCAAGGTAGGTAGGTAGGTTATCTGGGGGGCACGCTAGCAGGGCGATCGAAGCAGCCTGACCGGCACACCTCCATAAGAGCCCAAATATTGTTATTCTGTTGAGATAACGGGTGTGAAGGCTGGGAAAGCAGGTAATAGATGGAGGCAGTAGAAAAAAATAAATTTGCAGAGCATCATGGGGGAAACAAGACGGAGGGGCCCTGATCTC
Source organism: Hypoxylon sp. E7406B (assembly GCA_000931505.1). NCBI lineage: Eukaryota > Fungi > Ascomycota > Sordariomycetes > Xylariales > Hypoxylaceae > Hypoxylon > Hypoxylon sp. E7406B. The sequence goes on from JYCQ01000010.1 coordinate 24,571, forward strand.
GAGCAAGGCTTTTCTCTTTTGCTTTTTTTTTCTCTTTCGATACTCAAGTGCAGAGCGAAGGACAACGGCTCACCTCATATCACCAGTAGCTGGGATGTCGAGATATTGATCCAGCCCGGGGCAGGAAGGCGGCGAAGGCTCAAAGTCCTGCTAGAAAGGCAAGAATTGTCAGTAACGTAAGCTGTGATGACTAGATATTTAGCATAGCGGTGACGGGTCTAATTAATAGAAGAGATCCATTGGGTGTGAGTTGCAGTCATTACCGGGCATTGGACATTGCCGGCGGGAAATTGAGGGCTCGAGGGTTTGCGAGCAGGCCCTGTAGAGAGTCGGCGAGAACGTTAGCACACGAGATTGATCTGTACAGGATTTGCTAACACCAAAGCACGGTTGGGACTTGGGAGTGCCAGGCTTGCAAGCAGGTAGGTACTTGTACGCCGGTTGGTCGGGGTACATGGGGCAAGCAGGTTGGTTAGGTAGGCAGTGGGTGTAGAGGGTGTGTGAGAGCGAGTGACCAGAGTGAATGTGTCAGTAAAAGGTGGAAATGAATGGCACGGTGTTTGCTCCGGCAGCTTCCACCTCAGTGAGAGGAAGGTACCTTGTCATTCCGTGCGTTGCACTGTGGTACCGCCGAACATGGTGCAAGATACCTGTACCTTGGACGTAGGTGGGCTGACAGGGCAGGTACCTAAGGATCGATGTACCCTGAGGCAAGCACTTGCGCAGGGAAGTGGCTGTCGGGATCCAGAATCAAGGCTTGGGCAGGAGGTAGGGTTGGTATGGGTTGGTATGGGTATGTATGGATATGTATGACCATGGATGGGTATGATGGGTATGCATGTACCTGAAGGAAGGTAGGCAGAGGTAGACATTTCCTTCGGGAAGTACCACGCTAGAAGACCCGGCGGCGTCTTTTGTACGACATAAAAGAAACCGGGGATAATTGATTCATTTTCCATCCAGTGATAAGCCTTTTTTTTTTCTTCAATGATACGCAACCGTCGAGGGAAAAGGCCAGTCCATCCGCCACGGAAACATTTAAGAGCCTTGCAGTGCACAAACCTTGCGTCATCTTTTTTTTCGGTTTTCTTTTTCTTCTTTTTTTCTTCTTTCTTCTAGTCTCTCTCTCTCTTTCTCTTTTTTTTAATGAGTGACGGCATAGAAAATATTGAAGTAACAAGCTCGGAAGCCATAATGAGACGATGAAAAGCGGATGGTTCTTCTTATGCGTGTATGATATGTGTGTATGTGTGTGTGTTGCGCATGTGGCTGTGAACGTGCCTGCGCATGTGTATTGGATGTATGTGTGCGCGCGTTTGTGTGCGTGTTTGTGTGCGCGGGCGCGTATGTGGGCTTGTGCTTGATGCGCGTGCATATGAAGGAGAGGATAGCTTCGAGATTGAACTGACCTTGGCTGGCCTGCTTCCTACTTGGATCTCAAGGCTTCAGCAAGCATGCCGGAGCTGTCTTGGGACCTTCGTCTCCGACTCCCTTAGCATTGAGGATGCATGGCCCATTTAATCCAATTGGCTTCCCTTAATTAAAAGCGCCCTCACGCAGACCGGCTCGGCGAAAGCGGATTTTGTCGACTTATCTTTTTTCTTTTGTTTCTTCGGTAGGAGTTGACGTAGGAGCGGAACGGGGAGTAATGGGAAGAGATACGAGGGTGCATAAATGAATGGAACGGATGAATGAATGAATTAAAGAGTGCATATGTATGTAATGATAAATACCTTGGGGTTAAGTTGTTGATTCATTCGAGGAGMCTCTCTGTCAGAAGAGAGGCGCGGTTCATTCGGCCGAAAAGTGGCTGATGGTACTAATAGAGCTGGCGACGGAGGATTCGAGGACGGGTCGCGGATTAGCTGATCCAATAACGGTCATTAGTTCCGTATTCTTCCCAGCGTTCGTAAGGAGGAAAAACCGAATGCAACGGCTTCACTCAAAGCGCCCGTGTACTTTATCCACTAATAAGGCTTTTCCCGTCAGAAGCTCAGCGTCTCACTTGAGCCTGCTTGAGGTATGTACCTACGGGATACCTGAGATATATGCCATCTCGGGTACCCTGAGCATGTAAGCGAGTAAGCAGGGGCCATATGTTGGAGCTTTTCCTCTTTCTCTCTTTTTTTCTCCTTTTTATTTTATTTTATTTTTATGTTTTCTCCTCCGCATTTCGCGTTGTCAGTATGTACGATTCGACTATCCAATTTCTAACTTCGATCGGTACTAGGCATGTACCATGGTAGATGATGTTGAGGTAAGTAATTGATGTATGTCAACCTCGAGAGGTAGGGTAGGTAGGGGGGTAGGCTTGCTGCTTGCAGATGAGAAGCCAGGGGGCCAGGATGTACACCGACCTTTTGATAATCCACTGTAACCATAAGTGCCAAGTGATTGATGGCTCTGCAAATACATACACCGTCATGCAGCAAATAATAAACCTAGACAATTCACAATATTCTGTCAGCTTTTCACCCCTCAACAATAACAATGGGAACAGCAAGGCCAATGGAAGCCAGCATAATGAGAAGCAGGGAGGGAAAAAAACAGAGCAAAAGAAAGTATGGATGGGTTATGCAGGCGAGCCAAGACGTGAAGGACCCCAAGCATCTCGCAGAACCAACAATACAAAGGACAAATTGGAGCGGCATCGAGGTCGTCTGGGCTGACTTTAGTCGAGCCGAAGTCGAATCGGGGCCAAGTACCTAGATAGGCATCAAATTGGTCGACGAGTCGAGCTGAATCGATCATAAGCTTCCAGTTGATACCGGTGAAGTCGTCATCGTTCGATGTGTGCCTCTTTTTGTTTCTCTGTACGTATGTATGTTCTAACTCCGCGGTCTGCTTGGCGCGGTATGGTCTTGGATCGCGATCTCGTGCGTGGCGCCTGCACAGTATCCCGACCAGAGCAGAAGAAAACTAGGTACCTACTTTCCCTATCGGAAAGGGGCGCTAACATGCGAATATCTATATTCTAAACGAATCGAAGGGGGGTCCTGCGAATGTGTGTCAGCGCTGCCTTCTCTACCACACCGTACTGCAGACTTTTGGCGCAATCTGATTGATCAACATGGCGGAGGCTAAAGGACCCTGCACTCCAATTTGCCTACCGCCATCTTGGGTCAATGGCGCCATGCGTATCAATTTGGAACAGGGCACGGATGGCAGTGGAATGAAACCTTGGAACCATACAGGCGCCATTCGATCATCCCGTGTGCCGCTTCGTGATAATCAGCCTCTAGGAACGTCAGTGGCCCGGCATACCTTATTCTCTTATCCGCACCAAGCCTTGGGTTGTCAATGAATCAGATTCCGACCCGTCGCTTGCTAGGCATAGGGTTCGTGTAGCCGACCTGTGGTCGCAGAGGACTTTATCTCTAAGTTATTTCTCGAGTCAGTGTAAGGGGTGTCGTTCAGATTATGCGATATCTTCAAGCATGTGCCAGGCTAGATAGATGACATATTGTGCGGCGAGACTTGAGACGGAAGGGAATCTATATACCCTCATAGAATACGTTTTGATACTTGACGCTGTGGCTTCGAATCGTACGATGGCATACGCTGCGCAGGTCTAGGGAGGCTTGTAACAAGAGACAAAAGGGTAGTACCACAAAGTAGTGTATACGGATAAAGCCAGCTTCTTCGAGTTCGCGGCAATGAATCCATATATCGGCCAGACCGCGGTGCTTGAGGCTTCAAGAACAGGATAATAGAACTTTGATAGGACTGGCAAATAGGCGAAGTGGGTATTGTCTATTCCCGCTTGGGACCGCGTGAGGTGATAGTGGTAGCAGTGGTAGTGCAAGCTGGGGGACTTTTGAGACAGCTACTATCATGGTCATCTGGAGGTAATGCAGAGAGCTCGAGGCGCATTCGGTCTTTTTTATTGTTAGCGGTCGGCGTGCTGCTCCTCTCGATTTGCGAAATGACCGGCGGGCTGCGCGGTGATGTATGAGCTGGGCAAGGTATTTGGGTGTAGCCTTATGTGTCTAGCCAAAAAGGACGAGCATCTACAGCACAGGCAGCACAGGCTGTGCCTGACATCAGCGTTGGCATCGAGGTGGATCCAAGCGAGGTCAAGTGAAGAAGATTGTGCCAAATTAGACACGAGGCACCTGGGCAACTTAGCTCCTTGACAATCAAGGCAAGAAGCCGTTCGAGTTGCAGGGCTTATGCTTCAAATTGTTTTAGTTTCCCCAGCCTCAGGGCCAAACAAGTCCTAGAGTGTGGCCACAGACCCCAATCTGCTCGGTACTGTAATTAGTATTCCTGAAATTAGAAAGGCGAGTCTCCTGCTAGAAGGAGTCCCTGGTATCACTCAAACTACTGCTCGAACATCCAGTTCTGCCATGCCAGCTAAGGAGACAAATATCTTCTTTTGCTACGACTTACCGTCAGGTACTTCCGATTAGCTCCTCCAACGTCGTAGAAAACAGGGTAAGGTGGATAGAAATAATAGGAGCACCGAGGGTCTGGGAACCAGTTGATGAGGAACTCCGTGCCCCTATGCATCATTCCTGCACGTACCCTGCCGTCAGTGCTCTACGAGACGCCACAAACACCTTCTGGTAATTGGGAAGGAACCTGCTTGGCCGAGTTGTGGTCCAGTCTTCGGGAGACTGCATAACAAGCCTACAACCGTTTGGTCGGTTCTGAAGTCAGTCCTCGCCACTTTCACTTAGAAGCGCCCAATCACCAAGTACTGTTTCTGGTGTCATTATTCATCATATCGTACCCAAAGAATTGCCATTGCTGCTGCCGCGTTTCTTCCTATCGAGTTAGACAATTCTTTTGTAGTCTGCGGAGAATAATGTTATGAGCCAAGATATACCTCCGTACCCTGGATATTGGGTGTCGCGTTTTGGGAGACTTCGCACTTTTCCTTCTAGGGAAGAACTAATTTCCCTTGTACGACTAAATAGGCAGTATCAAGACTTGAGAATCTGCACGCGTGGCTCGCCACAACCATGAAGCTATGCTAGTTTAGCTTTCGGCCCTACATTGTTGGAAATACGGCCCTGCCCACGAGATTGGTTACAACCGTCTCTTTAACGAAGCTTCGGCAGCATCCGACTAATAGCGGCAGGGCTTGTCTGCATGTTTCTGGTAGGTCAGCCTGGCAAGCCTACCGGGTTGAATCCGCAAGGTACGGACGTAGGGGGGGCAGATCATCTGAAGCCACGATCTTGAATGTTTCAGGCCACAAAAGTCCTACAATTCAGCAAGGCCACACGTGAGGAATAGGGTTGTCCTCGACTGCATCTGTTAAACATAGACCCTCCCCAACAACGGAGCTGGGCCAGAGATTGAACCGCCGGTCCTAGCGACAAGCCCCAAACTACAGTAGCTCTCTAAGTTCGCTAGTTGATTCTGGTAGGAATTACAGTTCCGGACACGAGACCGATTAATATACCTCCGCTCGGATTCAAAGCTCATATCGAGAATCTACCGGGGCGAGAAAAGGGAAAGGAGTAAACATATTGACAAAACTTGGTTCGCCATAGCTTCTACACACGGTAAAGCGCTCGACCAATGATTTCTCTTCATTACCCGAGATTTTGAGGCTGGGATCGGGAACGATAATCGCTAGCCACGTTGATGGAATGATACTAAAAATCTTTTAACTACCAGAAACGAGAATAGGAAGGATCATCTTCATCGTGTCTTTCTTCATGCAGAACTATTAATATACTCATATGGCTTATGAAGAGTGCACTGTTGACGCGGGTTGCCGCCGATTTAATGAATTACATGTACCTCTTCAACCAACATGTCGTCCCCCACACATCAGAACAGGCTACATAGGTACTTGGGTGTGTAACCTGGCGAGTTATTTTAGATCATGGTTCTCTTTGCCTGTGATTTGGGCCCGCTGTATTTGTAATGCCACTCTGATATTCGTTCACCTAATCTCCTACTTTTCTATCGAAATCCACCGTAAGAACCGGGTCTAAATGGAAGAGGTATAGGGAATAAGATTGATTATGACACTCTCGGTACTTTTTGATACATCACCTATATTATGGTTCAGTATAAAACGTTGACTGAACTCGGTGTTTGTGGCTTATTAGAAATATTCTTCAATATCGCTACCATTCTTGCATGCCGTGAGGGTCGGCATCCCGAAGTATGTAAGCAAGGTGGACTTGGGTTCAATTTCGTATCCGGATCGGGCCGCAGCTGGTATACTCGTTAATCTAGAGTGTCTATGCAGCAATCTTTCACTGTCATGTCAATGCACATCATGATCTACAAGACGCAGCAGTGCCACGTTTGGCACACTTAGGCAGAGCAGTAGCGAAAAGCCATGCTTTGCCTAAAACATCTTGCTCTTAACTGAATGGGTGTAAAAACGGTTGCGCAAGCCGGACAGTAGTGTCCACGCGGCGATTCTAGATCTTGTGCGAGGTGATTACTCACTGACAGTTCGAACGGTCTGGGCAAACCCGAGATTTTATCTTGCCTTCTTACCTTTCGAGAAACAATTAAACTTCATTTCAAGTGTTGTTGTTGTTCATTAGGTATTTATCACCCTCCCTTTTCTTGTCTTCCTTTGTCGAGGGATTATCTTTCATTCTCACCATTCTAAGCTGTAACTACGACCAAAATTGCAAGATTCAGACTCCACGAACGTGGTGTGGTCAAGGCCAGAGACACCCATCATCTTACCCGTTCTTTACCATGCAGGAAGCGAGTCCGTGGCGGCGGCATTTAATAGTATGCATGTCACCAAGCAGCAGGGGTAACACATGGTAACGGGCAAGGAAACAAGCAAGGTTAACTGGCGTACGAGATTTTCTGGGGTAAAAAAAAAAAAAAAGATTTAAAAAAAAAAATTAAATAAACAACAGTTTCACGCGTCTCATTTCCAATGCAAGAGACAATAAGGCGCTGCAGATGCAGACATTATTTCCTCAACAAAGCCCAGCTATGCAATCATTTTTAAGGGCTTTCAAGTTCTTAAACTTATTCAGGAAAGCCCGGAAATTCCGAGCAAATGAAAAAAGGAAAGCAAACATAAGCCTTTCACTAAAATTAGTGGTGACTTACATGTAGGTATCGTTGGTTGGGCTCGACACGTGTTTTAAGAAAGAGAAAAACAGTACTTATTGTATAGTTTTAACTCGCACTGTTCGTTTGCTCGCCCATCGACCGGTGTAGACGAGCCCCTGTCAACCAGAGGTACGTCGCCAACATGTACCTCAGAAAAATCTGCAGGGCAGGAGAGATTTGATGTAGGGATACGCCGATCCCGCCAATCATAAGTGCGAGGGCCAGTGAGCGCCCTTGTCGTACCAGGGGTCTCCCGCCAGGTAGGGGTCAATGATAGGTACCCACCAACTCAATAGGGTGCATGACATGTATATAGTACGTCCTTTTCGGGAAGTACTGTCATTCACTTACAACCCTTGGTAGGTAGATGTATATTAGGCGTAGAATAGGTACTTACCATGGCAATGCTCAGCGTATTCTGTCAGAATTGGATAACATTCGACTGGTGATGTCAAGCCTCCTTACTTCAGTTGAAGGCACGTTGAAAGAAGGAGAAGGTTAAAATGAAATCATCATATGATACATGTAGAAGTGCAAGGACGGAAAAGCCAATACTCTAAGTGCCAACCTACATAAGTAGGAAGATTTTACAATTAGTACATATAGCAGAGGCCATGTACGTGCGACTAGAGTTCATATCGTGGCTTCGGCTCAGGCTCCTTGACAAACATTTGAAAATGGGTATCGAATTGTTAGTTAACCTTACCTTGTGTATTATTAGATAGTTGGCGTCATAAAGGCTCCATCCAGTTTTTCTACTGTTTTATTCATTGACGAATATAAGTCTTCAGCAGGTTTTTATACACGAAAAAAAGAAGGGAGAGAGAGAAATTTGCAGAAGTATCCGTCGCGCTCTTGGCGGGCAATAACAGGCTTTAACCACCTAACATACTTAAGCCTCGCAAGGCGAGCCTTCGCTACCTATTACTTTTGTGCAGCCGTATATGCAGTTGGGAGTTTCCCCGTTTCCGATCTAGGAGCGCCTGAACTTGGAGGTAGGTACACACGGATACTCGACCGGAACATATATGAACCCCATAAGTCATTAGGCTACGGGCACCGTGCGAAGCTGTACATTAAAGCGGATGTTGAATTACATATATTACAAGTATGGCATGGTTAGAATTCGTGTTCATTAACTTAGAGAGTCATAGCTTCTTGCCTCTTGTAGACGTCGCGGTAAATTACTCAGGGAGATAGAAACTACCAGCCAAGGTTACCGTTGCTAATTTGCGAAGAGCCCCAGCCATTCCTAGCAGTCATACATGTATTCTGAAGAGTGCGTGATTTGTAAGGAACGCCTCACTGGCGAAGACTACATGGACCCATAATCTCTCTCTCGTAGAATTGCGTCCTTATAGTCAAATCCGCGCCGGCTAACTACTACAAGTAATGCAGAAGTAATGCGGACATACACGCAAAGGTATGGTACTTAATCCCTACGGATATATTAGTCATGTTGGATCATGACGTGGTATTATCAATGTTTGTTGACATCTTTACCGAACAGGTCCTAGCGAGGTTTAAACCGATCGCAACGGTCAAGTTTAGTCGGGCTTGAACTTGGCATCCCTCTTCCTAGAATGAATTCAAGGAATATTTTGAGACAATCAGGCACTCGGACTATGCCACTTCAGGTTCATAGCGTAGACTCGTATCTCTGGAACACTCTGCAAGAAATTTCGAAAAGGGGTGGCTAGACATGCGCTTTTCATGCAGCCACCCACCGTTACATTCATATTCTTATCTAATATGGTGTAGCAATTTGGATTTCTTCTTCGCGGTTCAGAAATTTATTCACTTTTATTGCTCTATTTTCAGCACTTGTTCCCGGAGGCGCATTTCCTGAATGCTTTCGCAGGGCCCTATCATCGCACAAGCACTAGTCGCCTACATGGGAGCTGTCTACAAGATACAACAACGGTTGTGTGTGGGGCTGAGTTCTTCATTGATGTCTTTTGCCACATGACAACAACAACAAGGCTTAGGTCATCACATCCTTGTCCAGCGATGGAGGGTCAAATATGAGTAGAACTATACAGCAGTAGTAGCTAAACCAAGCCTTGTCACATTTCAACATTATCTTAATACGGACCAACTCATCCAGACGACCATTTGGATACGACCGGGGAATCAGGACCAAGAGCTTGACCGAGGCTGCTCGACAAAAGTGGCGCATCTTGCATGCGAATCGTTGTACGAAAGGGCCTTACCCGAAGCCTTTTCCTCCACCTACCTACCCTCTCAAGTATAGCCGGGCGTACTAGAGCTCTAGCAAATTAAAATATTAAACCAATAATATTATCGAAGCTCGGCGTTGTGGCATTCCTCGCGAACTGTCAGCGGGTGGGCGCTTCTCCGGGTCTTGATCAACAGCAAGGATTATGAATCTTGTGAAGGCCACATCCTTTTCTCTAGTACCTAGTAGGTTTGGCATTCGTACATGTATATCTCAACTCCATGAGGTTGGAATGGTCCTTGTGTTTTCTATTTTCGCGTAGCCTTAGAGCTACACGGTACGCTATTCCCACCAGCCTGACTGTCGATGTAGGCGACATACGCTCGACGATTCCCGGCCCCCCTTTTTTCTCATCTGCCGACCTTCGGGCCCGCGAAGACTCACTATTCATTCAATATGAAGCAGAGCTTTGACTTTTACTTTCATCTACGTTGCTCAAATCCTCTATTTGCATCGAAACTAGCGCGTTCAAGTTTGACTTTCCGCATTTGTTCGCTTCCCATTTCCAGATCGGGGCGGCTGGTGTGAAATCATTTGTCAAACATCCTTCTTCTACCCCTGAGCCAAACTGTTCCGTGTTTCTAGTTTCTGTTGTGATATTTTCTAACGGGTTAGCTGTCTGGGGGGGGGGGGTCCAAAAAGAGCTGAATGGCTGTCTAGGATCTTCCCCATATGTGTCGTCTTACCGACAGGATTATGCTTGAGGCAAATAGCACGCATATACGTAGCCGGCTCAGACCCGAGCTCTCGAAAAAATCAGGCCATAACATTCTAGTAGAGAGCAAAGGCCCGACAGGAAGTTCTCCCGAGAAGCGCAAATGCCGGGTGAAGATTTAAAAGTGTGCCTATCTTAGGTCTTGTAACGTGGCACAAGATTCCCCCTATCACTACTGGCCGATTTCTTTTAATTTCATTTACACTGGCGAAACAACATGTCATGCTGAACAATCCAAGTTTCATGATGCTTTGGGTTTCAAGTGTTCTGATAGACAGGGAATCATCTTAGGGTGTCTTGAGGCTCTGCTCGGCCATTGACAATGACACCTTCACGGAGAGGCACACCTTGGGTCTTCGACCCGAGCTCCTTCATTTGATAATTGGTTTGCAGAACTGACTACTCACGCATCTTTCCGATGATTAAATCCTGTTTAGAAAGCAGGGAAGCCACCAATGAGTGACAACGAGCTGGTGTCTGCCTAACATTATCACCTGTTAGGCCTCTTCTTCCTCGCTTGCCTTAGGGTATCCGCCTCGGCTTGCAACTGTGAGAGGTATTTGAGGGATATTTGATTGGAAATTACTCACCTGATCCCGGCATCTTGCGAAAGGTGCATTTCCGAACGAAGTATTGATACAGCTTCAGGTTTAACTCTTCTGCTCCATCTCGCGGCCCCTGTCTGCATCGGCATGTCCGCTACAACCCTACAAGTCAAAAGCAAAGATAAGGCAGGTTGATAGTTTCTCTTCAAATTGCTGGCCATTTCCCCGTGGTAGAGACTGCAAGATGACCTTTTCAGTCTTAATAGTCGTCCCCTTTCATGTAGGCACAGCCGGCCCCTGTATGTCCATTTTCCAAGTGGAAGGAGGAAATATCTGCATCAAGTATGTAGTGGTGAGCTCTCGTCGCCTCAACGTCTCCAGTAACAGACTCCACTGTCCTTAGGTACCAGGTCTGCCACGTATTACGGATAGCTTCCCGTTATTTTATGGCACTGTTGTGACTTCGTGAGCCTTTGTGCATTAGGAAGAGCCCTTCCAGAGTAGTTACATATGCTTCGAAGATGATATGCTCGAATTAAACGCAGTTACCTTGAAGATTTCATCTATGAGGCCATAGACTGTCAGATGCTTGCCGATGTGCACCTGCCCGGTATTAGGTCATGTTAGCCACTGTGTTACAGAATGCGAGAACAGAAAACCCACCTTATCAGAGATACACCATCTTACATGCCATTCCAGTGGCAGATCGCGTAAAAAGTTTCCCTAGATAGTAGCTTTGACTGCTATCGTTACCCTCCTTGGCTCAAAGTCCCTAGCAATTGGCGAATAGGCATTGTTATCCCTTGCTTGCTCTTGCTGCTTTCTCAGCCCATTAGGCTCTACCGCCTAGGAGGCCTCCTAGACCTTTAATTACCTAGGTAGGTACCTACCCCAGTTTCCTTGAGGACTCAATCACTGCGAATGTCCAAGACTCCGACGCTCTTTAAGGCCGTAACATCAGGCCTGCGTCTATGAACTTGAGGTTTATTCGCCAGAGAAAGAGTAGCATTAGATTGGAATAGCTAGGCGCGACATGGATAATCAGAAGCTTGCTGTCCATTGGATTTCAAAAGGAACATCTTCCCGACAGACCTACCTACACATCGACCTACGTATCGAGACGAGTCGACACCTACCTATCCTTGCCTGATTTTCCAGCGAATTGAACGATTAGCGATCCACGGACGGGCGGAAACCATCGGAAGCGCCCAGCGAGCATACACGTCAATTAGGATCACTTCCGCGAGACGCACGCTAGCCATACTATTTGTGCCGCTTTCCCGCAGGTTGCCCGTTGAAGCTTGCCCCAGTATGCATTCCAACCCTAAGGTCGGATATGCGTATCGGTTGACATACCTCACATCCTCTGTCGATCGACCCAAACACTCCACGACCTTTGATTGGCATACAAGAAAGCTATACTACGGCCATGGACGTCGTCCCAAGTGCTAAGGTGATGTGATCGCTCGGAAATCTCTCCATGGCCGCGACCCAAGGTCATAGAATGCCAAAGGGCTCAGGATACTGGATATTCACCGTTGTTTGAGACATACTATGCTCAAATTGTCCACTACCCACGACTAGATTATGCGATGAAAGGAGGGCTGTCCAAGAAATCCATCAAGATTCAGAATGAGGGAAACCAGACCGTACATACAAGTAGTGAGGTGCCGATCCCTCTGCGTGATCTCTTGAAGGAATATGAACATACTAAATCAATCATACGAAGTCGATGCTGGATCTTCGGAAATAAATCCTCCTTGACTCAAACTCAATCAAAGGAGTGACACCTATTTGCATCCTGCGTTGAATTATCTTCTCTATGTGGAGTGACATAGATGACTTAGGTGGGTAGAAACATAGGTACCTACTGATCTCTTCTGCGTAGAGTCTAGAAAAGTTAAACGAGTCAATATAATCTTAGTTACGCCTTATCTCTATTTCCTAATATTGGGTTCATGTCACTTATAGAACTTTCATGCCTTCTCTAATCTCGTGCAGCTTTTCCAACCATCCTCGCCTCTACATGGTCGAGGGATAATAGGAGGTCAAAGCAAAAAATCACTGACACTGCCGGAATAAATCAAAAATAATTACTTCACAAGATGTATGATTTACCTTCAACTTCAAGTATCATGAAGCTATTTCTCATTCTTACCCACATTAGGTAGGTAGGTAGGTAGATAATCTTAGTAACTGCTTGTTAATCCATGACGGGTATGTACGGCCTGGGAAATCTAGAAGTCGGTCGCCGGCGTGGTCCGCATACGCTACTACTATTCCTCTATAAACACGCTTCGTGAAGCTCTTACTATTCTAAGCCTAGGACTTTATGTGACTCATGTCAAAACTCGTAAGCTATAGTAAGCACTAGGATACTACCTCATAGTAATAGCCGAACCCTTTTGTCTAATGTCTCCAGTCAGTGAGATCAGCATCTAACTATATCTGATAGAGATTAAGAAGGATATCTTAAGTATAGTAACAGAATATCTACCTACATAGTTCTACTGGTAATTCCATGTCCAATATTTGGAGATTAATACAAACCACAGCTCTTCGGGTTTTATATTATGTTCTGACCGTACTCCTCTGACGGGAGCCCTGGGAAAGCCAACAAGCACGAGAAATATGTAATTTATCATAAACAAGAGCTATTGATATTATAGCACAGATATCAGTCCTGTAGGCTCCAGAAGCATCTGTCATCGCAGCGAACTTGCTTTAGGGTATTTTTTTCATTTCCACTTTCTTGATTAGAGCCCAATATGTTAGCCATCCGCAGTATAAGTTGAAACTGTTAAGAGTGATGCCGGTTTAAAATATATTGAGAAGACTTACCTTTTCTCTTTCTGTCTTGAATAGGATCATGTTGTGACGCTTCCCGACAGCTTCGAGCCCGTTTGTAAGGGCAGCTCCAAACGAGAAGACGAAGCATATAACATTTAAGCTACACATCGAAATGATAACTAGGTAGATTTTGGGAACCCCTTCAAAGGATACATCCATACAATATTTAGTGGACAATTATGTAAGCTTATGAGGCTCAATATCGGATATCAACACCGCAAGATACTATGACTTTTCAGCAAACCCGATTATCCCTTTCAATCCAGTCCCCTTTTATATTTGGCCGACAGGTTCTAAGCACGGTTAACTGCCGCAGCCTAATTCCAACCCAAAATAGCATACATCTTAGGTGCCAGGTAGGCACTGTACTATAACTTGTAGAACTGAAAAGGTTGCTTAGTAGCCAAACCGTCGAGAATGATAGCACAATGACCCCATGTGATATGTATTTTCTTGATTGTCTATATCCTCATCTATACGAAGAAGCAGTCTCATATACGAGACCATAACAAGATTGATTCCAATTAGTTCTTGTCCTGACTACAAGACCTGTGGGAAGAACCACTTCTCAGGTAAGCGCCTTCTATTTTATTTAGAATTTCTTACCTGTTGCCTTGCCTCTCACTAAGCTTACTATCGTAAAAGAAAAAGGGGCAGGTTCTACAAGAATTCATGGTTGGTAGGCAAGGCATATCCATCTTGAAGTTGAAGGTGCGTGTATGGATATCTCGCTTGAAAGCCTTACAGGAGTTTACGAACCTCAGGATCAAGCCTTAGCCAATCAACACGCGCTCTAAATCTAGGTTAATAGTTACTTTGAGGGTATACTTGTATACACAAATACCTATGTACTCTTTACTTCGTCTCAGTTAGAGACAAACATTCAAGGACTCAGTGGTGCAGATGACCCTATTCTAAGCGAGTGACGACTTCCCTTAAGGAACTTTTTCATGATCTCCCTCGGGAGTCTTTGCAAAAGTAGAGTAGGTAGTTCTTTACTGTTGGTTGAGTTTTGCGTCAGCCTTTTTCGAATACAACATACTCAGATACCAGCATATACCTCCTCTCCGACAAGTCCAAACTCCAATCAAGTTCTTAGGTCTATATTCGGATATCCATCCCTTCCCTCGGGTCCTAACTATCCCGAATTCAATCTGGCATAGCCCTGGGGTTCCTTGTCTACGTGTCGATCATGGCATGATTTTCCAACTCTATCGTCATCTGATTACCGATGGTCAGCCAGTCTGTCGGGTAGTGGCCGAATTAGGTGAAGCAGGGGAATGATTCGGCGTATGCTTTGATTAGGACTACATGTTCTAGGCCACGTAAACCCTGTACAGTCGACGGAATTCAGCAGTTCTGTGTCTCCCAGATAAGCCGATAGGGGCCTAGATCAAAAGTATATGTCGCGGCCTTGTCGTTCCGGGGCATTTCCAATGCGAATTGTGGCTGGCTAAGTTTGCCTACGCCTTACGGCCGAGCAAATAACAAGCGAGCTTCTAGTGAACGGGCATCAAGCACTGGACGTTGGAACTTTGCTATGAATTGATCCATCCAGCCCAATGTCGAGAAAGGACCGGAGGACCATCATGATTGAAACGGTTTGAAACACGTATAAGTCCTACCACTTTGCTGCGTCATAAAGGGGGAACCCCAGAAAGCCCGACATGACCCAGATCGATTTTCGAGTGTCACGACACCATCGGGCATGACGAAACGAAACAAAATCGTTGTACTACCTCACCTTTAGAAGGGTCCCGGGTTTTCCGTCCTACGTGGATTTCCTGGTTAGTGGTAATTGTACAAATGGCACGGTCTGGTCGAAGCCCGCCTGATACCAATTTGAGCTCCAAAAATGCGCAGTAGGGTTCTAGCCATATCAGAAAGCATAATGAACTACCTACCTCTTAGGTAGATCATTTGTGGTCTTAAAATCCCCTTTACACCCCTTTCTCTCAGCCAGTCACTACTCTCCTATAGCCTATTCCATGAACCAAMCCTGCCAGTATGTGTGCTAAGCGGTACATGATGTACTATTTGTTATTATATGTACCTCCTTGGCAGCCATCTCACACGTCCGGGGATGATCCCGACTTGTTATCACCCCGCCAAATGACAACCCAACAAAGTAGAATAGCTGTGAAGACCCAAACCATGTACCTAGGTATGTTTGATCTTTGGGTTAGGACGTACATGGATTTTCGATCCGGATCCTCAGGCTCGGTTCCGGGTCAGCATGAAGGGAATTCCAGGTGACTTCCCGTCTCTTCTACGGTTATGAGGTAAGCTTAGCAGGATCCAGGAGTCCTACATGCAGCATATCAAGCAGGAGTTAGCGAGGAAGAGTTTAGGGCCTCGTACGGCCTATCTCCGGCATATGTACCCCTTTTCAATCCGACACATTAGGTACCTGGGTATTTATCGATCTCATCTTCATTATATACCTATATATATCCACGTAGTTACATCCCCAGCCCAATACCATATGTAGCTTAATTAGATGAATATTACAGGCAGTACCTACCCCCTAACTGGTAGAATTCACAACTAGTACTAAAACAAATAAGCAAACGACACAGAAACAGGCGATTAGTAAGTAGAGCCTAGTAAGTTACATTACGAAGAAATGTTGAGTATCAACCCTTATTCTGCCAAACACCCTCAGTCAGCGGCTGATATTTCTTCTATATGGTTTGCTAAAAGGAAGTACATTTTGCAACTGGCTCGGACCTTGCTCCGTCAGTTTCTTGAATGGACCACGCATGGAATCACACCGTGAGACAGTGTCTTACCAACTAGAAACTTAGCCGAAGTTAGGGAATCTCGCCTTAACCATCGTAGATCGCCCACTAAACGAAATTCCGGTTCGACGAATCAATTGGAGGGTATCATGTGTGTTTGGAGAAGAAATTTGTCCAAGTTGCCATCGGAGGATACGCCAATCAGGTCAACACTGCTATTAGATCTTTCTCGCATTAGTAGCTCCGGAAGCTTGACGGGATCATAATTAGAAAACTGAAGCTAAATTAAGACCACATTCCTAATTTGGTTGATGATGTAAAGATAATCGAGCAGGTAGTGGCAGTACAACCTTAGCTGCAGGATGCTGATGAAAACAACTTACGCTCCCTCGGCTCCCATGCACTTGCCTTCAGTGTAATAATAATCTATGTGATCCTCCTGTCGATGATCATGATACAAGGCTATTGAGAGAGAGCAGCGATACATACAATTAATGACCATAATTAAGTGGACCAGAAGACGAGACGTAGTCTTTGAAAAGGTAATACATAAACAGTCATGGAGCCCCTGGCCCGTTGAGCAACTTAAGACGCGACTTTGAAGTGTAGATGCTACTCGGACGAAGAAAAGAAAGGAGCTAGCTCACACTGAATGGCCTAACAATGTATACCTCTCAACTTGATTCATTAAATCCCACTGCTACTCTGCGGCGAAGCCGCCTCTTTTTAACGCTCTTTCCAGCTAATCTCGCTTCCTCATGAATGACCGACTACCATCCGAGCGTCCTTTTGCCGGTCGAAGTGAAGCTAGTCGGAGTCTACAATGACTCGTTTATGCCAACGATGACTCCGGAAATTGACAGCCATAATCGTAGGTAGGGGGTTGCCCTTACGTCTTGTAGGCATCATAAATTCCGGTCCAGAGAATGATCAGCAAGTGTATCATCGCCTACAATACCGCTAAGCAGTAATGTCTCAGAAATTGGCATCACGATGACCCCTTCTACACACCTGTTAGCGATATAGCGCTTAGTATGCAACGCCACCTTACTAAATCATATGCACCCCAAGAACCTAACCAGATGGCTCAGCACCAACAACCGTGCGCCTTAGGCAAGTTCCGAGGAGATATGTCAAGGCATCTATTGCCCCTCTTCTCCCTAGCAGTGACTAAACATATCGTATTCGACACCGAGCGTCTCGCAGGTAGTACACCTAGCCGCCGCCTTCAGAACCGCACATGCATCGGTCGAACTAGCCGCTTGTTACCACATCTCATGTGAGAAGGTATTTTGGCAATGTTTTCTGGGGTATATTCAGCGTGGACTAACCCTGTTGAAGGCCTTCACCGCCACCCCCGTATCCGAATCATCATACGATCCTTCCCCACTAGGCCGGCGGAAGCTGCCTATGGCAAGGATCGTGGTCAAGTGTCCGTGCGGAAGGGGGTGTCTCTGCTAGAGGCCATATACCGCGCGTACTCCGCGATAAAGAAATACTTGGCGGAAGGGTCCATGCGAACGTCCCAGAAAGTAGCGCATAGCCGACGGTCCGCCATCGGCGGCGCTAAGCCGGTTATACGGTTTGTTGCCGAATCTCCCGTCCTCGGTTGCGGGTCCGGTTGTGGGGGTCAATTTAGAACTCCCGGTGCGTTGTCGGAACCTAACCGTGATCCGAGTAGCACCTTCTCGCCGAGCTCGCCGCGTGCTTCATGGTAAGGAGACATTGCTTCAAGCCTAGACTTGAGCAGAAACCCGTCACTCTACACCAAAACGATGCTATACGGCAAAAAGCTGAACTGTTAATTTTGATGACAATACGTATAACTACCACCGCTAAAACATCTTCTCGAAACGGGGCATTGATCTGTCAAGCAATCGGGTATGGAGGGTGGGAATGTAATTGTGATACGTCGACTGTTGTGCTCAGTTGACGACTTAACAACCGGAAATTGCTCTCGAACTAGATTGATATTAGCAATAAAGGACGCGGTTATTTAGATATAGTACTAGAGGACTCTCAAGAAATATACCGACCCTACTCCTTCTAGATTACCACACTTCTAAGCGGCTTGAGGTCATCTGACCCAGGTCTACCGTTCAATGCGAAATGTAAATGTCGACGAAGAACAACGAAAGGGTTGTATCATCTTTATGCTGTATCAATGAACCCGTATGTAACCTCGTATTGTTTGATAGGGATGGTAGGATCGTGGTATAGTAGCATTAAGGTAGGTGATTAATGAGCAATGTCCGGCATCCATAAATGGGGCAAGTCTCTGAGAATAGCAGACGAGAGAAAGACAATATTGAATGATAGATGGCTCGGGAAATAGTATCGTCTTGGTATTCGAAATGCCTTCGTTAACGTTCAAACTGAACTGGTGCTAGACTTTCCAAATCGCATAGGGACTAGAACACACAACCCTAATCTGCCTGTTAGAGGTTCGACCCGTGGAGGCCTCGATATTGGAAGTCTGGACCCGTTGGGAGATAGCGTATACAAATGATCGTTATTTATATATATCGTAACCACGGCGTCGTGATACTTTTGTTTGTATATGGTATAATAAATCACGAGCTGTTATGGCGATGGCGGGAATTTGAGCATTAAATACGATATCAATAGCTTCGCCCAGGATACTGTATGAGGGTTTAGTAGAAATAGGGACTTTGGAGCATTACATTAAGCCTACCTACCTAAGCACGCGACTAGAACCTCAGACGACCTCCCAAAGGATTATCCTTGACCTCTAGCTCCTAATTCAGATTTGTAATTCCTTTGCGCTACCTTCGCAGTAAGACCAATGTTGAGTTGCATCCTAAGCGTACCCTGGGTTTGGCGTATTAACTGAACTCTTAAGAACATGATGCCCCGCCTGAGTATGCCTTCAGTTTCGAGAATCGGCCAATAGTTCTTAGCAGTCCTTTGGACGTATGATAGACAGCGAACCCTTGGACAATATCGAGGCCAGGGGCAACAGAAAAGAACGGGGTAGAAGAGGGTCATGATTCAAGGCAAGGATGTACACGGTAGTCATTGCCTAAGTGGCACTTCAGATAGAAGGGATAGTCTAGAAATTAGTCTTCACGCGGAGCCAGGACATTAGTGTCGTTCGCACAGGCGGCCCTTTCGATCATTCCATTATATTTTTCGAAGAGTAGCCAGAAAACTAATTCCAGCTAACTCCGAATAGCTTGTATTTCTTGTTCTCTCCGCTTGAAGGTTTGGCATTGGCATCGGAGTTTTCCAGGTAAATCCTTTGATGACCTCTAATGTCAACACATAGGTACTTGTATTCAAATTCGTTATGACCGGCGGGCTTCGTCAGGKGCGCATTAACCACGCCGTTGTTCAATGGCCCCTCGACCTACATGTAGATAGCATTAGATAAGGTACCTATGTAGATACGCTGGGAGTCTGCTTAATCATCCTAGACCTACATAGAAATGCATCATGAGATGTTGATTGCCTTGGGTGTCCGTATTCAACGTTGACCTACAGAAGTTAGTTGAGCGACAGGCCGGCTCATGTCAAGGAGCACCATACGCAATTGGGCGAGCACGTCGCCACTTATTCATGGTCTCTTCGCCGTGCGCCGTGATCTTCTTGCTATCGCCAAGGAGGGCTATACACTCCGGGTCCTTCTTGATTCGGTCGACGGCTCGATTGAAGTAAGCTGTCTTACTATCGGGGGAGAAGACATCTTGGTAGAGGAAGTAGCCCACACCTCCCTAATGGATAGAACAGGTAGTCTTAGCATATAATTATGTCAAGGCGACAGACGGGAGCTTTACCGTCAAGACCAAGCCAACTATCACAAGACCGAAATTGAAGGTTTGCTGCGTGGCGCGCGATGCCTTCTCTCTGGCGGAAAGCTCGTTCCACGGCACGTAGCCATCATCGTTGAATGGCGTAACAGACCTCCTCTTGGAGGKGGAGGTGGTTGAATTATTTCCTGAAGCATGCTGAGTCGCAAAACTGCGACGGACGAGACCGGGTTGCAGTCGAGCGACAACAGCAGCAGTGCCAATCGGTCGGATTGTGAGCTTCATCACGGCGGTATTAAGTCCATCGGAGCTAGCACTACCAACCAAGGACCGTAAAAGCGACGAGGATGCTTTTTGAGCAATGGCTTGAGCTTTGCGACGGAAGAGGAGCTTCGAATTGGATGGCGTTGGCTGAAGCTTCTTCAGATGCAATGCCAATGTGGGGAACATACGGAGGGATAGTACGCTAATTCGTGTTTGGATTAGCGCACATTTCTCACGAGCATGTGGGGCCGTTGGTCCATCTTTGAAGTGGCATTTTGGCGAAATGTGGCCGAACTCCTGATTTCATCGCCGATTTCCAGTCGATTTCCAAACTTCCGTCTTCCTTTCTTTTTCCTTCTGTACACGCCGCACATCCTCCACAACGACGATCGCGTCTGCAAAACACAGCCAAGATGAGTGCGCTTGCAACCAAGCAGCAATCGCAGAAGATCTTCGAGAAATTGAAGAGCAAGCCCGCGAACAGGGTGCGTGATAATCCAATCCCTTTCACTGCTAATAAGCACATGTTTACAAAGACTAACGTCGCACGCACAATCAGATATGTTTTGACTGCGGCCAGAAGAACCCTACTTGGACATCCGTTCCGTTTGGCATCTACCTATGTCTCGACTGTTCCTCCAACCACCGAAACCTCGGTGTCCACATCTCCTTTGTTCGCTCCACCAACCTTGACCGTACGCAACCCTCCTACCGGCAATGACTAGTCAGCACTAATAGTACACCTAGAATGGCAATGGGATCAGCTGCGTATCATGAAGGTTGGTGGCAATGAGTCTGCCACCAAGTACTTCCGCGCGAATGGAGGTAGCGCCGCTCTTGCTAGCAAGGACCCAAAGACCAAGTACCAATCGAACGCGGCAACCAAGTACAAGGAGGAGCTAAAGAAGCGAGCCGCGCGCGACGCACTTGAGTATCCCGATGAAGTCGTTGTCACTGATGTAGCTGGCGACGCCGAGGGTTCGGCAACTCCGTCTAGTGAACCAAGTGACGACTTCTTTTCTTCCTGGGATAAGCCGTCCATCAAGAGACCTACACCGCCTATCTCCCGAACCAACACACCCCCTGTCGTTGGCCGAACCGCGTCTCCATTCCTCAATGCCGGCTCCAATGGCAAGGAGATCTCCCGATCTTCGTCGCCTCTATCTAAGTCTGACTCTACATCCGAGGCTAAGCCCGCTGCCAGCCGGATCACCACATCCGCTGCTCTTCGTAAGACCACCACAACCGGTCCTCGCAAAGCCAATGTACTAGGCGCAAAGAAGACAACAACTAAGCTTGGAGCAAAGAAGGTTACTGGGGACATTATCGACTTTGACGAGGCCGAGAAGAAGGCTAAGGAGGAGGCTGAGCGAATTGCAAAGTTGGGCTATGATCCGGAAGCTGAAGAGGCCGAAGCCAAGCAGGCCACCGCATCCAAGACCGAAGCTACCAATGTTATCTCGCCGACACCAGTTAACCCCCGTGGATACGGATCTGGTCACTCTCGTGAAAAGTCGGCAGCTGAGGTTGAGCGTCTGGGCATGGGCCTGGGACGACTAGGCTTTGGTCAAGTTGGAGGTAACAAAGCTGCTTCCGGCGCCGCGCCCAAGAAGAATGCCGGTGGATTCGGCTCAGTCGGACCAGTCAAGGCAGCTCCTGAAGGTAAGGATCTATTGGTGAAACCAATTCACTTGAGACAATCCCATTCTAACCTAACTTATAGAAGACGAGGAGCGGTACGCACGCAACAAGTTTGGCAACCAGAAGGGTATCTCCTCGGACGAGTTCTTCGGAAAGGGTTCATTCGATCCCAACGCCCAGGCCGAGGCCAAGACACGTCTGCAAGGATTCGAAGGTGCCACCGCTATCTCCTCAAACGCGTACTTCGGCCGACCCGAGGAAGAAGATCCTGCGGATGACTATGGCGACCTCGAAACTGCGGCCAAGGATTTCATCCGAAAGTTCGGTATTACTGCTGGTGACGACCTCGACAACCTAGCAAGCGCATTGGGCGAAGGTACTGCCAGACTCCAAGGCGCTATCCGAAACTACCTGAACGGTTAGATGGGCTCGGTGGTTGTAGTTGAAAATAGCGAGAAATCCAATACAGTCAACAGTCAATGTGTATAGTTGGTAGAGGACAGGAGGGGAAGGATTGGACTTGGCCTCTACGTTACGAACTGAGTTGGAGGCAGTTAGGAAAGGTCAGTCATGGCTATACTAGTCCATTGCTGGGGACTGCACGCATGAGACAAGACGCGATGAACAGCACAAGAGATGCTATGAATACAACGGTTGCACCGGCCTATGATTTGGACGGTATAGAGCAAGTGGCATGGCACGCATAGTAATGAAAAATTGATTATTGCATATTCTTCTCGGAGCTTGGACGTGCTGCGGAAGTCTTTAAGATCTAAACCCCTTACATAGTTGCGAATCGATGAAGGGTTTATACGTGCGACAGAATAATCTCCGGACCAAACCAGCTATAGAGGGATGATACCCCATAACGAGCAGTGCGCCATCTAATACTCTTCACCGCCGGCTCCCAATACCGCTATCCCATAGCTGAGATAGTAAACGAAAAAGGCATTCATTTCTAGGTTAATCTAATCGTAATCAAACTCAAAAGTCAATCACCGATCTAAGCCGTAGCCATAACCCCGGGTACCAATCAGACCTAATCTATACCGTGCCGTGTGTCGTACCATTTCCATTCATTTTTATATCCGCATGTAATCCGTAAGAGTCATTTCTTGAATTATACCTAGGTTACCCCTTTCTTCCTCTTTCTCTCCCGCTGTCTTTCTATGTGTAGATGGGTGAGTCTTTCTCACCTCTCACTAAAGGCAAGCCGATTCTTGAACTCCTCAAACCTCTCATCGACTTTAACCCCGTTCCATGTTTCTTCCCCATCTTCATTCTTCCCTAGAACCGGCGTCCCGACCTGCTCGATAGCAAAGCTCGCTGCAATGCTGCCCCAAGCCGCAGCCTCCTCGAGGCTCTTTCCCCTCGCTAGCGCCACGGCCAAGCCCCCAAGAAAAGTGTTTCCTCCACCAGTGGGATCGACGACTTTCTCAGGGTCCGTGTGGTAAGCAGGGATCCAACGCTCAACGCCGGGGTCAACCTCAATCTCCTCGCGCGCTATTGTACCCTCGGGGTCTTGCAGCAAGCCCGCAAAGAGAGCCTCCATGTCAGTGTCGGGCTGCAAGCCACCATGCAGCAGCGCCGAGGCCTTCTTAGTGCGTGGCTGGCCCGCGGGCCGAGCTTTGCGCTTGCGGCCGCCGTTGCGTGCGAGGTAGCACCCCTTCTCGCCGGCACGCACCACAATGGCGAAGGACTGCAGCGGCATGGACCCCAGAAGCTGCTCGCAGGCGCGTTCTACGGCCTTTGTGCTGATCTCGCCCGTTTCCGGGTCCAGGCCTGAGTCCCCCATGAAGCCAGCTAGTTCAGAGTGGTTTGGGCTGATGATGTCGATGAGAGGCAGCGTGTTGGTGCAGTTTAGCAGCTCGTCTGGTGTGCACAGGTCCGGTACCGGCTCCCAGATGAAAATGGGCTTGGGCAGGTGTCCGCCATCTGGCGTGGACAGGCCGCTCCGCCTAGCCTTGATCTCGGTGACGAGCTCACGGCAGCGGCCCGGGGAGCAGATGAGGTGAAACGAGCGCGAGGTAAGCAGCTCGGGGGTGAGATCCTCAGCGGTGAGACGCTTCTTGGGAGTCATGTAGCGGAAGGCCCGGTTCTGGTGCTCATCATAACCATTCCAGCCGCGCGTGGTGAGGCGCTCGGGTGTGGGGCGGATCAGGACGGACGTCTCCCAGGTGGAGATGAGGTCCTCTAGCGGCTGCGGAAAGTCGGAGCCTTTGTCGATGATCCACCCCACGGAATTTGACAGTGGTGGCGGCGAGAAGAGCCGTGCCCCAAGAGCTGAGTAGGTGCCTGCGCCGCCGAGGATGTCCCTTACCGGGGGCGCCGGGGGCAGGTATTCAATTTCGTCTTGTTATTAGTCGTGTTAGTAACTGGGTCCATTTCCTTATTTGGAATTCGGTCATGAGGTTCGAGGATGTGTAGCATCCATTTCATAGTAGAGGTATGTGATAATTATGACACAGGTTAAGGACTTTTAGATCAATGAGGTCAAACGATAGGCCAGTATTGAGTTTGCTTATTGATATACGATTACCACTCGGCCGGGACGCAGTCAGCCAATATAGCCCTTCACAGCCGAAGTCGTCTAGACTCTGGTCTTCATGAGTAGGGAGCGGTGGGTAATAGAACCCAATGAGAACCGAGTATCCCGTAGAAAACCTGGGTGCTTCAGTTGGAGAAGAAAAAAGAATGCAACATACCAATGATGAACATCCCCAAGGTGACAAAGTCTATCTCGTGAGAAGCATTGTCGTTGTTTTCAGTCTTGGGCACATGCTGGGCCTCCATAGCTTGACTGTCTGACTGTTTTTCAAGTCTCAACTTTTTAAAGCTCTCCTGAACCATCGGTTGAGCGTCATGTCATGTCATGTATCATACGGTCGGTGTAGATTTTGGGGCGCATGAATTTCCCCCTAGACCGCTGCTCTGGCTTTCCTCGGGGGGTTATGGGGTTATGCAAGAGTGTCGTAGTTGAGAGGCTGTAGGTCTGAGATGTGCTGTATCCGGGTCAAATTGTTGATAGGCAGAAATTATCGATCAGGCTGAGCTAGGTACCGCATGCAGCCTCACTTCTCGAGGATCCAACCTTTTTTCAATTTTATCTAGAAGAGTGTTCATTAATATAGAAATACGTCTGGTGGTTTTGTACAGTTGGTAACATTCGGTAGACTCTTAAACGATTCGTCGAGTTCGTTGGAGGTCATGCCTGTAATAAGGTCTAGACCAATCAGCATCGCGCCTGCACGGGCCGACTTGCACTAATTGGGATAAGGGAGGTGCCCCCCTACCGGATCTTGGGTTCTAGGTGTCACTACAGAGCCTAAGGTAAGGTACCTATGTACCTCTTGGAGAGCTTCCATCTTCAAAGTTCACATTCAAATGTTCTTGGCGGTTGTCTGAAATTCCTACCTCGACCGCTGGCCTCGTCGTTAACCACGCCCTGCCTCGTCATCCCAACCGTCTCTCTACTGCCTTCATACTTAGGCATCAGCATTTACAATCTCATAAATAACAAAACACGATCGAGTATCGTCTGTCCCTACCTATATTGAATTAGAACCTCCAGTCTCTTTGTGCATTGGCCATTCAGTCCGACTCCCCCTGATCGAAGCTTCGAACATCGTCAAGCCTAAACTTTGGACTTAAGCTGCAGCTGTCAGCAAGGCGCAACTGCCACCATGGCGCAGAACAACATACATAACCTAGTTACCTTAATCAAGCGGTAAGCGAGGCAGACTCTCATGTCCCTTCTCTTTCATACCTGCCCCTATACCGGCATGAAAGCGACGCAATTCTATTTGGTTCCGAATTACATCTATAGCATAGAAGTGCATATGTGTACCTACATGTAATCTGTATTGCTAACTCTAATGCATAGGCTAGAAGCTGCAACCACTCGCCTTGAGGACATCGCTTCGTCGACAATAGAGCTGCCTCAAGCTGTCCCTGCCCTCACAGCCACCGTCGCAACCCCTTCTAGCGTAGCGAGTCCTACACCACAACATATTTCATCTGCGCCGACTCCTGTCGCACCGGAACGAGCATCGCAAGAGCCCTTACCCGAATCTATTGAAGAATTTGATGCCTTCATTAACCAGTCGGTCGATAAATATGTCAGGGCTAGCAACAAACTGGGCGGTTTGATCGCCGAACAGGCCTCCAAAGTTCTCGAAGGTTTCAAGCAGCAGCGCCGGTTCCTCTTGATATCCACCAAGGCCAAGAAGCCCGACATAACAGGAGCCGAGATGGTAGTCTACCAAGAGCTGCTAAAGCCTATCAACGAGGCCCTCATGGCCGTTGGTAGCATCAAGGAGTCCAACCGCGGCTCTCCCGTCTTCTCCCAGTTAAGTGCTGTAGCTGAGGGTATTATGGTGCTAGCCTGGGTTACGGTGGACAACAAGCCATTTAAGCATGTCGAGGAGTCTCTAGGGTCAGCACAGTTCTTTGGAAACCGAGTTCTAAAGGACTACAAGGATAAGTATGGATGACCTAGTTCTTTGGAGCGTGCCTTGTCAATGCTGACCTAGGAAACAGAGATCCTGACCAGGTTGAATGGGTACAGTCCTTCTACCAAGTATTCCGCGACCTCGCCGAGTATGTCAAACAGTACTTCCCCAACGGCATCCCCTGGAACGGCAAAGGGCTACCTGCGGCAGAGGTCGCGAAGAACCTAGACTCGGCTCCGGCAACATCATCAGCTGCCCCTCCACCACCTCCTCCACCTGCTGCGGGTGGCGCTCCTCCGCCGCCGCCTCCTGGTCCTCCTCCCGTTCTCCAAATCAAGGAGCAGCCCGCGTCCTCTAAGCCGGAGGGTATGGGCGCAGTATTCAGCGAGTTGAACAAGGGCGAGAGCGTGACCAAGGGCCTACGCAAAGTCGACAAGTCGGAGATGACGCACAAGAACCCCTCACTGAGAGCTGGATCTACCGTCGGCGACTCGTCCGCCAGGGGCAAGAGTCCCGCGCCCGGAAAGAAGCCCAAGCCCGAGAGCATGCGGGTTAAGAAGCCCCCGAAGAAGGAGCTTGACGGCAACAAATGGACAATTGTAAGGACTCTGCCCACATTAACCCTAATAGTAGGCATCGCGATCTAATAATATGTAGGAAAACTTCGACAAGCACCCCGAGCCCATCGAGATTGAGGCAGAGATGTCGCACTCGATCTTGATCAGCCGCTGCAACCAAACCACCATCATCGTCAAGGGCAAGGCCAACGCAGTTACCATCGAGAACACGCAGCGTCTAAGCTTGGTCATCGACTCCCTCGTATCCACCGTCGACGTAGTCAAGTCGTCCAACTTCGCGTTGCAGGTCATGGGTACGCTGCCCACCATCCTGCTGGACCAGCTCGACGGCGCACAGATCTACCTCAGTAAAGAGAGCACGTCCACTCGCATCTTCAGTAGCAAGAGTGCCGGTATCAACGTCAATGTGCTATCGGGTCCGGACGAAGATTATAAGGAGATCCCGCTCCCGGGCCAAATTTGCTCGTATTATGATGAAGAGAAGGGCGATATGGTCAATGAGATTGTTGACCATGCCGGCTAAACTAAGCTAGAAAGTGGAAAGTATTCACTGTCGTATAGAGGGKGTACATAGTTGGTAGTCATCAAGCTTGGATCTGATGTGAGAGCACGTTCTGCCTCGAAGGCGCGCGGGCAAATGAGTGTCATAGGCCAGGATACCCTGGTGTGCTCAGCTTCCTGGTGTTATATCGCCTAGATAGCATTCATATTCATCAAAGCATTTACAACTAAAATCAAATATTCACATTCACAAGAGAAAAGCAGAATAGACTTGTAGATCATCTATTGTATTTACTTCCTTTCTTGAATGCTACGTAACTATCATTCCACCAACACCGGTCTCATGCTCTAGAATCTAGTAAAATCAAGCAAGAAAAACCATCAAGGGAAGCGGCTTGCGCCGCCTATGACAAGTCATGAGACGGTATATACGGGGCAGACCAATGGACGATCTCCCACTTCCATCCCAGCGACACCCGAAATCTCACGGGTAGTAGTAGCAACAGGGACAAGACGTCTAGAGCAAGCATAGAAAAAAAGTCCTGGCCCGCCTTCCTTATAGCTTGGCCTTGGGTTGCTCCAGAGTGGGTAGGAGCAGGTCGCGGATATCGTTCGCGGCCTCATTGATGTAGTAGCTCATCTTATCGCTACCAAGGCCCTTGGACACAATGTTGAAGTTAAGACTATTATTTACCGTTAGCGCTTTATCTTCACATAAACCTTGAGGGCTGAGGGCTTACCTGTTCTCGTTGATCATATACGCAATACCGAAACCAGCATCAATGACCTGGCTCCAGCCGTATCCGTTGAAGTACTCGGAGCTCAGCTGGCTAGTCGACAAGAACCAGGAGCTACTGTAGCCGTAGGCGGGGTCCTTATAGATAGAAGGCAACTCCTCACCGGGCTCAAGCAGCTTCTTGAGACCGAACAGGTGGCGGTCGACACCCTTGCCATCAGACGCCGCGCTGATATACTCAATGTGCGCGGCGACCGCCTTGCGGAACAGCTCGATCCTGTCGTTAGCCGAGACGTCGGGGTCGTTCATAGCGTTACAGAACGCGACGCTCTCGTCTGACACTGTGCGGCAGGTCTCAGTGCGGCCCTGCTGGAAGCGGCGCGTGGCGGCCGACTCGTACGTGGGGCGGTTCTTCCCGTACATCTTGTAGTAGGCGAGCTGGATGATCATCTGCACGTATGCGTCGGGTGAGAACTTGAACTTCTTGATGAGGCCCTTGCCGTAGGCTTGGTAAGCCTGGACCGCGAGTTCGTGCTGGCCGATGACCTCGTTGAAGTCTCTGACGGCGCGGTCGATCTCCTCTTGCACCTCCTTGGTGACTTCGAACTTGACGGCGACAGGCTCGGGTAGGTTAGACCGCACTGAAGGGTCACTGAAGTCAAGCTTATTGCCGAAGATGACGTCGTTAACGTAATCGTTGAGCCGGTGCGTGGGGGTGCCATCCATCATGCTGTGCTCACCCAGGAAGCCCGACGTGCCATTGTCGTTGATAACAAACTGCAGTGGCTTGTCGTACCACCGGTTCTGGCCATCGCCGTGCCAGTACTGGTGTGCGCGCTCCTCGAGAGTTACCGGCGCAGCATCGTCTAGGCATACGACAAAAGATGCGGACTCAATGGCCTCGATGGCTGCCTTGTTCTTAGGCGAAGCGTCCAGGAGTATCTTGCGCGCATCCGTCCAGATGTCCCGGTTCTCGGACGTGAGTGCGCCTACGGCTGGTGCGCGCTCGGCGAGATCGTAAATGCGCGCGAATTGTGATTCAAGCTCTGTCGTGTTGAGCTGCCTTCCGTCGACTTCGTGGGCAACCTTGAAGAACTGGTTCTTTCGGATGACAATAATGTGCTTGTGCTCATTAGGGTCATACTTGACGGGATGATCCGCTGGCTTAGCCGGTACTCGACAAGCATTGAACATCCACTTGTAGCTGTCCATGCAGATGGGCAGCTTCTTCATGTATTCAGGTTCGAGCGATCCAGTGTCTACTTGCTTCTTGAATTCAAGGGCCGCAGTGGTGATGGCAGCAGCGCGTTTGGCGGGGTTCCTTCGGCGCCGATCATCTCGGTGCGAGTAGAAATAGCTGACGTATGGGACAACAGGGTCTCGGTAGCTCAGGTACGCCGCATCATTCCACCACTCGTATAGCCAATTCTTAATCTTGGGGTTTTCCCGCCGCGCGATCAGCTTCTCTTGCAACTTTTGTCCGACACCCCCTGGTTTTATGAATTCGTCGACGGCTTTCTTGCTTGTAGCGAATTCGGCAGGGCTCAATAGAGGGTGTAAGCTCTTCACGTAACGAGCGGCGGTCTCTTCGAGAGTCGGAACTGGTAATCGGGGGAGCGAGTCCTGGAACCGGAGCATTGCGCCCTTAGACTTGTCCTCCACATAGCCTGCATTGCTTCGTTAGAGCTGTTCGGACTACGATGAGCCTTGTCCGGCACTTGAGTAGGTGCTTACCTTTAGGGAGAGAGCTATTGCTCCGTCGCGCTGCCGGGGCCATCAATATGCTCTATGTGAACCGTGTCAGCTATGCGCCTTTATTCAGCAGCCGAATTGGGACGAAAGCGCACCTTGGGCGTTGTAGCTTGTCTAACCACGGGTATTCTAAGAGCGGTAGCGTGTGCCCGACTCTTTGCCAACGAACTCAACATTCCAATGGTGTTGTCGGAGGGTCGAATACTAGAAAGAAACGAAAAGAAAGGTAACTGTCGACGAATCCCGGCAGCTATAATCTAAGCAGACAGAGGAACCGAACCGCGGTATGATGTAGTATGCTGTGCCCTTGTATGTCGAGTGTGGGTAGAGTGTGGAACCTAGGCTATTTCTCGACGGGGCTCCGTTAATGGTCAGGATGGCGCTGCTAATTAAAAAGTGGCGGGTTAGGGATGGTGCTAACCGTTAGCCGTTGGCCCGTAGCTAGGCAGGTTAATGAATCTCCCTTCAGGATGGAGTCGGCATTATCATGTCCGGACCTTGCGTTCAGGACCTAGGGATGGGTTGCTTCGGCTAGCGACACTATCCCGATGCCGAGGTAAACTGTGGAACCCATCTCTCGGTCTTAGTGAGGTACGTACACGCGTCAACTTTGAAGGATACATGTATGTGATGCTGCTTTAAGATACTTTCATATCTAAAAGACTGAAATTATCACCAGTCCGAGTTGCCAGCTCTAAACGACTATTCACCTAGTTCTCGGTGTTTTAGTCCTAAGGTCAAGTGATTCTCCCACATATATATATATATATAGATGAATCGAGATAAATTATAGCTAAGTCGTCTTCATATATCATAATATCATATGGGTTGAGATCACAGCGAATTAGACCAGGATTATGAGGCTAGTCGATGCCATTCTCGATACTCTCCCGAAGAAATATTGTATCTATAGTACCATCATAACGAATGTCACTCAGCTTCCTCCTAATACGTCTTGGGCGGTAGAGAAATAGGAGCATAGGTGAAGATTGACGTTGTCAGCCGTATATGAAGGCGTGATGAAATAGGCCGGCCTTCGTTAATATAATTCTGGTATGTTCGAGGACGAAATTACCCTGTTATTATACATGTATATATTTGCCCTGGCGGACTTGGAGGAGTTATAGCAGCGATGGCGCTAAGCAGCTGTGGGATATTTCTGTGGCTTAACCTGTATGCATTTTCCCATCAGCCCCAAATCCATTCTCGCGGGGATGGGAAGACGCTGTATTTTCTTTGTATTCAGTGATGACCTTGATTTGGTTGTTATTAGGGAGTACTAGGTATCAAGAACGAAATCCCTCAACTGTCCGGAATCCCATAATCGACGCATATTCCTATCTTCGCATCTTCGCAGCCTTCGTCMCCTGGATCCCCTGGTCCAGTMCCCTTGTGACCAAGCCACACCCTTTGTTTTCAACTTTCACATGTCATCTCGGGCTGCTGGGTCCTGCATCTTATTACATCATTGGTGCTGCGTACCTGCAAATGATTTCGAAAACTTCTAGAAGAATGCGACGCAGCGACTCGGTCTACAGGATCTGTAACGTGATATATAAGTCGATATACGGAAAGTCACATGAAGACCATGATCTATCAATCCCAACCTCCGGGTTGGGTTACGGAGTTAGATTCATGATTGAACCATCAATCTCGACGGTAAGCTCCCTTGTGTACCGAACTTCCAGATTCAAGAACATCGGCTCCATATGCCATCGTTGAATGACAAAGTTACCTTGATTACCTACCTGGGCATATAACATCTACTGGATGCTTTCTCGTCCATGTTATGCTTGGTGGGGTATGGAATGGAGATCCGCGCTCGACGTGCGGGACTATCTCTAATCGATATCCTATGACGTTCATGGATCTCCAACAAAATTCAGAAACGCGGATGCGGACCTGGGGTTTTCCTCCGGACTGAGTGTTACGGCTGCTCTTATTTTCCTGCGAGACCAATACTATGCTAGTTTTCACGCGTTGATATTGAATTTTGAAAATAATTCATTAAGCGCCTCGTGATGGGAGCCATTGGCTTTTTGAAATGACGGTTTATCTAGACGCGAGACCTTGCCCGCGACGCCTAGACGTCCCATGTCTCACCCACGTTGGCCCGAGCATCATCTGCTGCAAACCCAGGTCTAATTAACATTCTCAACCCGGTAGCCGCGTTTTTGCATAGGCATTCTGCTCAAACCGCGATGATGTTTATGTCAACAAATTATTTAAGAGGCCGAGGAGGAAATCCTCCAGACTCCCATGGTCAGGCCAGGTCTTCCTCATCTACTTTCTTTTCACTGCTACTAGCTTAGTCGCTCTTTTCAGACAGCTTTCTCTTCTCTTTTTCTTTCGAGTCACTCATTCAATATATACGTCATTTTGGACATTCGTTTCGTTTCATCGCCGCAATGGCATTGGGATATTCGCTTACAGCACATTATGGCGGCCAGGGGCTGCTTGATAGCTTCAGTTTCTTTACGGGGAATGATCCTAGTCACGGCTTCGTCGAGTAAGCACGAAATCCAAAATAAATCTGATAAATCGTAGCGATCATATCTAATACCATAGTAGTTACCAAAGTAAAGAAGATGCTTTAGCAAACAATCTAGTATCTATTGGCCACGACTACAATAACGTAAGACTAGGTGTCGACTCAAACAATACTTATTCAATCAGCGACAAGGGGCGACCAAGTGTACGCCTCACTAGTCATGATACTTTTACTCACGGCTTATTCATTGCCGATATATATCATATGCCAGCCTCGACTTGTGGCACCTGGCCTGCTTGTCTGTTATCTTATACCTCCTTTACGAAGCAGACTAACACACTACTTAGTCTGGGCTTTCAACAACCAGGACGATGGAGCAAATTGGCCAGCTGGGGGCGAACTTGAGATCATTGAGGGAGCCAATACCGCGGAGAGGAATTTGTTTTCTACACATACGTAAGTCCATAGTTAACCAACTCATTCAAAACCTTGCTGAGTAAAGCAGGACCGAGGGATGCCATGCCCCACGTGACGGCTTTATAGGACAGCAAGGTCGAAAAGACTGTTCGCCGAGTGTAAGTTGAACATACCCCAAGCAGGAGATATGATTCTAATATGTACCCATTAGCCCGAAAATATTGGCTGCAATTATGTCTCGCCTGCTTCTGATACGGCTTCGTATGGAGATGCATTCAACGCCGAAGGTGGTGGCGTCTATGCTTTGAAGTGGGATTCTCAAGACCTGAAACTATGGCATTTCCCACGTTCTACTATCCCGGATAACATCATATATGGTCATGTTGTTGGCCCTGACCCATCATCCTGGGGACCTCCCCAAGCGGTGTTCGGCGGCTCGTCTTGTAGCCCTGATACTTATTTCTTCAATTTGAGTCTCGTGCTCAATATTGTGAGTAGCCATCACCTATGTAGTTGTATTGGGCTCACGCGTACCGACAGAACTTTTGCGGTGACTACGCGGGCAATATCTGGGGCAGAGCCGATCAATGTAATCTACTTGCATCTACATGTGAGGAGTTCGTTGCCAATAACCCCGAAAGCTTCCAAGAAGCGTAAGCACTCTTAAGCCCAGAAGACCTGTCCCGATGATGAACTTAGCTAAGCTTCATGCAAGATACTGGGACATCAATTACATCGATGTCTACCAATGGGGGCCATTGAGCAACATGACGATCCCACCCCTTCCCTCCGATTCCGCACCCTCGGTTACTTCGTCGACCATCAGTGAGACACCTGCTCCAAGCGGCGTGATCCCAACCCATACTCGTACCATTACGCTGTCCACCGTCCGGCCGACCGAAACCGGTAGCAGCTTAGCGGGCCCAGCGACCATCAACGACTACACAGCCCTCGGGTGCTTCCAATCTAATTCTGGTTATCCGTCCTTCTCACAAGTCGCTTCGCACCCAGGTATGGACAACGAAGTCTGTGTGGGTCATTGCGCCGGAAGCAAGTACGCCGGCGTGCATGGAGAGTACGTGTCCACACAGCCCCTATATCCACCTAGACCTTAGAAATGCTAACTGGATTATAGTACCTGTTACTGCGCCGACAACCTCGGCGACGCCCGAGCGGTAGATAATTCAATGTGCGACGTACCGTGCTCCGGAAATGGGCACGAAGTCTGCGGTGGCAACGTTGGTCCTACTAACAAACATAGCCCACTAAGCCTGATACTCAACTCTACCCTTCCGGTTAACTCATCCACGCTCCACACCCGAGACACTCTATCAAGTGTCTTTATGACCGTATACGGCAACTTGGCTGATGAGCCGATGCCACCGCCCGCTCCAGCGATGGGCGGAACCCCCAAGCATAGCTATTCAACGATCCCAGCACCTAACACAACGGTAACGACCGGCATCACCGTAACATACACCACCATCTGCTCAACCAACCCAGCATCTCTAGTAGAAGTTGAGTATTCTACGACAGTCACATATGAAGAATGCGGCTGCACCAAGTCCAAGTCTAGAGCGGGCCACCACTCCATAGGCACCGGGAACCGTACCATGACAAATCTTCCACCCCAAGTTATAACCGCTGTGCCCATGACGACGTACGCCGAAACATGTCAAGCATGCGGTCCACACGGCGAAAGCACCGTCACGCTGACCGTACCCAAGGCCGTGGTCACAAAGGCCATTACCTCTGTCGCGATGCATACTGTCGTTCCTATCACCAACACCGCCGCTCATACAATACCGAAACCTACCACCAACCCTAGTAATGCTATACCTGTCTTCTCTGAAGCTGCCCCACGCGGGAGGACTGCTACAGCATTGCAAATGCTCGGATGGGGAGTGACAGTTTGGTTTGGGCTGTTTGGGTTTATGTTAGCCCTGTGACAGGGACTGTCCTTTTTTCTTTCCCCTCTCTCCTCCCTTCTGTCTTTCATTGGGTGGCTTTTTCTTTCATTGCATACCTCTTTTCCTTTCTTGCATACCATATATGCTTAGGAGTTTCAGGGGAAGGCGTTCGAGGATGGTGTAGCCTATGCCCTGAGGGCCAGTGACGGACAGGAGCATTATAACAACGAATATATACGTTGGGAAGAGTGATTCGACTCTCATCAGGATCGGCGTTATCTAGGAGGGAGTGTTGGTATCTATACCCAGTCCTATTTTCATTGAATCATTTATCATGCTATCAGCATAGTCTTGTACTAGCATACTTCTATAGCACATCAACTCATAACAATCTACTCAACAGGCCCGTCTTCCCCGCCTACCTCGTAGAGCATAGATGGAATACTTGTGTACGTGTGATCCTCTCTAGGTAGGAACATAGTTAAGTTCACCGACATTGGTATCAAGACTTTATGATATAGGACGTCGTATTAGATTAGCAGACCAATGCAGTTCCCGAACGTATATTCTCTAGTCTGTATATGCATCTGTATATGTTCGTTCTTCTTCATTATTATATTTCCATCTAGATTGCCTCATATTCAAACCTCAATCGTAAAAGGAGGCTTATTAGTCAACTGCCCCGAAGTTCCATGCTGCATCGCAGCGTTGATCATAACGCTTCCACTGGCAGCTCCGCCAAGCATACACCAATGCCACAGAATGCTGATGAAGCCATAATATAGAACCCACCACGCGTCGAACCAACCGGTATGCGGAAGCATGTCGTAAATCGGACCTCGCTTCGGACGGGACATGACTTTCTCGTAATACCTCTGGCACGCATCCCAGTATATAGGCTGTATACCCCGACCCCAGTGGACGTGTCCAAATAAATGCACTTTTGGCTTCTTCTGCCATATCTCTTGGAGCAGATTTGGGCAGCCGAGGCCGAGATCGAGGTGATGCCGCTACGGGATGTTCAGCGGAGATTAACTGGTGGGTTGGGCTCAGAAGATGTACTTACCGGCGGAGTGTGCGTTACGAGAATATCCGTATCAAGTGGGATAGTGTCCTTCCACGGGTTCTGTTGAAATGTGTATTGAAACGCATTGTCGGAGCCTCCGCACTGAGGGATATCAGGGGCACCGTATATATTCAGCTTGCGACCGCCGCTGAAGGTAAGCGTAATGGACTTGCGCTCGAGGTAATGCACCGTTCTTAGGTCCACGTTTTGGTGAAGGAGCGTGTCTTCTTCGCATCGCGCATTGATGTCAAACCAGCTATCGTGATTTCCGCTCACGACGACCTTGTGCTGATGCGGCAGCGAGACGAGCCAGTCAATCTGCGTCTGTATAGACGCGGCCCTGCCGTCGTTGACCAGGTCGCCGCAGTGGATCAGGAGGTCGCCATCGGGAACATCTCGAACGATCGACTCGTGGGTATCCGACAAGCACACGATTTTGATGGGGGGCTTATTTCGTGGTGGCTTCACCGGATTGCCGCGCAGCCACAGGATTATAAGATACAGATGGAACACGATAGCTTGTAAAGGTGAGTCTAAAAACCAGTCCAGCAGAGTCGGACGTTCCCATTTGATGCGGCGGCGCAGGCCCAGCTTGACGAGAAGCCCCATGGTGTTTTGCTGCTGTTGCTGCCCTATGACGTAGCACAACGAAGCTCTTGGTAAACAGTTGAATTTTTAGGCGGTCAAGTACCTAATTTGCATCGAAAGCCCTGCAAGGGATGGAGAGAATGGGCGAACTTGATCAATGAAGCTCAGAGAACGACGGTCGAAGCTATGCGGGAAGCATTGCCTTTTGTTAAATAAATGCTAAGACGAAAGAAGGCTGTCGACATGATTGCCTCGTGGGATGAGGTCCATTTTGAAGTTGGGATTGAGAAGGGGTCGATGCGTCCCCGCGGCATGGAAATGCAATGACGGCAAGGGTCCCAGCAGCTTCAGGACGTTCTGGGCGTCGCTTCAGGGATTGCAGGTGTCATTAGCGCACACGTTCCGCTGGGGTCTGTGCCGACTGGGCGAACAGCTCTAGGCTGTTTAGGGCAGTTTACAGCGCACATCGCCCAAGATTGGCGGGGKTCCAAGATCCCAGGAAACAAGCAGCGACAGGGCCTGCACGGGCCACTGTAGCATGTCATTGATCCAGGTGGCCCCAATCGTAGCGCTGCGCGGGATGACGTTCATCACTTCTTGATTTCTTAGACAACTTTCCTTGATATTGAAGACAAGACTACAATTGCACATTTCCCTAGCTTTAAGACTCTGTATCACAGTCTCTACATCGATTATGATAGCTTCTCTCCAATACACTTACCCATTCCTCTGAATCTTTCCTAACGTCTTATCCCTCACCCCTTTTCTCAAGTTGACTTCTATCCATCGACTAAGAACACTGGACTTTATATTATACTTGGCTGGGCCAATTTCTAGTCTCGAACAAATCACGACCTAACTATCTCCCAAAAGCCCAGCCTGATTACTACCACAGGAGCCAATTGACGTGCTTGTTTCAAGAGGACGACTAGGCCATGTCGAGCCTCAGGTCTCTCTACTCTAATGGCGATCGCCCGGAGCTCAAAACCAACATGAACGTAGATTATGTGATCCAGTACAAGATCCCCAGCGACAGAGCTGAGGCCGAGGCTGGCTTTACCCAACTGATTGAAGCCCTTACTCGGGTTGGGCTTGCTACCGAAGTTCGAAACGGTGACGAGTCCTCGTTATTAGTTTTCGTCAAGGTAGCATCGGAGAAGCATCTGACCAATCATATCTACCGCGAACGCGTCCAGGACTGGCTGTACGGTGTCAGAATCAACGCGCCAGACAAGGACGTGGGCAAGGAGTTCACCAACCACTCAATCAGCGAGGCCGAACGGCTACGTACTGTGTATCTACTCATAACGAAGCCCAAAAATGAAGGAGGTGCTGGTATTACGCCTAAGATCGGCCAGTGGAAATATGTCACATCTATCTTCCCGCTCCACAACCACGCCTTCAACCGCCAATGGATCAAGCAATGGAGTACCAAGTATTTCCTGAACGAACAGGACTTTGATCAGATTCGCGACAAATTCGGCGAAAGCGTTGCCTTTTATTTCGCGTTTGTTCAGTCCTATTTCGCATTCCTGCTTTTCCCGGCAGCCTTTGGATTTGGGGCTTGGCTTATTCTTGGTCGTTATTCGTGGTTCTATGCTTTCGTCAACTCTCTCTGGTCTATCGTTTTCTTCGAGTGGTGGAAGAAGAAGGAGGTCGATCTTGCCGTTCAATGGGGCGTTCGTGGAGTATCGCGCATCCAGCGCCCTAGAACACAGTTCAAGTGGGATCATGAAGAAGCAGACCCGGTGACTGGCGAGGTCGTGAAGGTTTATCCTCCAGTTAAGAGACTGCAGACCCAGCTATTGCAGATTCCATTCGCATTGGGCTGTCTGGCGATTCTCGGGGCTCTCTACGTCTTCTGCTTCTCGATCGAGATCTTCCTCTCGGAAATCTACAACGGACCGTTCAAGTCATATCTAACTTTCGCACCGACACTCATTCTCACAGGTGCTATACCAACCCTATCGACTATCCTCAGTAACTTCGCAGAGAAGCTTACCGATATGGAGAACTACGAGACAATTGACGGTACGTAGCTCACTTTTCAAATGCGCTTGATTCTTGATCTCTAACATCTTTATAGCTCATCAAGCCGCTCTCGTCCGCAAGATATTCATCATCAACTTTATTACTTCTTATACTCCTCTTTTCCTAAGTGCATTTGTTTATATGCCCTTTGGAAACCTTCTGGTACCATACCTAGACGTTTTCAAGATCACGGCCGAGAAACTGTCCAGCGAGAAATCGATCACTACTCAGGAATTCCGCATCAACCCCAATCGCTTAAAGACACAGATGATCTACTTCACGGTGACAGCTCAAGTTGTGAACTTCGCACTCGAAGTTGTCGTTCCCTATGTGAAGCGTAAGGCGTTCAAGGAAGTCGAGAAAGTTCAATCCAAGGGGAAAGCTACGGCAGTCAACGACGTCGCTGAGGAGCACGCTTTCCTTGAGAGAGTCCGCAACGAGGCACAACTTGATACCTACGACGTCACCGGCGATTACAGAGAAATGGTCGTTCAGTTTGGCTACCTGTCGCTCTTTTCGGCGATCTGGCCCCTCACACCCGTTTGTTTCTTGATTAACAACTGGTTTGAGCTTCGATCAGATGCTCTGAAAATCGCAGTCAGCAGCCAGCGACCCATTCCTTGGAGAGCTGACTCGATCGGCCCTTGGCTTAATGCACTAGGTTTTCTGTCTTGGTTCGGAAGTCTCGTGAGTTCCGCCATCATCTACCTCTTCAGCAATGATGCTGAAGGACCTGGCGGCGATCCTTCCAACATCGCTGGTTGGGGCCTGTTATTGAGTATGCTTCTTTCCGAACACGTGTATTTGGCTGCGCAATTCGCGGTTCGATATGCATTGAGCCAGATGGACAGCCCGGGTTTGCAAAAGGAGAGGGCGGAGCGATTTGCTATGAGAAAGCAGTTATTAGAAGAAAGCTTAGGMCCCGACGTCACAGAGAAGCCACTCCCTCCCACGGCTCAGGCTGGAGAGAAGATTACTCGAGAGTCGCTGGAGGAAGAAGCTCGAAGGATATCTACCCACGGTGGAGGAACACCTGAACAATTGTAAGCCTATTATCTCCAACTAAGACTAAAACGTCCTTTACTAACAAAATCTCACAGGTTCTGGTTGAGACAACAAGGCATGGATGAAACCATCCAGATTGGTCGAAGATGGATTTCGCAGATGAAAGTAGCTAAGAACTAGGCACCTCTACCATCGCATTTCATCTGGGAACTCATCAAGGAGACTACAGTCGTCTCGACTTTGACAATAGCGGTGAGTCTGATGATTGGACAGTAGACGTTCGTTTATACTACATTAATAGCGTAATCAATATATCTCTTCCGTCTCATGCCTCCCAGTATAGCGTTTCATGGTAATTAAAACAAAGCCTATCCCATAGATAGTTCCTTATGGATGGCCTTTTCGTCGCTTGTACACGTGAGCTTTGATGTCAGCTGGTCCAGAAGTCAAGAGCACGAACGCTTCTGATTATAGTATAAGAACGAGTTGATATTATCTATCAAACTTTTAAAAATCCTAATCCCATACAAAACCAACCCATGCCACTTAACAAAAGGGAGAAAGAAAGTACTGCTTTTCAACCAAGCAGCCACCATGCGCGAGAAGGTATCTTCATCTTCGTCTTCGTCTCATCCCGTCCCGATCCATCTTAAGAAAACGCGAGGAAAAAAGCAAATACGAAGTGGAGAAAGAATCTAGCATCGCCGCCAGACGTAAGTCCAGCTCTCGGAAGCAGTAGTATCGGGGTCCTTGCCGAAGTACCCGTACTGGGCGCCGTCGGCCTGGAGGGCAACGCGGAAGTTGACGTTGAGGAGGCCGACGTTGCCCTTGGCGCCCGTGCAGGGCGAGTACGCGACCTGGCCGTCGGGGATCGTGCTGTGCGCCGTTATATCCTGGTTCAGCCGCGCGGCGCCGTCGTTGGAGAGGGTGCCTTTGATCGTGCTCTGTAGTAACACTCCGTTAGCCATTATTACTCA
Source organism: Hypoxylon sp. E7406B (assembly GCA_000931505.1). Lineage (NCBI taxonomy): Eukaryota > Fungi > Ascomycota > Sordariomycetes > Xylariales > Hypoxylaceae > Hypoxylon > Hypoxylon sp. E7406B. The sequence goes on from JYCQ01000010.1 coordinate 64,892, forward strand.
ATTCCAACTCGAGAAGTTCGTAAAGATTATGAGAACTAAAAGGGTAAAGGGGAAAGAGGGGGAAACGTACCGTCTTATCAGCATCCTCGCTCCAAAAGCTCTGGACATAGTAATCCAGACTTGCGCCCGGGTCCAGAATCAAGTGGCCCTTAACGCTGACGTCCTTGACGCCGACCTGCCAGCCAGCGGCCGATCCAGCGATCGACAGGTGCGCCTGGCAGTTGACGGAGGAGTCGGCAATGGTGGTGGTGCGGGCCTCGAAGGCGTTCATGCGCAGAGCGATGCTGTTGACGTCACCCGTCTGGTCGACGCCCGGCGCCGACGACGGACACCCGCTGCCCGAGTACGACACGGAGACGATGCGGGGCGGGGGCGATGGCGTTTCGCGTGTTGTTAAGGTGTTGGCAGTGGGAGCGGCAGCCGCGAGGCTGGAAAGGAGGGCTGCGGTTACGGCTGCGGAACGCATTTTGATATTGTGTGTGTATATCAAAGAGGGATGTATTAGACAAAGTTGGAGAAGATGATGATTAGGAGGAGATCGAGATGAGATCGAGGAAGAATATCTAATAGTATGGATAGCTAGATTAAGTAGATACTAGGTTGTGGCGAAAAACTAGAAGCTCCGATATCCAAGCTCGAAAGCGGACGACCCAAGCCTTTATAGATGTTGCTCGTTCGATCTATCACATGAGAATCTTGACAAAACCAAACCAAAAACCATGCTCCGTAGCGAAGCTAATCTCGAACGCCATCGACGCCTGCATTCGAACAAGAGCATCTGGGCCCCATGGTCCAGGACCCTGTCCGGCCCTTCTCAATATCTGGTCCCCCAAACAGACATCGTCGTCATCAGCAGAGACGAAAAGGCAGTCCTATCCGCGGTTTTACGCCACTATCGCAAGTATAGTGGCGAGCTTGGATCGTTTTTGGCGAGATGTCAACCAACGGGACAGCTGGTCGGGGCACTTTAGCCATATTAACCAGCTGCCCATCGCGTACCCGGGAAAAAAGGTCGTTGGAGCGCCGGGACCCTGAAGTAGTTAAGTGAGCTCTTTCTGCCACTATCCAGCATCCCGGGTAATAAGCTGTCTAGGTAAAACCTGCGCCAGGGTGCCGGCGATGGCACCGGGTCTAGAATGCCTCGCTCAGTCCAGACACGTCCAGCTTTAATTTGCGGCGCGCGAGACTGGGTCAGTCTAGGAGCTCTTCTTAGCTGGCTAACTCCCGAATCAGTTCTGCCAGTTTGCATAGTGGACAGTTTTACAATTCTGGAGTTGGAAACCAGACTATTCCTTGGCCCGTTCCGGCGTGATATATCTAGGACGAAAGCATCGTGTTTACTTTGGCTGAGGGTCTAGACCTCGCCTCGATGCTATTTATGGAACTCCGTCGTCGTAGCTCTAATTTCCCACGTCGATGAGTAAAATGAGCCTAGACCACGCAATCGGTCCATTGTCATCTGAATTGCTCGCATCATGGTGACTAGGGACTGCCGTGAAGCTTCATAGACGTCTGATGGCTCCTTCGTAGCCACTTGTGGCATCAGAAACGAGATTGCTTGATAATCGTTTGAATAGTTTTGTTTGATGAATGGCACCCGTCGTGACAGAATCGACTGATCTAGACAGGCATCTCGCCATGACAGACTCTGGTAATAATGAATCGTCATTTCATTAATGGGAAACTCCAAATTAGCATGCCACATGGCGCGTTCCAGAAGAATTCCCTCCAGAATGTAGCTTTTTTTAGATGCTACCCCAGAACGCCAGTGCCTGACCCAATACCACATGCAGATGCAATATAACCCAGATCCCGAATCTCTATCAAACCATGATACGTCTTAGACCCTCCGTGCCGCCGAGGACCCGACGTCCTGTCACGGCACATCTGCCTTGGCCGCTCTCCCACTTGCCCTCCCGATCAGCCATGAACTCCTCTTGCTTGGGATGCGAGCCTTCTAGCCACCTATGTATGCAGGCGTAACAGTACACAACACCTGTCTGGCAAGCGGTCGCTGTCTTGATCTCGTCCTCGCAGATAGGGCATAACTCGGAATCTTCCGGCGCAGGTACAGTGAAGATAGGGAGTAGTGACGGTGTCGCGATCGGGGCGTCTTCTGCCAGCGGTACCTTGGGCTGTCCCTCTTCTTCATTCTCCTTGCTCTGACCCTTCTTCTGTGACACCTTCACTCCCAACGCAGATAGCCCAGATACGATTGGCGGTGGCAACTCGAGGTTCTCAGCCGCCTTTCTCGATAACTGCTTCGCGAAATCTGATGCGTACCACCACTCGAGGAACTTCAGTGCAAAGATACTCGTCGGCAGTAGTAACGATAAGCTGCCCAGTAGCCTCGGACCCATCGTTCGCGGGTTGAAAATGCTAGTGGCCGTAGAAGGTGCATTTCCCACTTTAGGCTTGTTCAGGGCCTCAATAGCCTGGAAATCCGCCGCGTTCATCCTGCGTATTCTCGTGCCGATAAGCCATAGGAATGGGTTGTGGTATTTGGAGTTGTCGAATAAGTATGCTAGATTGAAAGCAATGATACTGAAGTAGTAGGCTGCGTGCACGCTCGGATAGACATTGCGTATGAACCACTTGTAGTAATGCATAAGCCGCTGCTTGAATGTCGGATTCGCGGGCATGCGCGTGTAATTGGCACCGAGAAGAGCTCGCGGGGCCTCGATCTCGTGGCTCTCGTCTAGTTTCCGCTTGAGATAGGGCAAGGCAACCATAACGGCTAAGTTTTTCCAGACATCCTTCCCGCTCAGCTTCAAGGTCTCCCGCACCAGTTCCGGAGTGACGGTGGCAGCACGTGGGATCTCAGCTTGTAGTGCCTTTTCTCGTTTTAGGCCGTAGAAATGCTCGGTGAAGCTGCCGCCGCGTGTTTTCAGGTAGTGGCGCTCGATGACGAGCATTGCGAGTGCGTAGAGCTCATCGAAGGAGTTGAGGGCACGTAGTAGGTAGCGGGGGTAACGATGCGTCGCGACTGTGAGGAGGTATCGTAATGTCGGTGGCAGAAGTGAATTAAGCTGCTGTTCCGAGAGGAGCTCGAACAGCGATGGCTTCTGATCGTCGAAGGTGCCCCGAAGGGCAGTGACGAATTCCATTTTGAATGCCTATACCATCTAATTGATTGACTGTCAGGGGCGGAATATTGTCTGACGAGAGAAATGCGAGAAAGGCAATTGCTCTGATGACGGAACAAAAACAAGACCCAAAAACATTCGGGATGAGATCGACGGCGTGCCGAGGTTGACGTAAAATGAAAAGGAGCTCGGGCCACATCTAACCTGCTGTATTCGGCAACTACACGTACCTACAATGGGTACCTCTCAGCACGTAGCTTCCCCACGTGCAACAGCTATGTAGGTACATAATGTACAATGGAAGCAGCTTGCTACTTTTATTCCAGAATGTTTCAAAGAATCTACATGAAGCTTCAAAGCAACCCACTCTTCATGTATGCTATTCAACTCTCATGAATAACGGTATGGATTCTTTATAAGGTAATTACAGAGTTACACATCGTGAGCTATTCAGCATAAGTCATCCTCAACAAGAAAATGGAAACCCTCAAGGCGAACACAAGAACCCTCCTCCGGAACATCAGGTAATCCACACCAAACCCTACAAGAACAGAATACAACGGTGCACATGAAGAATCCAATCTAGTCATCATCCGTCCACGTCACCCAAGAGATACCAGTAATCTCCAGCTCGAGCCCCGGCTCCTCGTCCTCATATTCATCTTCGTCGTCGTCGTTTTCGGAGTGGCTAGGATCGTGTTCGTCGGACTCTTCTTCGGGCGGGTCTTCGATCAGAGGTAAGATGTCCTGGACGGGAGCACTGCGGCGACCCGAGGTCCCATTGGAAATCTTCCAAAATGCAGTCGGACCAGCCGGGCCGCGAGGATCGAAATCCCTAAATATCTGTTCAGCACATACTTCCTACTATACTGCCTAATATAACGTAATAAGGAGTGAGATTCCGTCGACTTACTTATCAAACCAATTCCCCAGAATCCCCTTCGCACTCCTGACCCCGCCCACCTGAACGCTCTCGCTGCGCCAGCGCTCGACGCCGCTGAACACCGAGAACGTCGTCCAGCGGACCTCACCCTCGCGCGTCAGTCTCACGGAGCCTAGTACATCGACTACCGTTAGCAGGTCCAACATTCCAAGTGACATGGAAACACACCTCTCATACCTCTTAGATCCGAGTTAGCATTCTCATCGTAGTTCTCGTCGAGCGAGCGGGAGATGCCCTCGAAGTGCACCACGGGTAGGTCCTGGCCGTCGTCCGGGCCGGGCGGCTCGATGCGGGTCACGCGGATCTTCATGAGGATGAGGCGGGTGGCCTCGCCGACGTTGATAGCGGGGCGGGGAATGTGCGGCGGCAGCTGCTCCTCGGCGGTGAAGTTGTAGGCGAAGAGGTCGGTATAGTCCAAGAAGCACACGACGCGCAGCCAGGTGCCCGTCACATCGTACGGATCCTGCAGCTCCAGCGGATCCGGCTCGCGGACGACGGGGAATGGCTTGTAGCTTCCGGGCCACGTGCCCGCGAAAGGGGTTTTCCAGAAGTTCTTGTACGCACAGTACGCATGGCTCTCGTGGTGCTCGCGTTGCTTGCGCAGGTTGTACCCGATCACGATCATGATGGCCTCGACCTTCTCCCAGTCCACGCGGTCCGTCGTGTCGTCCATGAAGGGGCCCCACTTGGTGTTCTCGGTGTACTGCCGGAGGTCGTACACCTTGGAGCAGGCAAACGGGTTCATCTTGCTGCGCCTGGTTGGGGGTGATTGAGGGTGCGCGTACAACATGGGGACGCCATAGAGACAATGTAGATGTGCGCTCTGCTGATGATGTGGTTTTGGCTGCGCGTCGGAGTAGTCCTCAGTGGTGAGCTCCTGGCGGGCATGTTCATATATGAAGGACCGGCACAAGAACGCAGCCTGGTTAGTCTTGTCTTTGAAGAGGGAGCTCAGAAGGGTTGCGTTGCGGGATGACGAGTGGGTCGTCGAAGGGACTCGCTCGGTGTCGGTGGCGGCATTCTGGAGTAAGGACTTGACCGTATCATAAACAAAAGGAAGCTCGTCCTTCTATACAGGATATTGTTAGGAATTGAGCAATGGTATTTATGGGTCAAGTAGGTAGGTATGGTGTTGGACGTTAGCAAATGAAACCACATAGACGTCGCACCTTTTCGTGGATACGATTTCGCCGACATATAACCTGCAGTCGTACGGTGTTTTTCAAAGCCTGCTCCCAATTCACATTGGCTTTGGCAGGAGGGGTATCGAAATTGTTGAGATAGACAAGCCTAAAGAGCGTCGTGTTCCCCTTCACGGTATGGTAGAAGCTCTTACAGATGCGGGGGATCCATGCTAAGTCGGGCGGATCGACGTAGCCTAAGACGTGCTGCACGATCTCTGGCGGAAGGTCCGTCAGGAGAACCATTGTTTGATATATACTAGGGCAGATGTGTGTTTCGTATCCTGAGTAAGATCGTGATTACAGCTAGCTAGAGTGCAAGATGAGGTCACAATGGACGGTACGCTTACTGACTGAGGGAAGTTCGGTGGTTTACCTTGCCCGTGAAACCGGAAGAGGGGTCGAGAGTCGACTGGTAACGAATGGAGATTAGGTCGGAGTTAATGTAGGAGCGAGAACTTCCCTGTGGGTAGGACACGACGAATGCGCCATTTCCCTTATCGAATTCTAAAAGTCCGGTCCTTTTTAGGTGTAACTATAGTAGCCTCTCCGATCTCATCTAAACTATCAGGTTTTCTTTATCCCCTACAACTTCACGAACTACCTCAAGTGGTATTATTAGACAGACAAAAGAACCCCACTAGCTCGTTTTAAGTACGGACTTAACAGCTACAATAAGGCCACTGGGTCTTCCTCCCTACATGGACCCATTTACTGCGGATAGGCTACTCCCCAGTCTCCATCACAAGCTAGGAAAACCAAGCCAGCTTCATCGGATACACTACTCCGGATCACTGCGACTAGCAAGGAAGCAACATATAGTCTAAGCCAGATAGATGCGAATTGTACGGGGGTATCGTGACCCCCACGTTCTCGACTACCCACCTCGTCTCGTCTCGTACAGCACACGACTAAATACAGCTAGCCAGATGGATCTCAATCTTGGCAGAAATATTATAAATTCAGCCATAGTATCCTTCGAATCGGCGTTAACGTACATACTCAGCTCCCGAAGGATTTCAAACCAACCGATATGATTTGCCGGTCCTCCCATGCACTAACTGCCATGCTCGTAAGCCTCGGATTGCAGAAAAAGGAAATAGCCAAACCCAATGATTGTGCCGGGATACTGAAACAAATGCTCAATGACCTCTCCAGCTTTTTGGTAAATCGTATATATACGTATCGAACAACAGCATAAATGCGTAAGTATGACCGTGCGGCGGCGTTGGGTCGCGTCGTGGTGGGTATATAGCGAAACCGCGGTTTTAGATACAATAGTAGAAAAGTTCAAAGGTCCTAAAATTCCTCCCTCCGTGGATATTCTTTGGTAGATAATGTGATGCTCGTAAAGAGAAAAAAAATATTTCGAAATCGCTAGTCCATAATCCATTCATCTCATACATTGGCTAGCCATCCTCCAATTCTCGTTCATCGTGCTTCCACATGGTCGGTAATTTGTCTTCGTCGATTGTAATGCACTTCGTTAAACCACGCTTGCACCGCTGTTGAGCTGAATGCAATTGCTCAATAATGTCGCTCCTTCGTGAAGCAACTCCCACCGTGTCGATTCAAATGAGTCTTTGAGGACCACGAGGAGGGCGCTGTTATTGTTAACGCCCCTCATGCCTTTCAGATCTTCCGGCGATGCCACTGAGCCAACTCTTAGGAGGTACTCGCGCATCTGGCTCATCTTCTCCTGGGGAGTGTTCGGGATCGAAACCCCCGGACACGGCCCCTCCAGCGCGTAGCCATAGCACCACACAACTAATGCTGCAAAGTAGAGGACCCAAGGCCGGTTCAATAACACATCATCTCTGGCTAGATAGGTAATAAAGCCATTCTGTTGTTGGTACCCTTCCGAAGTTGAATTCGCGTTTTCGGGGAGTAATACCGAGCATAAGAATTTAGCAGCATAGAACGTGGCATCGCGAGCCTTCGCAGAAGGCGCCCAAAGGTCCTTCATTCTGCGCTGCGCACTATTTAGATCCTGCGTACCAATCGCCCTACCAAGCAGTCGTTTGGCGCGTGCGAATATTTGGCAATCGACGATATCTACATGCATCGCCATATGTGCTAAATGGTGTAGCACAGTTCGACTTTCGAATACCACGTTGGCTTCGCTTCGTTTGTCGTAACTGTATGGGTCAACCACTGTATCAGTCCGTTGCAATGACTTGTCGAAGTCTGTCTTCCACGAGTCAAACGCCTTCGTAAGTGTCGACCGCCATTTATCGCGACCACCAAGAGCTTGCTGCACGCCACCGCCAAGCGAGCTGACTTGGAGATCACGCTGGTTCATATGCCAGCTGACACTTAGCAAGCCCGCCATAAGAATCTGCCGCCCAAAAGGATTTGTCTGCACCTCCTGCCCTGCAAGGGTTCTCTTGAGTCCCTCGAGGAAGGAGATAGGTTTGATCCCATTAGACATGAGATTTGCCTCTATCCTGCCTACCTCAGCGCCACTCGTAGCTTTCCATAACTGATCGTCACACGGAAGGGGTAGACGCATTTCATGCGCTACCATGACAGTCGAATGACCGAACATCGTAGCATGTATCGAATCGATAAGAAACGCCGCAAAAGCGGCACGCCGGGTAGTCTCGTTCGTTATCCAGTGATTCCACCATTCGTCGGGCGTGTGCGCCAGTCCCGATGTCGAAGAGTGCCGCGAACTATTCGTACCAGATTTCTCATCTCGTGGGTTTGGAGGCGAGTCGAGAGCTGACTTCCCTATTAGTGACCTCCCTCTTCGCATGAGTGTAATTGTAGTCGCGTGGTGAATATGCGCTCGTTCGTGCAGCTCCCTCGTCGAGTACATCTTCTCGTAAAGTTCCAGCAAAAGTAAAGTCTGGAAGGCCCAGATCTTTGCTGGCGGTCGGCAATTTACGTCCATGAATATCTCCCATCTTAGATGCCACGCCAGGAAGTTAGAGAGCTGAGATCCAGCCCCCATGACCTTCGGCCCGTGTGTCCTGTCTAAACAAGCGGCACCTATTGCCATCACAGCTATTAATAACAAATTTGGCGTTTTATCGGGAGAAAACGTCGGTTTGTGGAGAATAGGTATCTGGTCACTGAAGTGAACCCAGTAAGAACCAATGTATTGCTGCATCATCTTACGGCTCAACATATGATTCTCATCACTTCTGTCGCCGTCCAATATGCTCTCTCGTTGACGTTCGACCGGCGCATGGTCATTCTCATGAAACCTTTCTTTAATAAAATCGAAAATCTCTTGGCTCTTCTCTTCAGATAAAAGGGACTCTGGAAGATTTGGGTCAAGAAGATTTGTAACTGCCATGACCTGTTGTGGTTGGTTAGAAGGTGGGAAATACCCAAGAGATTCAGTTCCATAATACGGCATAGTTCCGTATTGTTGTTCTGCATAACTAACCCGGTAAATGTCAGCCTATAAGTTTACTCCTCTCTCATACTTAGACTGGATACATACTTAGCATATTGATTTGGCGGCATCACATGGCCCACTTGAGGCGACCCGTCAGGGGCATTGGTATTAAATAAATACGCGAAAAAGTCTTCGGGGATGGCAACGTATGGAGACTTGTTTAGAACGCCGTCACTGCCGAAAATAGGAATAGTGGTTTGCGTCGCCATCTGATCTAGCAACACCATCTCGCCGTTTGACTGAGAATGTGAATGGTCACTATAGTCGTTAGAGTTTGGCGGTGCGTAAGCTTGCCCAGATTCCCTAGGTATGCTAGCAGCGGACGTAGGGAAATCTGACGGTGGTAAGGTAAAGGGTGTTAAGTTTTGTTGAGTAACATACGAGATCGCCGGAGCAGACTGTGGAGTACTTGTGAGTTGGCCATGATAATTACCATGCTGTGTCGAGACTGGCGAGAGAACCCCATAAGGAGCAGCGACATTAGTCTGGACAGTCGGTCGTGGATGACCTGAAGGAGAGTGATGTGGATGTCGCGCGCCATGAGGAGCAGAATAACCTGGCTCGTGGTGCATATAACCGTCAACGCCGTTTGGAGGACCGGCGTGAGAAAAAGCAGCCGGTGGCGTATTTGCTATCGGTGTATACGGGGTTCCGATAGTATCTTTTGGTGACTGGTATTCATAGTGAGCTCCGCGTCCTTGAGTATAGCTTGGCCCCAGCCTATCGGAATCGGGAGAAACGGCACTGGGCGTAGGGTACGGAGCTCTTACGTTGTCGACGGGAGAGGACTGGCTGATCAAAGAATCTTTTCGATTCAACGCAGACCCCTTTGCAGTATGGCGATCCTTATGACGGTTGCACAGGTCGAGTCGGACGAACTGGCGTTTGCAATCCTGAAAGTCGCATCTGTAAATCTGTTTCGGCGAATGGTTCAATTGATGCCGGTAGCTTTAGATTTCAATCTGGTTAGTATAGTCAGTCGAACAGATCGGACATTTCCAAAGCTCACAGGTGCTCGGCCCTTGAGTAACTCTTGCCGCACCCCTCAGTAGGGCATTCGAATTTCTTGTCAAGCCCCTTGCGACTTCGCCTCCGCTTTCTCACGGGTCCATCCGAATTAGATGAATTGCCGTTCTTGGTGTCACCGTCACCGGCTTGGTCGCTTTCGTTGCCATCGATATCCTTGTCGGGCGAGCGACTCCGGCGGCGACCTCGCTGCGGGTCGTCTTCCGAGTGCGCATTCTGCGGCGGAGTCGGTTCCTGGACCTCGGTCATGATTGGACTCGATCGCGCGAAAGGTACGGGAGGTTTGACGTCTCTGATCGGTGCGGGGAGAACAGAAGTCATGTTCCATTAAAGCGTCATGATCTTACGAAGAGTCGTGGCGCTTCAATTCGGGGCCGCTTGCGGCGAGTTTGGTCACACCCCTCGTGGGGAGCTTGCTGTTGTACCTTGACTGGATAGTAATTGGCCAGCAGCAACGCTTAGCCACACGCGCACTCTTGCTCTTTTTTTTTCGACCGGCCTTAGCGAACGTATTGGACTAGGAAACTGACCGAGAAGCCCCGTTGGTACCACAACCCGACGATCTATGCGTGTTACAACGGAACAGCCCTAACTGCTGCAGGCGCGCAAAGAGTCGAGACGGGCAAATGAAGAGCGGTTAGCTTCCCGAACAGTTGGTTGCGACAGAGCCAACCGTGACGATAGCTAAAACAGAGTGGCCTCGAAAGGATCAACCTCGCCCGGAGCAGGGAAGTCTCTGTGTGCGGCTACCACATAACGGCCAAATCAAGGAATGACCCGGACGGTATATCTTGGTATCTTGGTGGAATCGATCGCCGGGTAAGCAAACAGCGGCAGCTGAGCTGGTTCGATGTGAAGTCAGAGGCACGCGATATGTCGGGCTAGGAAGAATCCAGACAACCCGGACAACTTAGACTGCCTAGGCCGGGAGGAAGAAGATTAGTCTTTCAGGTCTGGGGGTCCCACGTCTAGAGACGGGTAGAAATGTTCGAATTTGTAAATGCCGCCCATTGCGGTAAATTGCCCATGGGAACGGAAGGCCGTTTTTAAGGAGCAGTAACACCCAGCAGCCTACCCTCAAAGGTACTGGTAGGGTATTGGTAGTTACCAGAAGGAAGCTAGCGCGGCTGGGCGGGGTTCAGGTGCAATGCAATTAAGTTGGGAATTGAGGAAGGATGTAACGTCGAGGACCAGGAAGTACCCAGTTAGGCATAAGGCGAGCTGGGCGGGTGAGAAGAGTGGGAATTGTACGTGAGATACATACATCGTGTACGTACATAGTGTAAATACCTGGGTACATACAAGGGCAGGGGAGGGGGAGGGGGTCCCGGAGGCGAGTCCAGTGATGAGACATGGGGGACATGGGGGACATGGGGACATGGGGAATGGCGAGTCTAGTACATGCCAACATTGAACTAGATGCAGGGAAACAAGAAGCGGGAAAGCGCAATAGGGTATGCTATGTATAACAGCGCGGAGGCACGACTATGCAAGTATTTGGATTGGCCAGGAACGACAAGTTGGAACTACATCCCCAGCTACATAACATTGAACACACATACACAATACATATGCATACATTGTACCTAGGCGGAATGGAACTTGGGGTTGAACTAAGCCAGCCGGCGCAAAGGTGCCGTGTGTATATATGCATGCACGCATGTGTATATAATACATGCGTACATATTGATAGATAGATCAACACGCGTACATGTATGTACGTCGACAATGTGATGTATGTAGGTACGACGGTATCCCAAGGTGAGGTCGGTAAATGATTTGATCCAGCGAATATTCTCTATACACCTAAGCACCCAGCGGACCGAGCATCTACCCGTACTCAAGTACCTACCTGTCTGGGGTTCCATTGCAGACATGAAAACCTTCGAGCTGCACGTTGTTGCGAAAACATGACACTTGACATGGGGTTTGACTGGTCCGCCTATGGACGAGACGACAAGGGAGGGCTATTGTCGGAGGAAAGAGGAAAAAGAGGAAAAGTGTTCTGTGAAGAGAGGTCGGCGAGGTTAATGCGGCACCAGAACTTGGTCCGAAGCTGCGTCCAAGTCGTACGCGAAGCCGTCAAACGGTCACAAAACGTGGGAAGAGCATGAGCAGATGTTGCTGATGGGCATATATGAAACATACCAACAGGGCGGCGGCTGTGTAGCTCTCACGAACCGCATATGCTCTCCAACAATTGTCATCGACAGCTGCACGGCAATACTTCATCTAAGGTGGCTACGGATGGCCCGAATATGACGGGTTTTTGCTGCAGCTGGCGGTTAAAGTCAATTAAAGATAAATAGGCGAAGAACGCTCGCGATGAATCGGGTGAAGCGGCTGAAAAGGGAGTTGTAGCGGTGGAGGTCCGAACTGCTAAAATAACGACTCGAGTACCCAGGGAATGGGATGAGAATGTGGGAGGAGAGGGAGGAGAGTGGGGGTTTCTCAGTTCCTCATAGATGTAGCTGTTCAAAGTCATCCTTGTATGTGGACTATATAAACAAGGAGTACCCAGGATGCTGATGGCTCACCCGAACTGTGGAGTGCGTTCCCTGTATGAAGCCAAGGAAACACCTGCATCTAATAAATGCATGGATCGTTATATGTGCAAGTATAGAACGCTCTTGGCTTCTCGTACGTCTGGTCCATTCACTCGTATTGGGGGGTAAATGGCATACGATAGTCAGGAGAATATATCATGCCCACGTAGTCTTACCCCGTCTTGTCAATCGTCACTTGCAGCTTTCGCTGCTAGGACATATATCTGAGCTCTAGCTATTCGTCACTTGCTTAGCATTGGCATCTCGGATTACCAGGGGGTTCGTCATGCGTGTTAGTCAAGCAAGACATTATTACACCGTGAAGATTCTCCTCTTCGAATCACTTCGGGACCTCAAGCTGGAGTAAGGACCGTGAGGAAATTCGCAGAACACTGATAGGATCGGTTGATGTCGAACCCATTTGTGGCTTAAGAGGACCGGCAAGCAAGGTAATACGGCCCTTTGACTCCGTCCGGGTGGGAGGGTTCATTAGTACTGGACGTACTCGACTTAATACTAAGCCTCCTTGAATGAAAAGTTGGGGTATGGGCTTGGGCTTAGGAGCCTCTAGATCACCGCCAGCTCTGTCACCAGACCCAGAAAATATACGAGMCCTTTGCTTACCTACCCAGTATTACCATTTCCACAATTCGTACTTAGGACAGCCTTACGTTGGCGATCACCGATTATCGAATACTCCGTACATACATAGATGTGTTAAAGCCTGTGTGATCCAGTCGCGTGGGCCACTCCATTCGGAAATCATAACCAAACTATTAGCGCCGATGGTTACAAGCTGTCTATGAAGGGGACGGGGTAAATGCGCTTTGGTCCCTTGCTGCCCATGTCGTCTTACATCTACATATGTACAATGTTGGCCTTTTACCGTTCAATGTTGATCCCCGCAGTTTGATGTACAATATACGAGTATGTACTATAAGAGGCACGTACGTGTGTATAACTCCTCTCAATGCAAGGCATTGCCTTAAACCTTCAGGCAACCCGGTACCATGAGCTATTACATGGATCGAGAAAAAATTTTAAACAGTTTCGAAATATCATTGCCATTCGAATCACGTAAAAAGTCGCCTCGTCGGGCGACGCCGAAGAAGCAGCTGCTATAGTATTACTTAGACACCTATTGACATGGAATTTGAGATGTAGCTCCAAAGAAGGGGCTAGTTTGTGGGGACTGGGGTCAAGTCGGTTGATTGGCTGATTTCTCCAAGTCTTGGCAGATTCGGGCTAGGGACTATGAATGTACTAATGCATTAGGCGTGTGGATTATTAGTGCATTCCAGTATGGAGGCCCGCTATGCAGCCCGAAACCCACGGACATATTTGTGTGTGCTGGATATCCATGGACGGCTTACCTAACCTTTACCTTTTTCTGTAGAGTAAATTCAATGTCTTCATATATTTTCACATGTATCGATCGACTCCCGTCGAGACGATATGTGTGACGCAGAATACTCGAATTGGCCATCAAACGGGTGCATCATGGTCAACTGCTTCCCCCAAGAAATCAGACTCTTTGGCGATGGGTGTTAGAATGAAGTTAGTCGCAGCATGTCCCCCTCCAGGTGCGAGGACATCCATGGCTAACTGTTCTCGGTCAAAGTCATCTTCAGCTGGATGGTACTAAAAGAGATCGTGAACAACTACTGACTGACTAGGCTGAGGAGCCAGCAGCTGACAATGTGGAAATTGTGCGTTTATTGGCGATGATTCTTCGTTTGCCCCCGCGCCCCCCATTTTTTGCAATCCTTACCTTGGAAAACCCCGACAGCAGATGATTGTCGTCATCAGAATGGAAGGCGTGCCGCGGGCTCGGTAAGCTCAGGGTCCAGTCTAGTGGGACGTGTGTGATCACATCTATTCTAAGAGATTCAGTCGAGATGTAGATGTTCCCGTAGCTTGTTTCTTTCGGATGGCTCCAAGCTACGGGTGTTGACAATATGGTAGTGGCGTTATTTATCCTCTTCGAATCGTCCGAACGCTCAGGTTGACACCGATAACTGAGGTTGTCAGTGTCGAAATCTGCACATGAAAGCCCTAGTCAGCATTCCTTCTCTACCTACCTAATTAGGTAAAATCCAGGCCCTCATACGCAGAGAAATTTGGGAAAAGAAATTTTAATTTGATCCAGCCCAAACACACCTGGCTGTCAAACAGGGCGAAGCTCCGTCGACGTCTTATAGGCGGACGAGACAGATCGATGATCACTGATGAAGCAGGTGTCGATGCGGCAACTATACGCATCTCTGTATGCAACACGGCGACCGTGGGATTTGCGATGTTGCATCTACATACACAACAACGATACATACCCAGGTAGGTACATCACCTACAAGCAACATTGAACCCCGCAGGCTTTCGCCTTGGACGAAAAAGCAAGCAAGACACCGTAAACAGTGCGTCGCAACAGTACGTTTGAGAAAACTTCTGGAAGCTGATGAGAGAAACCACGGAACCTTCGGGGTTGCCCATCTAGTCCTGTCAGACTTTGTTCCCAGGCCAAGCATGACTCGGCATCGCCAGGGTCCAGGTCGGCCTGCCGGACTCCCGCGGGTGCCCCCATGATCAATTCGGATCTATCGCTCGAAGCGGTCATTTTGGCAGCTGATCACCTGATGACAAGATGATTTGTCCACGCTGTCCAGGGACGAGAAAAGAGGAAGGAAAATGCAAACAAAAAAGAGGCAAAGTCCTTAACCACGGATAAGTTGGCAGGGAGTCCATCTGCAGGTCGACGAAAAGGGATAGTCGGGGGAGGAAACGAGTCGCACAGAGAAAAACTGGAGTGCATGATAGACAGCTCAGCACACCAATGTGGCCGTGACCTTTATTGTTGAGGTGGGTAGCTCGGAAAGGTGAAGTTTAAGATACGGTAGACTCGCGATTTTTTTTTCTCGGTGTAAAAATATCAGCCATCCGCAATGGAGGGTAAGCCCATTCATCCCATGCAGCTCATATGGCTGCTACTCGTCCGTTTCTTTCTCCCGGTAGTTTCTATTTAATAAGACTTGCAACGCCAGGAACTACGAGCAACTCAACACTATCACCTACTATAACCAGATTTTCTCCCATTAGAGGCAGCATTATAACAGGGTCCGTCTGCGGTTCCATCGCATAGGCCTGCTCGCCAGGGAAAGCAAGTAATGGACGCTGACAAACCGCATAACGTTGAGAAATTCTGCAACTCCACGTGCCTAGCTTACGTTGAACTACGGCTCGGGAACTGATTTGCACGGCAGGCTTCAAAGTGAGGCTCATGATCGACATCTCGATAAACATTCTCTTTACCTACCGTCAGCCAACTCGAATAGACGAGGTCGCGGATACTAGCCGTCCACGGTAATAAGAGGCATCCCTCTTGTCGTAATCGTTTCCTATCTAAATGTCCCAACTACAGAAACAATAACGGCCACTGAGAAACACATCTGACGCCAGCATCCGCCTTCGCTATTCGAGGTATCAAACCAACCTTAGGTAACTCCCTTGTATTCACAAGACACCGGGGCTTCGGGTGTTCTACTACGGACGTCCTTGTAGAAATGATGTGTCGAAAGACTAGGTTTGTTCCCGACAATGCAGCATCGCCGAGACGAATTACAGACGGATCTACTCCTCCTATCCAGAGTAACATCCGTTGCGATCGGTAGAAGGCCGACATCCATTACCATAGCCGGATGCAATAGTAATATTCCTCCTAAGACCCTTTCATTAGGTCATATTGTCAACCAATTGGGGTTTCTTACATATGTTGCCATTGAAAACTACCAATGGTATTTACCTCCCACGTAGTTGTTATTCCTTGACAGCGATTATACGCTGCGCGTTAAGCAACCCCTCATGTCTTCAGTATTGAACAAACTGACGAGGTTTCTATCAAGTCATTACTAGGCTTGAAGTTATTCTATACCCATATCAATTAATCCGCAAATCGTAGTTAGGTACATATCTACGGTTCATATAATTATACCCTTCGACATTGCGACTCTGTCTCTGAAAGCGAGTTTCGCACCATCACTCAACTCCAGCTCTTCGAAAACTAACGACTATATATTCCATCAGACACTCCCATGTCAGAATAAATATCCTTCTGCGTATTATGAAACGAGTCCTCAAATAGGCAGGTGACTGTAAGACACCATGTAGAAATGGAAGCTCAAAACATAAGACGACTTAGACTGCAAGCAACCCATTCCAAGGCTTACACCCCTATTCCGACAGCGGATCTGTCTTCCACTCCACGATCGTACTAACCTTGGCACTTCAGAAATAGCTTTCACTAGTAGAAGCGGCTAGCATCAGACGGTTTTGAGAGTAAGTTTGCTGTTGCAGTGTACTGTTAACCAAGAACGGATGACACCGCAGAGGTATTTAGTTTTAGTTATATACCGCACCTGCAAAGCAACCACAGCCATAGTCGTTACACTCTCTAGTCATACGTTTATCACAACTACTAGGAGCAGTTTAAATAACATGTTCGAGACTTTCTCCGTAGCACCGACAATGCTAATCGCGAAGTTGCCCGACCTTACATACCTCAGACGTCCAGCAGGAGCCAGTCCACCATCACACTACCTCAGAGGTTAACTTATGTACCTACCTGTCTGCCCACCCACCTTAAGCATTTGTATTCTTGAACCTATCCGCCTCCTATAATGAATGCATCATACCATGTACCTGTCACGATGCGCCACCTAATTTTCTAGCATGGGCCCATCCCAGGCATGTGTAACACTCCGGCTTAGGATTCTGCTGAAGCCTCAAAATCTACCAAGTCTTACCAAATTTCCGCCTTGTCCAGGGTGGTTGGGTTGCATAACTACCTCCCTCGAGTACTCGGTGACCAATTCAGCAGAGAAGTACACGATGGTCGTTCGTCCGTCTCCTTCCATGTCATTGTGCCCCCACGCTAGAATGAGGCTACTCCAGCTAGGCCGTAGATATTGACTAAATAATATCGTAAGACGCGAAAGTTTCTTTAGACTTCCCATTCAGAACTTGCAATTTTTCCCTGCGTGGAAAGTACGATTACCTAAAGAATGAACGGAACATAAACAAGGAAAACGAAATATCAGGTAGGTACCTGTCTACTTCTATACCAGAATATTAATAACACACACACCTTCTCGTCTAAGCGCAGATCAGGCCATGTACTACCCAGAAACCCTACATCTTAGGGTTCGACCGGCGAAAGCAAACCCCCCAGCTTAAGAGGCGGGCAACCTTCCCAGTACAAGGTAACCCAATGGCACACCTAGGTCTAGATTGGGTTATAGGATCCTCCGTTATATCAGCGCAGTTGATCGGAAAAGGAAAAATCACAACTGCACAAGTCATAAAATGCTTTATGGAGGTTTTCCGCGGTATGATATTCTGCACATGGCGATGGTTCTATCGTCTCTCCGAGAGCTGGAAGCATTCCATAGCCTTTGCTAAAAAGATACAGGGCATGGCATAGTATGACTCAGGAGAGCGAACTTCGCCAAGCGCTTTTCGGCTTCAGGTTCCCCTATCCCTGACGATAATATCGAAAGGTGATCCCATCTCTTCATGTTTCACTTCCTCAGGAAGCCATCGGTGAACAAGATTGCAGCCACCAGCATAGACATACACAATATCGCCGGAGTCCGGAGTTCCCAAGTCTAGCCAGAGAACTAGCCGGGGTCGCCCGCAACTCACCACCAAGGCAAGTACGTCCGGGGTTGCCCGACGACGACGACAACAAGGTCGTCGATCGCGGCTGCAGCATCCTGGGATATTACGTAGAAATATGTCAGAGAATCGCTGCATGAATTGAAGATGAGGTTACACAGATCTGAAACAAATTTTCAGGGCAAGAAGCTTACGGGGACTTATCCATTCACCGATGCTTACGCTCACTAATGGAAAGGCGAGAGCCGTGACCGAAGTGTTCGTCATACCCAACAACTCTAGGCTAGTAAGTAGGTAGTCATAAGGTAGATCTAAAAGAGAGGCATATATGGAATCCCAGTTATAATATTACGTAGTGAACTCCTTTCCGACACCGGCGGGCTCGTGGCTCCTTTTCCTGTATACGTAAATTTCTCTCTAAGCTAAGGCCATATGGTGGTGTGCGTGCTGGGGCAGATTCATCGTGAATGTAGGACTTATTTAGTGCTGGACAAAATTTGATGTCACGCTTCACTGCCTACCATAGCACGTCTGACAGTACGAACGATGGCGACGATGCCAAGAGTCTATACGTAGTAACTATACCGAGTGAGGCCGTTTGAGCTATTAACATAAGACATGTTTACACTACGTATGCATCGAGATCCTCCAGATGCTATCAATACCTACCTAAAGTATTCCGTACCTACGATACGGGATGGCTACCTGTAAAGGAGTATACAAGAACACAGAGTATCACGACTACGGCATTTAACTCGGTAGGAAGTTTCAAGTAACGGTAAGATCAATACTTACGGAAGTAATACCACGGGCGAGCCTATCATTTCATCACACCACGGTCCCAGCTTCTAGACCTCCAAGTGCCCCGTATCTCTGTCATCCAAAAGTTCGTCCAGCCCCTGGAGCGTCTGTGGTGGACCTTGGTCAAAATAGGGGTCAGGGGTGCTTTCAGTAGGGACCCTCCATTTGAAATGGATTTTACACGCTGTATTAACAACATTCTCTCGCCATCGGAGCAGTAGTTCAAGTAATTCCCTACCCAGAAGATAGGTAGGCTTTCTCATATAAAGCTTTAAACCAGTCAGCACCGAACCAGAATCGTGCGCGGCGCCGGCTAATTACGAGCAGACGTACCAAATGGAGATATCATCTMCCCATGAGCCGGGAGACGTCAGCCATAAAGCCAGCTACGCATACTATTTCCCCTATGAAGACCAATTTCAAGGCGCATAGCCATGTCTTACCCTTAAGGAGGTCCCTTGGAAGTTCGTACCAAAAGATCCAATCCCTAGCATCTAGAAATGATCAGCCTGCCATACCCACGCGTCCGACTCAAGCGACAAGAGACCACAACTTCTCATCAAGGGAACAAGCAGATAATTGTCATGGCGCCAAAGCTTCTATTAATTCTTTTCATATCGTATCATCTTCATACCCAGAGTCTATTCAACCGTGTACTGGAGGCCGATCTCTGCTCAAGCCTCTGTCGCATGTAGCTCCCGGCCATTCGTCGTTCGCACCTTGACTACCATCTCGCGATTCTGTTTCATAGCGTTGATATTGAATGCTTTTGAGGTAGTCAGGTTGCGTACTCTCTCCCATGCTTGTCCGAGAAAGGAGAACGTCCCCAGCTAGTGCGCGTTTTCCCCGTTACGCTTTATATTACCACTGCGTAGCCCCGCTGCCATCGTTACCCGTGAGCAGCTGAATGCAAATCCTCGTATATTTCCGTCTTTCTCATACTCCTGGCTGATGATGAGTATCTCATCTTCGACTAAGGAAATCGTGGTAATCCAAGCCATAAACCTGTCTCGAAACGCCCGGGCATGATTCAAGTCTGGGAGCTGTATCGTATTACTTTTAACCGTGGTATCGTCGCTTCACATCATGCGTGCCATCCGTGGAACCGATCTTAAGAACCGCAGCCCTCTCTACTGGCCGTTGAATTGATCATCAATTCCGGCCACGCTTGACTCCACATTATGATAATCAAGAATCTCCGAGTACCTGTTGCCTCGATTATGTTAGTCATCGCCGTCGTGTACGTGATGCCCTCATCCAGAAGACATCAGTCTAGAAGCCGTGAAGATACTCACATCATGATCTTCCACGTGTCCACAGGCAGATCAGCATCGTTGAAACTCCAGTCGAATTTCTCCTCGGCAACAGGTTCGTCAGTGGGATCGTGGTAGGGAGCAAGGTACTCGTGCGCCAGAGCGTCGGCTGCAGTGATTCGTTTCTTAGGGTCGAACACTAGCATCCGCTCTAGTAGATCAACAGCTGCCAAGAGTTAGTCCTCTCAACATAAAACAAAGCAAACAGAATCCAAGCACAAACCTGCTGGGTCGGCATTCTTGAACTTGTTCTTGAGTGGTTGTCGTTCTCGCTTCGGTAAAGACTTGACGAATCTCAAAGTCTGAATGATCCTAAGTCAGTAGGAGTTATTCTATAATGGGATGATATCGACCCACATTCTCGCTAGCAATAGTGTTGATAACGTCGTCAGGGGGGGTACCAAGCAGCTCCGTGATTATCGAGAACTGGTTGACGTGGTCCTTTCCGGGGAAAAGAGGCTTTCCCTCCAGCATCTCAGCAAAGATGCATCCCGCACTCCAAATATCGACTTCCACATCATATTTCTGCCATGTAAGCATAATCTCTGGAGCGCGGTAATACCTGGTCGAGACATATCCGGTCATCTGGGGATCTTGAATTCGAGCGAGTCCGAAATCGCAAATTTTCAGATCGCAGTTTTCGTTCACCAAGATGTTACTGGGTTTGAGGTCGCGGTGGACAACACCAGCGGAATGGACATACTTCAGACCTCGCTATGAATCAATCCCATCAGCCTTCTCTTCTTCACCACCTATTATTCGCGAAAAAGGAACGCACCATGATTTGGTAGAGAAAATACTGGATAAATTGTTTCTCTAGAGGTCTCGAGGTAAGTAGTCGATGTAGATCTGTTCCGAGAAGCTCTGTTACGAAGTAGCTGGCAAAATGGTCAGCGCATTGTCGTAGAGCCAAGTATTTGTCCTGGGTGTGCATACATGTCTTCGAGGGGAGAGATGAAGATGTCGCTGAGGGAGATAACCTGGAAACACGTGTGTGAGCAACTATTGCAAAGTCTCCTTAGACAAGCAGACCCAACCAACATTTTCGTGTTTAAGGTGTTTCAGCAGCTTCAGTTCCCGATATGTGCGCTTAGCCAAGACGGGTGTGCTGAAGGGCTTCATTATCTTCTTTACGGCGACATTTTGGTTGGTGAGCTGGTCTTTGGCAGAGCTGTGTAGCAACAATCCATCTCAAGTTAGTGGTTACGTCTGGGATCGAAAGCGTAGGGCGCGGCAGGCAAGCAGTGACATACCAGACCAGGCCAAAAGCTCCCATGCCCACGGGCTGCAGATCCGAGTATCTGTTGACAGTAGTGCGTTAATTCGGGCGACATGGCAGGCCGTGTTGCGAATGGCCGGCATACCTAGAAGTGATCTCGAATGTCGTTCCGAAGATCTGGGCTCGCACGAATTCGGCCATGGCGAATAGCGGGCAATATTTGGAGGAGGCGGGGTGCGAGAGGTTTGGATGGCGATCAAAAAGGGTGAGATGACGGGTTGTTGTCAGCTATCGAACGAGGGGGGGAAACGAGGGGCAGAGAGCCAGGAGATAGCCGTGTATGTACTGGGGTTGGTACTGTGTAGCAGGTAAGTAAAAGCTTAGATCGACTGTAACAGTAAATCTCGTCTATTATTCTCGTCTTCTGTGTTTCTGGTTTCAATCGAAGGGGAAAAACCACAGACGCTCAAGTGAATGGCAATGTCGAAATGCCGTTAAGAGATGGGAAAAGTGGGATGAAAGAACAGGATTTTCGAGTTCGAGGTTGGGCTGTGCTGTGGATAAGGTTTTGGAACACGCACCGGAACGGCGATTCGAAGGTGGTCCTCCAGTGAGGTGGCGATCGCGATCGAGGTTTTTCTCCAGGGCTACTTCGAAACCGTGAAAACCATGAAAGCTACTGGGAAGTTCCTCTTTAGCAGCTACGCTATGCACCTATGAGGGACAGCCTGGGCGCTCCTGAGGCATGCGCCGTGCGGGAGTTGCGCCCGGTCGTGACAACCTAGTGGCTGGTTGTATCCGAGAGCGCTATTCCGCGGAAGTACTGTACTTGGGTTACCGCTATAACCAGCTATGGGCCTAGCGCATCGAGCGAGTACTAGTACCGGGCCACTGGAGGTAAATAGATGCAGGTGCATGTCAGGGTAAGGACATCAACCATCGCATACTCGAAAATCAAAATGGCTAGTAGCAGAGCTAGGCCCACTTATAAAGACTACACTAAAACAACAGGTGTCGTTTTCAGAAATAACCAAGAGCCTCTAATAATGAATGCGTTATTAATTTTGTGCTGCTTGTCGTTGTTGTGTTACAGTGTCTGTCGAGCAAAATAGGCTAGAGACTAACGAGCTCGCAGAAACGCATCAGAGAGGACAGTCATGCGACAGAATGGTCGCATGTATCAATGCTGCTTAGCTCGATGCAGACTTCTCTAGTGCTCCCCATTCTCACCTAGCTTGCAATCGGTGCCCCAAGATGGCAGTTTTTATTGCGTTTCTTGTATATTGCTAGGCCGTTTTAGACATAAACAGACCGGGAGTAGGTAGGCACCTGCCGGCACATCTATGAATAGCAACCGAAACCAGAGAGCGACGAGATCAAGCGCTTACCCGTAAGATACACGCAGATCACGAAAAGGAAATGGGAATTGGCAGAAATGCCGTGCCAGAATTCTCTAGGAGCCTTGATCCGGACCCAATCTGCATGTGCTGCGAAGAATAAGGATGTCGATCTCTGCTGGCATCCGCTTGATAGGTGATATCGACAATATAAATACGACTTGGCTGGCGTTGAATTGGTGGGAGGAAAGAGAACCCAACCCGGTGTGTTGCAGAGGATCGGCCCGTTAAAGCAACTCTAGTTTTGTCGCCTGAACCACTAATGTTTTGCATCCAACATCCCAAATCTCTACCAAGAATATCAGAAAGTTATAGGCTCATGATAATCCAGCACTAAGCTCGCCGATTCGTGCCTTTGGTGGCCATTTGCTATGGTATGCCTCTTACACAGATAAGCAACGAGACTCGAGGAAGTCGACCTCGGGATGGCACGGCATGGGGCTCTTAGTTTATGGGTTACATTTGTGACTGGCTCACAGGTTGGGTTAGTATCATGCCTCTAGTGCCGCCGAGCTGACTACCCATTGTCGATATATGACAGCAGCTAGTACGTGTTTGGTTCACGACTTTACCACGTCCCACAACCCAACACACATGGCACGTCGTACAGTGCCGTCACTATCCTGCGGGTAGCAAGTAACTGGGTAGAGGGTTTGTTGGGCTGGCGAGTAGAATACATATGTGTAGTCTTGCTTGTGAGTGTGACCCTGATGGTAGGCTAATAGTGCCAATGGGTCTGGGTTTTCGGCAGAGGTTGCCATATTTCTCTCTAAATTCTACTAATGCTCTGCCGCTTCCGAGGGCGGCCAAGGTCGGTCGATGAAGGAAGGAATATCATCACATACAATCCTACGCGATATACCAGAGGGACATATTAACATGAGGCTGCAGGTGAGATACCTACAATACACATCGCGTTAAAGCCAATACGAAAAAGGCAAGGTGCTGGCTCTATAGCAGTACCAACGACCAATTAAATGATGCGGTTTTCCTCTTAGAGATGAATGACGTCACGTCCTGGTATCCCTCCTAAGCTCGGCCATATGCCCCTCCTCTTCTGTGTGCAAGGATATTGAGTTAGACCTATCCGACATCTCCATACTCCATGGACCATGGGTGTACCTAGCGTTGGCCGCGCGGATCTGACATGGTGGTATTTCAATGGGAGAGACTCTAACGAGATTCATCCTAATAAGTGTCTCTCCTAGACGGAACCACCGAAATGGATAAATTGGGACAACAATTGGTAAGAGGATTACATGTAGGCGGGGTGTCGGAGCAGTTGGCTTAGGATGCCGACCGCCTCAACGGCATCCCCTCAGAAGAGACCCGAAAATCGAAATCTAAGTGCACCATCGCCGATGCTCGTACTCTGTCAGCTTCAACCTCTGCATATAAGATACGCTTATAGGGCAAGATTAAAAAGGAAATAAGGGCTCGTGACTTACTTTCTGAAATACTAAGGTTTTTCCCCTGAGATACTATGAGGCGGTCTGCAAGGGAAGCCAATAATGTAGTTTGACTTTCGTGCTAGAGAGATACTTCACGATCCGGCGCAGAGGCTTCTCGGCTCACCATTTCCTAATCAGGTAGGTAGGCCATTGAGAAGTCAGGCTTACCCCTGGTAACCACTTAAGGGGCTTAAAACAGAGACCTACCAAAAGCAAGATAACACATAATGACGTATGTTCGGGTATCAAACTTTCAATCGGAGAAAAGACCAAGAAGCAATGTAAGCCGGAAAACAAAGCATTCTCATCTGGAGAATATTCCAAGCATTTGGACTGGACGTAGATTATCTCCTCAATCTTGAATTTGCACATGTAGAGCCGGAGCTTTCACTCCATAGAGATATTTGTGGAACATTGTCCCACTGTGCCATCTGTACCATCTGTATCATATTATGTAATCCAACACAGTCATTGATTCAGGCAAGCGGTGCAGCACAATACTCCAACCGGTTGACGTCATTTTTCAGAAACTTAAAAAAACCAGCATTTTGTGCATACACAGGCGAATGCCTTCACGATGGGGGCCGGACGGCGACGAATGGCATCGTCTTTTCATATTGAGTATACCACCGTCAGTATTCGGTCATCTGAACAAAGTTAACATCCGATGTTTTCGAGAAACCCTCCACGATGCCGTCACTATTCGCCCTGGAGACGGGACCCTAGGAAAACTCGAAGAAGTAAACAACTGGACCCTGACGATCATGCTCGTGTAAGGCTGGGGATCGGCTGGAGATCCTCCAATGTCAATTCACGACTATCTGCTAAAAATTCCGATGCACCACCCATTTCCCTCAACTAGATCAAGCGTTTTCGACGTCTTCTCTTCGCTAGGCTATCGACTAGAGGAACAGGAGGGAGTGCGGGCTTACACGTGTGCCCCCTCACATCATACTCCCTAGACCAAACCCGTGCGGGGAGGAAACCATGCCCAGTGACATCACTGTGTGTATTTCTTCGTGGGGTGCAGGACCATTAGGAACCTTCTAGACCAGGATCCGTTTCTTAGGCCACTTAGACATTAACATGAAATCTTCGGTGCCGACAGTATTGGATGGAGAAATGGATGTCTAAGGGTTAGGGTTAGTAACTGCCCAGCCACGTTTGTCTCGCGGGTATCGGCAATGAAGAAAGGCACGATCCCGTTCCCCAGCCCTCTTCATCACATCTAAAATGAAGTATAGGTGAACTACTGTATAAACTATGTTCAAAGGCTATTCGTTAACCATTCTCTCGTACTCATGACCATAGGGTAACCCATCTCGCACCGCATCTGTGTATAGAATCCTTCCTTAGCCCATCTGCCTCATCCGAGTTCTTCATCACGTATACTTGGTTGAACTCGAGGAGGGCTCACCATCTAATACACACTTAGCATTCGCTAGAAATCAGCTACTTAAGTGGCTATGTTCAATTGCTAGTCACTGCCAAAGGCTCGATATTCCAGATACCCTCAGCATACTCATTGATGCACCTGTCAGAGCTGAAGAAGCCCATCCTAGCAACGCTGCGGATGCACTTCGAGACCCATTCATCCTGGTTGCGGTACTCATCGTCCACAATCTTCTGGGTATCGAGGTACGACTGGAAGTCATCCGATACTAGGTAATAGTCTCCGTGATCGCGGACAGCCGAGATAAGCGCGTTGAAATCATTAGAATCGCCGAATTTGCCGCTCTGGATAGCCTCGAACACCTGGTTTAGACCGGGGTCGATCTGGTGCGAGCCGTAGGTATGCGCGTGGCGGAGATCCTCGACGTCTTCGGAGAGCGTGCCAAAGAGGAAGATATTCTCTTGGCCAATCTCACGCGTAATTTCGATCTAGAATATGTGAGTCCCCGTCTTGAGAGGGTGGATTACTGGAGACTTACATTGGCACCATCGCACGTTCCAATAATCAGGCCTCCGTTCAGTACGAACTTCATGTTACTCGTACCAGACGCCCTGTTCTGATGTTAGTCTTTGATCTTTGCTCATTTAAATTTCAACACTTACTCAGTGCCGGCAGTCGAGATGTGCTCGCTAAGGTCAGAAGCAGGAGTAATCATCTCTGCCTTGCTAACATTGTAGTCTTCCAAGAAGACAACCTTCAGGAGATCGCCAATATCAGGGTCCTTGTTGACAACAGCACCGACGCTATTGATGAGGTGAATAATTTGCTTGGCCATCCAGTAGCCGGGTGCCGCCTTTCCACCAAAGATTGAGACACGAGGCAGCTGCTTCTTTCTATCTTCGGGGCTCATCTCCTTGAGCTTCAAGTATCGGTAGATGACACCGAAGATGTTTAACTGTTGTCGCTTATATTCGTGGATTCTCTTGACCTGAACGTCAAATAGTGACGATGGGTTGACTGTAATATCCGTAGTACTTTTGATGTACTTCGCGAGACGGACCTTGTTAGCGAACTTGATCTCGGCCCATTCCTTTCTGAACTCCTTGTCGTCGACAAACTCTTCTAGCTTGTTGAGAAGTGTAAGGTCTTTCAGAAAGTCATAGCCACCGGTCTTGCTAGCAATGAGCTCTGAAAGTCGAGGATTTGCTTGGTGTAGCCACCTTCGCGGTGTGATACCGTTTGTGACATTGGTAAACTTGTCAGCACCGAAAATAGTAACGAAATCCTTGAAGATAGTCGTCTGGATGAGGTCTGAGTGAAGCTCAGCGACACCGTTGACCTTGTGAGAACCAACAACCGCCAGGTACGCCATGCGGACCATCTTTGGCTGGGATTCTTCAATAATCGAAACCTGGCGCAACATGTCCCGGTCTTCAGGGAATCTCTTCTCTACAGATTGTAGGAAGAAAAGGTTAATGTCGTAGATGATCTGGAGATGGCGAGGCAGAAGGTGTTGCACCAAGCCGACCGGCCACTTCTCGAGCGCCTCGGGCAAGACAGTGTGATTGGTGTAGCCGAACTGACGTTGAATTAGCGAAATCATGTCAACCCGAACTATTATGCAATACTTACAGTTGATGTGACTATTCTCCATGCCTCATCCCATTCGAGGCCTTCGATATCCACGAGAATTCGCTGCAGTTCTACAATAGCGAGTGTAGGGTGAGTGTCATTGAGCTGAATAGCAACTTGGTCTGGAAATTCGCTCCAAGCACGCTTCGTCTTCTTGAACCGGCGTACGATGTCGTATAGCGAAGCAGCAACCCAAAAGTATTGTTGCTTGAGACGCAACTCCTTTCCACGGTCTAGGTTGTCATTTGGATATAGAACAGCGCTGATGGTCTCAGCTCTCTGCTGGTCAGCTACTGAGCTCTCGTAGTCTCCACTGTTGAACTTCTGGAAATCGAATTCGCCGCTGGCAGCTTTGCTGGACCATAGTCGCAAGTTGTTGGTAGAGGGCGTGTCATAGCCGGGAATTGGTACATCGTAAGCCACAGCGGTAACGATTTCACCACCCTCCCATGTGGCTACCGTCTTCCCATTCTCATCCTGAGACTTGCGCACATAACCATAGAATTGAATCTGTTTATGCTGTTAAGCCACTTTCTGCAGATATTCGACCAAAATTCTTGTAGCAACTTACATCGACTGTGACGTCATGCCGTGGGAACTCCCAGGGGTTAAAGTCTAGCCAGTAGTCGGGAACCTCGACCTGGTACCCATCAATGATCTCTTGCTTGAAAATACCATAACGGTATCTCAACCCATAGCCCCAAGCGGGATAATTCAGCGAGGCAAGACTGTCGAGGAAACAAGCTGCGAGCCGTCCAAGACCACCATTGCCTAACGCAGCGTCATGTTCTTGGCCAATAATATCCTCAATACGGAATCCGAGCTCGGTAAGACCATCTACAGGGAAGTTAGTTTAATGGGTCATACGTTTATGTATAGGTTGCTAGATCCGTACCCTTGGCAGTGCTTTTTGCGCCAACATTAAGCATAGCATTGTCTAAAGCTCGTCCCATTAAGAATTCTAGACTGAGATAATAGACGCGCTTGTTGTCAGTCAAAGTCTGGCGTTGCTGAGTCTTGTTCCATTCCTTAATTAGGCGATCACGGAACGCCAAGCTTGTAGCCGAATATGCAGCAGACTCGTCGCAGTTGAACATGCTTCGAGCTAGAGTGGTTTCGACATGGCGAACGACTTCCCTCTCAAACTCGTCTTTCGTCCTGAAACCTTGGTATTCGTGCTTGGTCCATGTCTCACGTTGAGGCTCGGGGATCGCCGCTACACGGAGGTCGTTGGGTTAGCAAGAGGTTCGACATGATCTACAGTAACATAGGAATACCCGATACGGACCTTCAACGCTTTTAATCTCACTGGCCCCAAAACCTGTGTATGTGCGCCTGTGTTTCGGACGTGAGATGCCTGCGGGGCTGACCGATCCGACTATGTCGACAATAGGTGCAGCTGTTGAGGGGCGGCGTTCCCTAGTGGGTAATCGTTGCTCTGTCGAGGCCATCTTGGAAAATGTGACTTGTAAATCAAAGCTACCTCCTAAAGATACGACCAACAATGAGGATATAGGAAGAGCTAGGACATCTAATGGTTAGAAAGAAGACAAGTATTAATTAATTTATTTATTGTAGCAGAGGACGCAAGGCTGGTTAGCATGGCAATTAACTTACATGCTTCAGTTTAAAGAGCCAACGATAAGCAGAAGCAAGGGTGGTCGATGATGGAATGAGGGGGCGGGGTTGCAACTGGGGACAGAGCTCGAGCTTCAATGTGAGACGAGCTCTGGTTCCTGGTCGGGCGATGATCACCGCGGGGCATTCAAGATGGGCGATCTCTTTCTCCCGACGCGCAACCTTTTCTCCCGCGGATCGAGGTCAAGACGATTAGGAATGGAGAAGAGCTACGAGCCTAGGATGAAAACAAAGGACGACTTGAGAGCAACGAGTTAAATAAAGGAGGTAGGTCGAGTGGTCTATTTATCAAGAGGAATCGGTCGGCCTCTTTGGGATAGTGGATACTTACAGGGGGAAAGTTGTCAGAGAAAAACATGCCATAGCTAAAGCACGATGACGAAGTCAAGCTTGTGAAAGCTGCAAGCACCATGCTCTAGCACAGCGAAACGTGATCAATTGGAAAGAATGGTGGCGGTTAGATGCTACCTACCTTGCCTGCATGCCGAATATAGTCCAAGGTCACTTGCCCAATGCCTCCTTACACACAACTTGTTGAAGGCAGCTAGGAGCTACATAATCGGCGGAGGGGAAATAAGTGAAAGCTGCGAACCCGAGAGTGCGGGGTATACGATGGCGTCTAAGTTGAAGTTCGTTAGACTGAGACGAACTACTGGCTTCTTAACTAACTATTACCTAGTGTCTCACCTAACCCAACTACCCAGGGCATAGCTAATACTACAGCTCAGCCTAGGAACCACGGCCTCCTGAAAATCCAGAATAGTTTCTGGGGAAACACAAAGTCTCGAGCGCATAGGCTTAGGTTGACACGAACCGCCGATATCCAGGTTACCACGTGAAGGTAACCCACGTTAGGTATCATGCAACAAAAGACAGTCTAGACATAATCCGTTCTCGCAACCTAATATCGCGATCGTCCGAAACGCGCCAGACAGCGGCTCCCCCAGTCGCAGTGCATACAACCTAGTAGCTGCAGCCTCTACCTTGCCTATACCACGCCTTCGAGGCTACCTCCTATGTCATAACGCTTCCAATGCTACCTCTCGCAATATGGTCGCCTGACTGAAATCCATGTAACAACCTATAACTCACACTTCACCTATCTATTTTTGGCCGTCAAGCACATACAATTTTATTATATCTATCCCCCTCCCCAAGCAATGGAAAATGTACATATGTACCTTTTATTTTGTGTGATAAAATCGTGTAACCAGAGATATCTCCGGCGAAGGAAACCAATTTCTCTCCTGAAAATTAGTGCTCACACCAAAAGGCTAAGAAAAGCTCCCTGATACATCACACGTACTTCCTACATAAACCAGGTAACCCCTTTCATTGGGCGTGAGGAACGGGGATTCCAAAGGGTAAGTCTATCCCTTTAATCTCAAAGCTCTACGACGAGATACTCTCTACACAGCCCCAATAATTTGAGATCTTGGGTTTCTGCCTCCAAAACTTCACATCACCCATAGGCAGATATTTTGACGCTTTTTATACCTTCGTAGCCGGGAGCTTGGGTCTGCTGATAAAACAGCCAACCCACCAGTGACATATCCGTTTCGATAGAAACCATATGGCCTAACCCTAAAACAAATTGCATGTAAGGTGCGGACGACTCTACTGGGCGGTATAAGCCGGTATCTATCTCATCAATTCCTTAGCCGACATGCTTGGGTGATTGCTATGACTACCTCTAATAATTTCGAACCAACACCACCAACACTCTCCGAGCTAAATAGCTACTCCGTCGTCTCAATTCACACTTCAACGTCTACGTATATGAACTATCTGTAAGAATCCTAGAATAGACTGCCCCTCTGCTTGGTGACGCATGGGAATCTCATACTTGCCGGGGAAAAGAAACCCGAAGTGAATCTAACAAGCCCGTCAATAGGTTCTAGTTCGTAAAGGAGCTTTGGGGATGGAAGTTGAGATATATTTCGATCAATACTTCTATTCAAGAGTATAGTGACAGGCTCTATATCCTTCCTTGAATCTTCTACGCCGACAGTACAACGGGTACCTAGTAGCCATAACGACATCCTAGGGGCTGTTGGCACATTAAACCATATCTACCTCTAAGTTGTTTATATATCCCTATGCCGAATTTATATATCCCACTCACCGGTTACGCTTGGCAGTGAACACTTATATAATGAGACATTCTGCTGTACGTTATGACCTTCTGTTATCCATACACGGGACTAGAGCACCGGATACTTGATAATAGGACTGTAACCTCCATTCTAAGTGACGTACTCAAACTTTGGAATACCGTCCGCAACATCATCGACTGGGAAAGGAGAAGGGTTTGTAGATTTATCGAAAGCCTTGGTCGCACTTCAAGGGKGTAAAGAGGGCAAGTTAAGCCTGGCCGCATCATACTCTCATGATTACTAGGAGCAGCTTCTCTGGGATTCTTGCGTCGAGAGCGATACGCCGTAACCTTCGTGTTAGTGGACAGTTCTTGAAGCCATAAATACCCAAGTCGCCTCCTATACATGACGTGAGGTCTTTGCACATTGATTTTCGAGGATGGGAAAGGAGCGATTATGGTATTCTTGATGACAATGCTATGTAGCCCTCTGAGAAAATACGACTACAGCTACGAATGCGAGGGAGAAATTTTATTCTCATCGAATTCTATGCCTATCTAAATTCACGCTGACGAACCTTCATAACTATCCGGCCGGGGCAGAAGGGCAGAAACCTCGAAGCAATTCGGAACCAGGAAGAAAAAGGGTCATGTAAGCACGTGCAATTCACTATCAAGCAGCGGTACCGCGCGTATGCGCAGCAGACAGTATACAGTCTTCATGATCTCTATTAACTGTAATGCATTCCGGCATCTTTCAGATGCAAACTGTCATTGGTATACATCGTAAATGCCTATCGTAGGTAGGTTGTGATACCTAACTGGTAGCTATCTCAAGGGGACGAAGCCCGACTATGAGCCACCTCTTTCGGTACCCATTGCATTCTAGGCTCGCCTCCACGAGCATATCTAGCGTGCCCTCTGCTCCATCATCGATCTCATATCGATTTGTTATATGTGGGTGTGGCTCTCGAGCATTGGGCAGTGCCTTCTAGTAAGAACGAACATTAACCGTCTCTTTCTCTCTCTTGCCAGAACTCTTTGTGGTCAGTTTATTTTCCGCAGCCATTCCGCATCATTTCCATATGCCCTTGAACATATTAAAACCTGTGAAATTGTTTGACCCTGACGCCTTGCGAAAAAAACAAAGAGGATAAAAAAAGCTGTGAGGTTCCCTGCCAAAACTCCTTGCCGATGCTTTTGTGGTTCTCGCCTTACTCGAAGGCGACATGAGTCTCAATGGACTCTAGAACATGAGAAGAGAAAAATCACAAGATGCCGGAATCCTTAAGCGCATTATTGAGTATCGTTTCCTTCACAGCCGCGAACACCAGGCGAATGTTGGATGTGTCCGTTGCCTGGGTCAAACTAGATAGACAAGTTAGTGGTAGGTCGGGACATCTATTGGAAGTGACAACTCACTGAGGGTATAGATTGAGATGAGCCCTGTTGACTTGGTTAAATCTCCAGAGGAGGTACTTCGCAGCCTTGTTGACATCGTTGCCACCAGAGTAGTCTGGGAAATAATTCCCCAGCGGTGATCTAGGAAGTTTGACTTTGAATATGTCAACCTTGTTCAGGAACAATATTATGCTCGTTCTCATGAACCATCTCGAGTTGACAACTGAGTCGAAAAGCAACAAGCTCTCCATCATTCGATTCTGGATACGATGTTAGCTAAGCCTTTTCTGCTTCTGAGAGTCGCTTGATATATACCTGGCTGCTTTCTTCCAGTAGCACTTGGTCATACTCGCTCAGGGCTACACAGAATATGATTGACGTTACGTTCTCGAAGCAATGAATCCACTTCTTCCGTTCGCTTCGCTGTCCACCAACATCAAACATGCTAAACCATACAGTCAGTGCCCTGGTCTTATGGAGTCGCACAATATCAAATCACTTACTGGATACTGAGCGCCCCCATTTGAAATCGGGTCTCGTAGATACCCGTGGTCTTCGTCCTCGCGCGGAGGACATCCATCTCGTTGGGTAGGTAATCTGGCGCACATATTCGTGTCACCTCGTCGAAGAAGCTGGAAGCGGTGAGCAAGCGATAGCCAATGAAGATACAACTCCACTCACTATTCGGCCGAGTCCATCAAGTAAAATTCGGTAGAGTGCTGCATGAGTCGCTCAATGCAAGGATCATGCCATAAAGCCTGTACTGCTGTAGCAACCTTTGGCTCGATATGTGCTGACGGACCTGACTCGACGGTATATCCTAGCAGGTAGTCGCAGTACTCCTTAGTTTCCTGGTTGCTCGGCTCAATGTCGAATTGGTCCATCGCGATGATGACGGCTTTGGCGCATTCGATCAGGTTCTTGAAGACCGTGGCTCGATAATTGTGTAGTTCATCTTCCGAGTAACCTTTCAGATGTATGATTTTCATCTGTTTGACAATTGTCGACTTCCCACTCTCGCCGGATCCTGGCAGATAGCTTTAGTCAGCGCCATGCTAGCAACACAAAGGCGAAGCTCTAATAAACTCACCTAGCAATAGGATCTTGCATTCTCGTCGCAGCCTTTTCGAATCCTCATCAAGCGCGCGGTCAATAGCTTGACTCCGCTTTTTCTGCTCCTCCTCCTCCTTATTCGAGCTCATACAGGCTCCCATCATGAAGAACGGTGGTGTTGGCTTGGGAGCCAACTTGAACGATTTGAAGATGTAGTAGGAGCTGTGGGTGTTCGATACTGTGACAGCGCCTACGCGATTAGCGACGACACTATCTACAGGCGCATTCTGTTTCCCGAGGTTCGTCTGCTGTATCTCCGCTGCACGCTGCGATGCTTCGGCACTCCGGGATTGAAAGTAGATCGGCAGCGATGCACAAGTAGCTCGCACAATCCGAAAGCTGCGAGAAGTTGCTCGGTTCTGATGCTGCTTCTTTGTTCGACAAAGCTCTGGCTGCCGTCAGGTGTAGACTTGGCGGCAAAGGAATAGCTTCGGTGGGTAGTTCGGAAGCTCTGGGGTGCGCTGTTTCTATGGAGAATCGGGGGAGTTCAGCGGTAGTCGAAGAAATATGACGAAATTGATTGACGAGAGATATCTAAAGTAGGGAGGTGGTTAGCGCAAGCTCTGTCCCCAGTATTATTAAGTCGGAAATGAATTAGAGGCACATCATCGGCGGTTGAGTCGTCCCAAGTCAACTTTAAAGCGAGGCGGTGCGGCGCGGTGCATCTCAGGGCGCAAGGTAGACAATCGGTTGGACCGGCGAAATGGAAAAAATATTAGGTTATATAAGTCGTGCAATTGACTCAGGACGAAGACCAACTTGGAAGTTTTCGAGAAGGAGTTGGAAGGATCAATTCTTTCCTTCCTGCGTGCTCACAGGGTTACATACCAGGCTGTCACCAACTGGTCTACCTACCTACACATATCGGGTAGGTAGCTAAGATGCTGTTGTGATGTCTGGGCCTTGTCGCTTGACGTCTGTGTAACTGCGAAATGGGGAAATCCATAAACCCGCGCGGACGTACAATGCGATGGTCTCGATGGCGGGACGGGAACGGCTGCGAATCCAAGGGGTGCGGGAGGCGATGCAAACACGATAGAGGCTTCCAGGTTGGGTGAGATTACTGATGCGAGGCAAGCAGAGAAACAAGTGAGGAGAAAAACTGGCCGAGCGTCGCAGTAGAATGTAGTAATCGGGCAGTTAGGAAGAATACACTGTATTGCGTATATGCATACATACGTACATACCGTACATACCGTACATGTACGCGTAGATGGTGTGGAGGCTCGAGTGTCTTGACGAGAGGGTTGAAGGAAAACAAGTGAACCGCAATATATCGACGGTGTGTGTTGACAATGCAGGAAATTAATTGTAGCACTTACGGAGCAGCAATTATATATCACCAGGCTATTCCAATTGTCTTAAGTACTGGCGATAGCAGTGGCGGCGCGGCGGCAACGGTGACGATAGCAAAGGTTTTTGAGGAGCTCTCGAATTCGGCAAGATAATTATTCTAGAGTCGGTCGAGGGTGAGGAGAGGGAGATTGGATGAATGCGGGCGGCCACGGCAATCAATGGAAGGTAACGGGACTTACACAGACGAGACGAGACGAGGCTCACGATGTGACTGTCGCGAAGAAAAGGAAAAAATAATGAAAAATAGCTAGATAATAATAAGTCAATCCCGTCCCGAATTCAGTCAATCATGCTTCTCGAAATTCTTGTGCATGGTCTCGGCGAACAGGGTCTTTTACCGTTCTTTGGCTTTAATGTGCCTCTCCCCCCAAACTCCAAAGTCTCCAGAGCCCCGAAGGGCTGAACATTAGATGGTCGATGGCGAGACTCGTCAGGTGATTGGTGCTATTGCAGTTAGACCCTTGCAGAGCACGCCTCTCAGAGTGGTGCCTGTCAGCGACGAAGCAGGGTCTTCTTCGTATTGGTACCGGTACATGCCTACATGAAGAAGAGCCCTCCGAGGGATGCTGTTCTCGAAAAAGTTGGAGTCGAGCGTACAACTACGCGCTACTTCGCGCTCGAGACACTTTGCGGTGCCCGCACTGTCGGCTTATGCCGCACAACCACCGCCAAAAAAAAATACACTGCGATCAAACAATCCACAAGTGCTTGTCTAAGATGTATACCTGGGATAAACAGTGCGATAGCGCTCCGAAGCAGGTACCATATGATAGACAAGACCCTATTCGGGAGTTTAGTCCGTGTCACTTAAGCTTTCAGCCATCAGTGGACCTAAATTGGACCTCAGACTTGCCCTAGGAGGTGACCCACATGAGCTTCAATTGGCCCCTAGCACCTGGCAGCAGCACGCACATGGAGGTACCTATGTAGCTGAATTACATACCTTACAGAACCTTGGAACATCACTAGGACTTCCAGGGATAATGCCCTCTTGTTATCTCCACGTGTTGCAGACAATGAACAAACACTTCCCAAGCAATCATCACTGCTGAATTGTGAGAGTCAAGCATTACAAAGAGAACCTGGTTCTTTGTGGTATTGATATAAGCCTTATTTTATTCAATGTTGAACTTGCCCAAATGAGGCAGCTGTCTGCGACTTTGATTCGCCGGTCTTTACCGTCTCATTGGCCCGGTTATCGTTCATATCGTGGTTCCCATCACCTGCAGGTAGACATATTGGAAACAGCCCAAAGCCGGCCTGCAATGTCTTAGTTGCATCTGGACCCAAATTGACAGCTACCACTTTCCCATCCAATTCGAGTCCACCATTATCCTATGCGTCCCCGAATACTACATATGGTATTCCGCACGGGACACACCTTAGAGAGGCAAGAAGTTTAACTACCTAACATACAAACTGTATTATCGACTAACTCGCGGAGATAAAGATAGTTCTAACCACATATGTAAGTATTACGAAAGCACTATCTCAACTTATCGATCTCGCTTATTCTTAGTCGAACACCCCTTGCCTCTCTATGTAGCTGTGCAGCTTTAAGCATGATCTGTTGTTCTATAATTAGCGTAACGGATGATTATTCATAAAACGGAGGACCATTTAGTAGTTTCGGTTTCTCGAGCAGGGGTACCTAATTGCAACACATGATATTTCTTCAGCCACAGAATTACAGAGTTGTATAGTCGTCTCCAGTTCAAATCCGGTCATACTTACCGTATTAGGCTGTCCAGTTTAGGTAGACATATGAGGTGTCACTCTCAAGGTGGGGTATTAAGCATATACCTAGGTATAAGTCCTTAAGTCATTATGATATAAACTAGAGCTTCCCCCCTTTTAGGCTTCACCGCTGACTATGCGAAGAGTCTCCCCCCTTTTCACCTCAATCATTGAATACTATAGGCTACTGCCCTCGAAACGGTCGTCGTCGTTTGGCATAGAGCAATATCGCGGGTAAACAGAGCCGTACCTATAATCGACTGAGTTTCAATGGGGTGGGGTCCTATACTACCCAATTGCCAGAGTATTCGCATTCGAAAGATGCGCTTAGTCTTACTCGTTTTTCTATTTCCTCGGCCAGTGTTTGAAAGCCTAGGTTACAGTGGCCAATCAGAAGTTTCAAGAGTTGATGACATGAGTAAGCTAACTCTTAGCTTTCTATGTTCAGCTGATCCTCCTATGGCAGCATACCCTTTCGATTCAAGCGTCGCATGTAAGAAAAGGGTTGGCGTTTCTCCGATATGTTGTCACCGCCGTGTTTCTGCAGATGGTACTACAAACTTATTACTGGCCCCCCTCCGTATGACGGCTCCTGCCCACGTGTTTGATGCGCGCCGGAAGAGCCCCCTTGGATGTATGTAAGACGCACAATTGAAGTGTCTGTACCCGATGCATCCGGTCAGCTGCGTGTCTGAGACGTCATAGACTCGTCAAGTCTCTTGGTTAAGTTGCGTTAAATGGGTTCTCCGAGGATCGCATGTAGTCAATTAATTCAATTGGGATTGCGACCTAAAACACCAATACCGTGGCAAGATACAAATACCAAACATCCACCCGTATGAACAATACGGGAGTATTAGAACATTGATAAAGCACCACTCTACCTCTTCACCGACAGCCCAACTGCGGGAATATTCTATATTACCGCTGTTAAGCAAGACTTCACACATGCACCAACGTGCATATAACATGCATGGTCTCCAGCCAATATCGAAGCTGTGACCAACCTTATTCCCGCCTCCTACTTTATAATACGCGTAGAGTTCATGCAGGAGCTGCATTTGTGTTACATCACTCTTCCGCCATTCGAGCACGGAGATTTGAGAAAAAGGAGACTGATGCTCTCTCTCACCATTGAGAGGAATGCGGACAATTCATGTCTTGCACTGCGAACTCATGTTTCACTCATGCTTAGATATCCGTAGGATCTAGACCGTCTCCTGGTAAGGGGTTCCCGACTTGTAGCATAGCCCTGCTACATGGGGCGTTCTTAGAAAACTTCCACATTCCTTCCAGAAGACATTGCTGCTGAGCCAAGTCCTGGGGAATCTCGCATTCTTTTCCCTATTTTCGAGTCTTACTCCATCCTTTAGGGCATTTAGGGCAGAATACTCCTTTGTAACGTATGTACTGTACCTTGGGCCCCTGCGGGAGATTTATTTTCATCCCTAAGGGAATTCAGAAGGATTTCTGCGGCTGATGAGGGACCGGACTAAATGCAGGCTCCGCACGTGGCATTTATAGTCTGTGCTTTGATTTGACCAGGTACCGAACCATGGCGCAAGCCACGTGTCGACCGATTGACTGAACGTTGAAACCTTTATTAATAATATTGTACCAATTACTAGACAAGACTGTCAAGCTTCTCAATGCCTGGACGACGATGGAGACGATACAGACGATGATACTATAAGCATAGACGGATATATAGTACACCTAAAGTAGGTACAATATGGAATAGTATATTAGGTACTAAAGAAGGCCACGAGTTATTCGTTTGCGTCATATATGCAGACACTTTCCAAACTTCCCCATAAGGACCCGACAACTCGTCCTCACCGATATATATTCATATGGAGAGCGGAGCTTTTTTCAACTCTATTGTGCTTCTAGAAACGCGTGTTCCTCGTAGTTAATATGTCTCGCGTGGCACAGCTAAATTGTCTTTTATCCACAGCGCGGGAAGCGTATCGAGACGATCGCAATTTCGCCGCCGGGGTCACTATGTGGATATATGTACATATAAGACAAGACAAGCAACGTGAACCCGGCCATCGACATCGCGAGGTCCGTCCGTATACAGTGTGCAAAGCCCGAGGACCGATTCTCGCAGGGCCTCGCCCGTATACCTTCCAGGTAGCGTAGCAAACAGGAGCGGTCGACAAGGTAACGTGCCGTTACCGTTACCATTGCCATTGCCGCCATCCTTACCTATCTCCTCCTACCTAGACCTACTCTCTCCACCTAACCCCCCAATCGCCCTTTGCGAAACTGGGCTCGACAACCTTCCCTTGCATTACGGCTTCGCATTTCCGCCGTTTCGCATCACCCTCACTACTACCACCACCACCGCTGCCACTGTTACCGACGGCAAACCCGAACACAACTCCCCTGCGCGCAGCACTTCGAACCATCTCGCGCTGGTGCGCCCGTCGCTGCCCCTCGAGCCGCCGTCGCGCGTTCTCCCGCGTTTCCTTGGGCCTCTCCGCCCGCCCCCTCTCCCCGCCCACGCTGCCGTTGACCAGCGACTCGTTCTGCGGCGGGCGGATCCGCGTCCCGCTCCTGACCGCCATGCGCGCCAGCACGTCGCCGTCCACGGATGACGTGTCTTCGTCGGTGAGCGCTACGGCGCTGTCCCTGTCCGCGAGTGGTTCTTCACCTAGGGCGCCGTCGTCCTGATTGCCATCGTCGTCTTCATCGGCAGTTGTTGGGAGAGCTCTCGAGGCCCGGTTCTTCTTCCGCCCAAAGATCTTGTCGGGGTCTGCGCGGTCGCCGAATATGGCTTTCTCGACTTCGTCGCAGGAGACAATGATGCGCGGGTCCCCCTTTGTTGCGCCTTTCTTCGCTTTCTTGCCTTGCTGTGGCTGATTGGTTCTGGTTCCGTCATTGTCCCCTTCGGAGAGCAATTGTACGAATGTAGCCTCGATTTCCCTGTCTAGCTTCCTTGGCTTGGTATTTCGGCAGCGCTGAGAGCAGTAACTGGGTGTGTTGGCATTGGAGTCATGCGCGGCTATTGCGTTCGTCCGGCGCGAGTTTATAACACGTCCGCAGGAGCGACAGTACGGCGTAGACTCGCCTCCGGGGAGGAGGTAGTATGGCGCCGGTGTTGCTTGCGACTTTCCGGGCCGTGACCACGAGTCCATCCAGCTCATGTTGATAAGGGCTTGGGTAAATGACCCAGATATTAAGAAGTGTAGGTCCGTACCTTGGTAGGTACCGCGTCTAGTAAGTGTAAGCGACAAGCTATCAGTTATCGTAGTTAGGTAAGTTTGACGGATTCTCTTCAGATAGGCATTCAATATAAGACCCTTTACCATAATTCTGATTGGCATACAAATGTGTATCGATGTTGAACGGCATGTATTGACTGGCTACTATTCCAAGCACCATGGATTCTCATAGTGGATGACGTCACAAGCAAGAGCTAAGCTACCTCATTTACGAGTCTAGATCGATCAGACTTACGTCGATACTAGGACGAATAATCTATAGGTATTTCGTACCAGAAGCTTTAGAGATGGCACCCGTGATTGCTCCTCGTTGACGGGTGAAGATATATTAGACCGGCATACTAGCATAACGCAAACTCGAAAACTGGCTGGGCTTTGTCTTTGTTATTCCAATCGCATGTTCTTTGAGTCTCGTAGACAGCCCAAGGTCGTAGCCCTTTTATGATATAGTATGGGTTTCTAGTGCAATATCAGTGCGGCAGCCCTTACATAGCCCGTTTTATATGACCTTAGAACTCTATAACTCAAACATGCCCCTCATCTACTACCACTACTACCTGCCGAATTGTCAAGGCTATTGAAAACATGCCAGGGACGTAAGGAGCAATATCAGTTAATAACAATGAGAATATTTGGCTATCTGCGAATAGTCTCGCGCTGTAGATGAAGTTGATGCTCACGGTTCAGAGGTTCCAAGTCCGAGCAAGCCAGCGATCCCAAACTTTCCATCATTAGGTACAAGATTGTCCAACGGAGACATACCCCAATGTCTCCCTAGGTAGTCAACAAGACTTGATTTATCCCAATATACCAAGTACCTAAATTCATACCAACCGTCGTCGTCTTGAAAGTAATAAACGCCGCCCCCCGGTCATCTCCAAGTTCCGCTTGGGAACAGCCTACCCTTGCAACCCGTATAAGGCACTAAAAACGAAAGGGGTATATTTAAGTAATATATCGTACCATGCCAACCATAACATCATTAATTTTTTTTAGCGTCAACCAGCACTATAATTTTTCTTCTTCGAGATTAAAAAGGAACGGTAGTGCGTGAGCTGTCCTTCGTAGGGTTAGCTTCCTATTCCGGCATGGGCGCGTCATGCAACAAACCAAGAGGAACCCAATGGCAACTCGTCCCACGTAGCAAACCCACGTGGGGGTTTTAGTGGCCTTCAGAGTTGCCATTCTGCAGAGGAGCTCGGCTGCTAGGGAATTGTGAATGGGCGGGCTGGCACTAGTAGACGCCCGCTCGGCTGGGAGGGAGAGGCGGAGTCTCGCTAGTGGGCGTGACCGAGCTGAACGGCGTCAACTTGCGATCGGAGTTCTTTCGGAGCGATAGCTGGAACCGCAACGGTTTCTTCTCCCAGCTGGAGACGCTAGCCGTGTCTCCAGGCTGCACCGTTCTGATCGAGCTGGGGTCGAGGTGGGACTGCGGGAAGATGCCCCAGGCTTTGGATGTAGTGCCAGACCAGCACCAATGGTCAGTGTAGGCCCCTAACAAGCATAATGTTAGACGTCGTCGATGAACAAATAGATAGACAGAAATAAGAAAAGAGAAAAAAAAGACTTACAAGCAATATTCTTGATGACATCTCCCTTGTCGAACTTCAACCACCTGTCATCGCCCTTCTGATTCCATTTCCATCGTGCCACGGCTTGAACATTGCTCGTGTTTTGCATTTTAATCTCGTGCTTGGGTGGTGCATCGATTTGGACAGAGTCAGTCTCAAACGCAGCGCGAACGCCATCGTGCCAGCCAATTCCCCATTTCCCTTCATACTTGACAGGAAACTCAATGCCAATTATCTTAGCGCCCACAGCAAAGTGCAGGACTGGGTCGCGACCGGGTGGTGAGCGCATAACTCCATTTTGTATCTTTCTTGTTTCCGTTGCAATCGCTGAGGGTAATCTGGAAAGCTCCCGAGAGAGCCCGGTCATCACGGATTGTATCGGTGGGKGAGGGAAATGGAGGKCGAAATTGTCCTTGAAAGCTGGTGGTATCTCTGGTGCTTCAACCACGGTAACGCCAGGGATGGCGGGAAGGGGGCGAGGATGGCGCGCCATGTGAGCGAACAGTTGGCTCTGGTTGAAGAAGACTGTAGCGTCACTCTCCTCGATAGTCCTCCCTTGTTGAATGCAGAACAAACATCCATAGAGCTGTTCCTCAACATGTCGAATTTGCAAGTGACTCTTTTGGAGAATACGCAATCGAAATCCAATGGAGTTCGAAGTGAAACTACCCGAGGCTGTATTGTGTAAGACGCAGAGAACGTGGAAAAGCGGAAAGTTTTGAACTTACAGTCGTTATTGAGATCTTGCTCAACTGACTTGAAGTCGATCTCGAATAAACAATGGTTGCACTTTGCTACAATAGCCATAGAAAATCCCTGTTTTTTGTTAGCATTTTATTGAAGATGAATTCAATGATGAGCGATATTGTGACTTACGCCGACGGGACGTTTGATTTTCTTGAATCCAAGTCGGCCTGCCATAACTTCTTCAGCCCCCTTGCAAAAGCCCTTAAGCTTATAGAAGGAACTGAAAGGCCCAATGGTGCAGTCGGGTATTCGCGAGGGCATTGGTTGCTCATCCGGCATTGGATTTTCCATGTCGACAGGAATCAAGCCCTCATCCAGTCCTCCTGGTAATTGACCTGGTATTCCGCCAGGTCGCGCCGTAAGAGTGGATGAAGAGTGGTTCGTAATCGTTCCAACGCCGGAGGATATGCTAGGCGCTGTTGCTGTTCGTTGGTAAACAGGCGGATGCCCAATGTACTCCGGGGGTTGTTGTCCCGGACTAAGAGGCTCTATCGATACAACCGAGTGCCTCTGTGTTGAACGTGGTGGAGGGACATTAGGGTTGGTAGGGCTCATGCATTCAACTATGTCGAAAACAGAACTGTTAATTGACTCAGTTGATGGGTGTCGAGTCGAGCGACGACTACCACTTGGCCCCGACAATGAAGGCCCTCTTGGCGGGAAGTTGGGAATAGGTGGGAGGCTGGATTTAGGGGCTTGGGTATGGAGAGCAGGGCTGTTCTCGGGAATAGATTGTCCAAGCACGGAAGATGTATCCGAGGGTGACCGACTAGCCGAAGGGTCGGGGAGTTGCCCCGGCCATCCAGAACCCTCATTAGCAGGCGACCGATTAGCAGATGTTAAGCCGCTATGC
The DNA here is from genome assembly GCA_000931505.1 of Hypoxylon sp. E7406B. Classification (NCBI taxonomy): domain Eukaryota; kingdom Fungi; phylum Ascomycota; class Sordariomycetes; order Xylariales; family Hypoxylaceae; genus Hypoxylon; species Hypoxylon sp. E7406B. The sequence goes on from JYCQ01000010.1 coordinate 107,697, forward strand.
GATCGGTAGGTCGAGCCCTGCGTCGAGTTAGTCCATCTTCTGTTGCTCTTCCCAGGAGACCGAGATCCATCACTAGCCGTCCCGAGGCTTCGCGAAGCCGCGCGCATTCGCCGGTCATCGTCGTCTCTCTGGGTCGGGTTGGGTGGTTCATCGGTCCCTCTGCGAATCCGTAAGGGTCTCGAAAGACTTCCATGAGGACTAACCGGTTGTGCATGAGGGATAGTAGGGGAATCGCTGGGAACTGGAGGCCGACGCTCCCATCGGTCTCCATCCCCTGTGGTCTCTACGGGACTGACAGGCGGGGCTGAACCGACGGCCCACGGGTCGGAGGAGGGCGGTCTTGGCGGAGGGTCCGAGGTCACATCGGATACCTGAGAGCGGTGCGAGTTGCTTCGATCGAGGTCGCTGACAGATCTCGGGGGGAGGTTTGCGTCCAGACCTTCGTCGGGGCCCGCCACCGCTCCCATCATGCTGCTCAGCTGCAGCTCTGTCTCTTCCATCAGCTTCTCTGTCGAAGAAGACGCCGGAGGGTCGACGACAATACTTGTTGGCAATTGCTCATAGTGCGAGTTGTGGTCAGGGCCAGTTGATGCGCCTCTTGACGAAGACCGCACCGACACGGGCGCGGGAGCAACCAGCTTCATCCGCTTGAGTATGTCTACGATCTTGGGCGCAGCTTTTCTCGAAGCCTTCTGTAGCTCGTCGAACTTGCCGGCATCGAACTCGTCGGGCTCGACATATTCGTCGAAATCCCACAGTAAATCCTCTAGTTCGGATCGGTATTGCGCGATTTCATCTAATGTGTAACAGATAGTCAATATTGATTGACCGAGATAAGCCGGGGCGCGGGTACGGGCGCGGGCGCAACAGGGACAGCCTTACCGTTTTCCTTGATCGCATCTACAAAGTTCACGCCGTACTCTTCAAAGTTTTTGGTGCAAAGCGGCTCGATCCGCTTCAGTGCGCGCTCGCCTTCTCTGACCAAGCTCTGCGCTACCTTGAGCATAAGCGGTGACGTTTCGTCGTCGGCGTTCGGCGCATTTCCGATCGCCACGTTGCCCTTTTCGACGATCTCCCTAAAAGGCGCAATCGCGAGCCGCTCGACTTCGTCCGCCATGTTGGACGGCAAGTTCGCTATATAATTGATAAATATCGTTAAACATGCAGTGCGATGTCTATCGACCGTCGAGATCGCCAGGAGAGTCAGAAGCTCCTAATCTAGTATTATAGGATGGAGGAATGGGTGGAGCAGAGAAGCCGGCAGCCTGGAGTAGGTCTCAAGGCTCAGCCCTCGTGGGAATCTACGTCAGAGTTGCGCAAGAAGTTTGGCCGACACGATAATGCATAGTTCGGGATGAGGAAGAGGAAGGAGGCGAAAGAGGATATGAATATGGATAGTAGGTATGGATATGGGACTGGAAATTCACCCCACGGTACATAAAGAAAGGCTGAACTACATCAGTTGAAATGGCGACCCGAATTCGCTTGAGAGTGCAGCGATAGCTTACACCCCAAAGTATCATCGACAGCCCGGGGCATAACGGAATTGCCTAGGGTTGAGTGGCGTCTTTGGGGCCAATGCAGAACAGCACTATGAATGTACATGTACAATTCCCCGGGGTATGAAAGGTTAAATCATATACAAGCCCCACAACATGACAGGCCATGTTGATTAGGACTGGATATACATAGCTTCTAAGTACCATTCCATATATATTATTAGTAAAGGTACAAGATCTAAAAGTTTATCTTGTCCTTATCGGCATTAATTACTATTTTCAGTCGCTGTGATATACTGGCAGCTAAAGGCAGCTTTCCAGGCCTTTTTAGGAGCCTTCCAAATCGAGCTCGAGAACATCTAAATAATAGAGCTAGCCAGGAGCGCTATACGTTCTCGGTAGGGGGCTGTTAGGTGGCCACGTAAGGATCTGACCAATCAGGAGCTTAGATTAAGATTGTTATGGGGCTTGTATATGATTTAACCTTTCATACCCCGGGGAATTGTAGGTTCTGACCCTGGCTTGCGTGGACTCTCAGGGTATCTGTACTCCATACCCGCGTTGGCTATCGAGGTCTAGCGTCACCGCCTGTCGAGGTCTTGATTGGCCCTACCGCTTACGGTGTGCTCTGATCCCCCCCAGCCGTTCGACACTGACAGGGGCAATGCATACGTCCCACTGGAGGACACTTTAGCGCTTCCCTAACTCCAGCACCCACGGCGAGGGACTCCTAACTGCGAATCTAATGTCTTAGATGGGTTTAGATGGCCCCTGGTACGATCACTATCACAATTGAAGGCCTCTCTTCCTGGTTTGCCTAGGACGAATGGAATCTCCTAGCTGAATAGGAGATGTTGATATCCAAATTGCTAGGCCCGCTAGGGTCTCGTGGACTAGGAGGGGCTACGCTTTCACAGGCAGACAGGGCCTCCTAAGACACCACTATATTCAGCCGATGAGGCGGTGCTAGCGGAACTACGACGTTGGTAATAATACTATAGTACTCCCATCGTCCAAATCGCTCAAGTCGAATGGAGCGATCTTCAGGTCACAGTGTCACCTACTCCATATGTACATTTCTCCTATTAGTAACACAACCGTTTCTTCGGGTTGGGGTAAAAGAGCGGGATGGACGTCTTTACCTCGGCCGTACTCGTTCTTAGGAGACAAGGATTATCAGTTGCTTTTGATATCAACAACCCATCATTGCTCCCGGAGAGGCAAGTATCTGAGGAATTGGATTCGGTTTGTCAACTGATACCTAGCCGATTTCCGGTATTCTGGAAATGAGTTGTATGCGTACCTGACGGTGCATGAAGACAGGCTGGCAAGATAGGGCGGTAGGGTTCGCGATGGATCTGAGTCAACCCACCATCGGCAAATGCATCTCCACCGAATCCTGTCAAAATTGGGACGAATCAACACCATAATGAGGATCCGTCACTGACTGATTGTCTACCACTGACTCGTTACCTCAAGCTCATGACTGCGGGATGATCAAAGGCTCCCTACCTAACATACATGCACTGTAGAGAGATGAGACATGCATTAGCGATAGATAGATGATCGAACCCAGATTAGTCGAGTAATATAAGACATACATTACCAATGCCACATCCACCATTGATAGCCCGCGGGATATGGCCTACGTCATGGTAGATATCGTATAATAACAAGCCGCAAAGAGTGTCTGTATTTGTGAGACTGCATTTTCGCATCAGCAGAGTTATGATCCTTCACGAGAACAAACTGGAAGAGAAGAGACTCCTGGGTCCTCTTTTCTAGCGAGCCACTGTGGGTGCTTGCGATTGTCGGATTACCCAAGCTGACCTATCAGCCTATCCAGCTAGTCGGGGTCATATTGACCCCGGACATGCAACTAATAAATAGTACATGCGAATCCATGTATGTACCATACGTACGTGCTACCTTAGCCTGCCTACACAACACCTCTTGGCATCAGGGCTGATGCTTAGGGACTACTTGGTAGCTGGGATGCCGTGCTGTAAAGTTGGGTGTGGCTTCTGCAGATTCAAGAAAGTTGCTTGAGCCAACCGAGGCTCTCGACGAGGCAGACTTATAAAAGCGAGTGGCCATCCAGCATAGAATCACCAAGCTGCGAGACAGCCTCACAGTGTATACGGGCATGATTGCCTACTTCCGAACGAGGCGGCTGAGAATTTAGCTTGGCMCCTTGGAGATCGTCGACACGCTCTATTGAAGAGCACGAGCCAGAATATATGGGCTTAGCGACACTAGACATGCTTCACGATACACCTAGCAAGCAAATTATGTCCGGCAAACATTAACGGGGCTCCTGGATGTCGTCCCCGCCTGAGACGTGCAATTCGCATCGCTTGTATCACAAAAGTACGGACAACCCCAGAGAGAGATAGGTACCTCTACTCTCAGGTCACTTCGGTCCTTTCCGAGAAGTCATCTCGCTTTCAATGTTTCACCGGACATTCGGCGACCCTCCATCCTACGGATTCATGAGGCTCAACGCGGATTGATCCTTGACGAGAGAGCGAGGCAGGCTCTCCTGGGGTAGGACAGAGATGGGCTGATTCCATGCAAGCCTCTCAGATTGTGGCTTTTTGAGAGTTTACCAAGCCCGCCACTTGGGTTTTCCCGTGGACCGAGTAGATGGAATCTCTACATCCGTTTTAGTTTTCAGGCAGCGTGTTTTACACCAACTGGCGGGTTTGCTCACCTTGCACCTTGCACGTACATACAGCACGTAGTACGTTATGTAGGATGTAGGTAGACTACGACCATCCTTCAACGGAGCCATCCGGCTAGCATGGTTCCCCACTGGACTGCTCCCACCTTAGCTGTTTGTTTGGGTCCTCTGGTCAGGGGTCGTCAGGTCTCACCCTATCGACTTCACCTTAACAACCTGACAAGTTCACATGCCAATGCGGTCAAGACCCAATCAATCAATATACATACCATACCTGTGCATACCTACATGCAATCAACTCTCATAGCCAGGTCCCCCTTCCCCTCCTGTCAATACCACCATAGCATTTATGAAACGCTAACCTCTGATCCCCTTGCATTCTTTTTGCAGATATGGCGGAGATTATCGAGACCACTCGGGCGAATCCAACGTAGCATACACTCCTTGTTCGCTACTGCATCTCGCAATCTATGTACGCATTATTATTGAACTGCTACCAACGACACACAAAGTGGTCTCGTGCTACATCGGAGGGCTGCCGGTATTCGGGATCCAGGGGACGCTCTCGGAAGACAACATTGAAGCAAGACGATTATGATGGTCAAGTCGAGAGAAATGGCCCTACTGTGTAAATTCCGGGGTAAAGAATAACCTCATATTAAAATCCTTAGTAAGTGGAGTGAAGACTTACCATGTGTGGATCGCCCAAATCTCTCAATATACTATGGTACACTACAGATATAGGTACCTACCTCTTAGCAGCTTAGGTGCATACTATAGGGTCCCCATCAAAAGAAAATGCCGCCATCACCAATCAGGCGCCGTGGACAAATAAGCACCTAACCAAAGTTGATTGGGCATGGCAGCATGAGACCCATCGTGAGAGTCAGCCTACATACCTCTATCTCCAGTGTCCCACTTACAAGGAAAGCAAACCAATATTGCCTACGTAGAAGTCTAAACAACGTCATTGCGCAATTACAATCAATATTCATAACTGTTCAAACCCGCAACAATGTGTTGATATCGGATTTCACAATCAAATTTATACGAAGTAGCTACTGCATATACGATGAAGAGTGTGGCACAAAGCTCTCATAACCCAGCAGGCAAACTCACGGCACCCATTGGCCTGGGCTACCCAAAAAAACGTGCTTCGTAATATGACAAACCTCCAACCCGGCTTTCTCCCAGCTACCTAATTGACCAATACGTGCGACCTCAGCACTGCATTGATATTACGGCATACCTGGATTGATACGCCTAAAAATAACCTTACCTTACACATAGTAACGTTTGAACCACCACCACATATTACATGTATGTATGCAAAATGCCCGAGACAATTTATCTCCCCCACAAACCTGATACTCCACTATCGTGCCGATTCCTCCCGGGACAAGGCCCCTTGTCAACAACGCACCTCGTCATCTTCCTCAACGGGCTCATCGTCCCCCAGACCGGCTGGCAGCCACTGATAGAGAGCCTGCAACGGAGATGGGACCAAAATGATCATAGCTCTAATCACCCATCGCTGCTTACCTACGACCGCTATGGCCAGGGCGAGTCGGGCCGCGATCCAGCCGACGAGCGGCGCGGTGGAAGCCACGATGTCCGTGAGGTTATAAGTGATCTTCACGCCTTAGCGCAGGAGATATGGAAGACTAAGATCAAAGCGAAAGAGGTCTCAAATGATACATCACCAAAGCTCATCTTCATAGCCAACAGTATCGGCTGCGTCATCGCGCGCCTCTACGCTGAGACCTACCCCGGCGTCGTGGCCGCGCTCCTGCTCCTGGACAGCAACATCGCGAACAGCGACCAAGTGTCCATATTCCCAGATCCGGACGCGGCCAACTTTGACCCGTCCATTCTCCCGGATGATGTAACAGTCGACGATCTACGGCGCACGCGCGCTGCCTACGCGTCGCTCTTCCACCCCACGGCGCCCAACCCGGAGCATCTAGACCGGCGCAACATAGAATCTCTACTCCCACACTCCGACAGGCCTAAGCTGTTGGCAGATGGAGATGACAAGGGGCCGTGGATCACGGTGGTGGGGCATGACTGGGAGACCTTTGCGGAGGAGAATTTGCGCGGGTCGATGAACGTGCCCAAGAGCCTAACCAACGCGTTCATGAACCCAGCTTGGGCCAAGTACAACGAGGGTCTGGCGCGCTTGACGGATCCTAAGAGGGCGCGGGGTCCCGTGATAGCGGTCGACTGCGGCCATTTCATCCAGAAAGACGATCCAGCGCTAGTGGCTGAGCTTACGGACGACTTGCTGGGGAAGATAGAGATTGGTGGGAAGAGATAGGAGTTGGTGGGTAGTAGTGCCATTCCGTACTTCCGTGTTTGTACTACGAGGCTCACAGGTGTGGGCTCCAGAGGCTATAATTGGTCTACTATGAGGCTTATTTGACGGTGGTAAGCTATCTGTAGCCGTAGCTGTATCTGTAACCGTCCGGCAACGCTTGATGGATTGTGGCTGCCTAGCAAGCGAGCCTCATCATCCCATTTCGTTTGTGAGCCTACAACCTGAGCTCCCCAAGGTCTGATAAGACGGGCATGAGCAACGTTTCAAGTTTATGAGATATGAGCGACCAATGTAATGATCTGACAGAAGCGACATGAATGTGATATCCAATCCATGATAGAGACCCGTTTCCGTACTAGGAGCACGCTATCTCGAGTTAAGTTAGCTACAACGTTGCCGTTGTGCGCCACGTAGTATCCAGGAACCGCCCCTATTGGCGCGGGCCTTACCCCTTCGGCGCCGCCCCCCTATTCCGAGAACCGCGAGCTGGGTAGTCGTTATATCCGTAGGTACCTACCTACCTGGGCAGCTATCTCCCAATTGCTACCTCATTTAAGGTTCTGACCTCGAAGAGCTGATATCAAAATGCTTACTGGCCTGTAAACGTAACTAACTACCTTAACGTCGACGCCGGACAGCCGCGTCATGATTACCTACGGACCAATTGTATATCAAATGACGCGAAATGACGCGAAATGACGCATGATTCCTATCTCGCAATCTTACAGACGTTTGTCAAGTTCTAGCCCCTATTCCTCCATGGACTTACCTAGTATCTCTCCTTAGTTAAGGAGGTTAGTGAGGTCTGTGAGCAACCCAAACTGCATCAGCTAGACACTAGTCTTTATAGTTCTGGATGAGGTGATACGCGTCTATCGAGTTTAGGTCCGATTCCTATTAGCGCGATCGGTTTCTCGCTTGTCGCTCTGACGCTAATAGAAATTGGATGTATGGAAGGCCGATTGGCATTAGCATATCTATTCGAGACTTATCATGTCAGCTATGTTTGTCAATAGTTGTTGTCAACTAGAACTCTCGGTGAAGACGAAAGAAGTCTGGAAGTGTGTTCTAAGCTTTTGTTAATTTGAAGCTATATAATATCTTCGCGAATTTAGAATACCTCCATAGTTTCCTAGTAGTTTCATACCGGGTACCTAGTACCTTGGCGGTAGACATAGCACAATTGCTATACCTGCAGCTGGACATGTCTAGAAACATGTGCGCTCCCGTCGTAGAGATTAGCAATCACGCAGGAGGCCATAGTGAATGGATACATTCATACATCACCTACCGCATCATGTAGTAAGGAGAGTTGCATATATTTGTCCCTGGGTGGTAGAGAGAGTTATCATCACAGCCGACAGCAGAAGAGGTTGTGGTCCTCGTTAGATATCAATATGACATTGCCTATTCTCAACCTACGTTCCAACATATTTCTAACAAGTCTTATTAGTCGGTGAACGTAACCAAAACATTCTAGTGAATCCTGGGGGAAACGAATCAGCAAGATGGACACTGATGCGGCAAGCCCGCCTATAGACACGCAAATCACAATGCCGCCTATCACATCGTCAGCCGTAGGAGACCCTACCTCTAGCAAGAAGAAGCCAGTCGTGATCGGTATCTATGGTCTACCCGGCTCCGGGAAATCTTTTCTGTGTGAGTTGTATGCTAGGACATAATTTACTCCTGAAATAACCCCTAACGATCTAGCATATGCTGACCGGGCCTGGTAGTGAACAAGCTGAAATACGGTTATCGGCATGAAGAGTTCAGCTTCTATGAAGGCTCTGAGTTAATCGGAAATCTCGTACCCGGCGGCCTGCAGGCGTTCCAGAAGTTAGACAAGATGTCGCACCAGGATCACTGGCGCAAGCTTGCCATCGACAAGGTCGGACAAGAAGCTGCTGAAAGTGGCAAAACGATCATCATCGCCGGGCATCTCATGTTCTGGCAGGAAGGAGAGAAGGAAGGCGTTTCTGTGTATACTCAGAATGACCTGCATGTGTACACGCACATTCTTTACCTCGATACTCCCCCCGAACTGATCGCCGCACGCCTGCGCGAAGATATCACACGAAGTCGCCCGGTCGTGTCAATTGACCATCTACGCAAGTGGCAGGATACCGAGAAGCGTATATTACGCCAGCTCTGTTATTCTCATGGACTTCTGTTCTTGCCAGTGTGTCCAACTTCTTCCTCGACAAGAAAAGGAGTATCGGTGCTAATCCACGACTTCCATAAGCACACGGAAGAAGTAAACTTGCGCCGTGCTGAGCTCCAACTGGACCAGATTATCCTCACCAAACGCAGCAAGCCGGAAATCATGGTGGTCATAGACGGCGACAAAACACTAGCCCCAGAGGACACGGGGGCTTTATTCTGGAGATTCCACGGCAAGCTTCGGGGCACCAAGTCAGAAGAGACTGAGCAGAATCCCCTCGAGTTGCTATTTAACAGTCCTTTGGGATACTCATATACTGCGTTTTTCCAAGCTTCTTTGCTTTACGAAGAGATTTCTGTCCAAGAGAGATTTGAGGATCTGTGCGCTCAGATAGCGTTGGTTACCACTCCGTACCGCGAAGTCATGGAATTTATACGGCTCGCAAAAAGGGAAGCCCGTGTTGGTGTGGTCGTCATGACTTGTGGCCTCCAGCGTATATGGGAGAACATTCTCAGCGCCCAGGGCTTGCTGGACGGAATAGATGTCCTCGGCAATGGGCGCGTCACTAATGGGCTAATCGTCACCCCTACCGTTAAGGCTTCCTTGGTTGCTCGCCTTAAAGATGTTCACGGCTTATCTGTCTGTGCGCTAGGGGATAGCCCGTTGGATTTGCCGATGTTAAAGATGGCAGACAGAGCGATTGTTGTAGTGGGCGACGAGAAGTCTAGGAGTAAGTCAATGGATTCGGCTTTGTTGGATGCTCTGGATGATGGCCTCAAAGCGTGTCAGTTTCTGCCGCGTGTCGCTGCATCTCCGCGACTCGACACCACAAAGCTCCCAGTTATCCAGTCCCTTGGTTCGGATTTTATAGAGTCATTAATCGGCACCTCCAGTCGGGGCACCGAAGCCTATTCAGCTTATCCTCATACAATCCAAATAGCGAGTATGCATGCTGCTCGATTACTGATGACCCCGACTCGGACTGCAGGCATTGAAGGTCATTCGCTAAGGCGGGCTCATTCTAGAGTTGGATGGTACTTGGCGGTGCACCACTTGACAAAGATTTTGGGACTAGAACGCAATCTGATCCCACACGTCGAGCGCTACCTTACGGATGGCTATAACCTTCGCCATGAGGGTGCTACACTGATCGTTGCCTTGATGCGCGGGGGCGAACCAATGGCGCTAGGAATTAGCGAGGCATTCCCTCACGCCACATTTCTGCACGCGTTCCGCCCCAGCGACATCACAAACGATCGTCTAACTCGAAGTCTCCAGGTTGTGTTGGTAGACGCGGTGATTAACAGCGGTAAGACGATGACGGAATTCGTCCAACACATACGCAAGATAAACGCAGCTATTCCAATTGTAATAGCCGCTGGCGTTGTCCAATACAAGACTGCTTCCGAGGGAGCGTTTGCACAAATGCTTCAAAGCGGCGAACGCCTTAGTCTCGTGGCGCTTCGCTTCTCGGAAAACGCGTACGTTGGTACGGGCACCACTGACACAGGCAATCGCCTCTTCAACACGACGGATTTGCCCTGATAATCGTCCCTAAGTCCTCGATCAGCTGAGCTAGAAGACACAAAAATGTGCCTTATGGTTGCGTATGGGCGGTCGGTTTGATAGAGCGGATGACTATACTGTTGGCAGGATAGGTCGGGTACTTAAAGCTACCGTAAGCTCTCGCCATGGCGTTGCTTGTAGGTGATGTCGCGGGAGGCTGTATTACACCCATTGGCTATCTTGATAGATCTAGACAGGATAATCGTGGGATTAATTCTTTCATAATGTTCGTGGCCACAAAGTCCGAAGGTGCTTCCATGTCTGTAGTGTACCTTATAATGGGGTGTTCGTGTGACATAAGAAACTCCAGGCGATGGCTACGAAGCTCTTGTATGTCTATGAAGACCTCGTGGTGGTATAAAGGTGCCATAACAGCGAGTCTATACCTCGACTCCTCGAATTGGATGAGATGCTGTCGCACGGAATTAAAGTTGTTTGTTTCTTTCCATTTAGGAAGAACTCGACGCCTATTAAGGACTTGATGTTGCCTTTTACGGCTTAACGCATTGACCACCCCACAAAACCCCAGTTCCTGGTGCTCTCCACTTTACGGCTTTTCCAAATGCAGGGTCCGATGCTCGGCAAGTGGCTCGATTGAGCTCCACTGTCGTCATTGGTGGCTGATCCGTTAGCTGGACCGGGAGCCAGAGAAATGACATGGGATCCCTAAAAAATTATGGCAATGTAATAATGTGGGCGGTCTACAGAACTGGTCGCTGCTCTCCTCTCCTCTCCTCGTCTGCCACACTTCCGATGCGTCAAGCCGAAGCAAATCAATTCCGATTCTTCTCTTATACTGCTGTCTTTCGCACGTGCATGCTTGCAACCCTGGGAATGATCCTCCTGAATTCGAGTACATCATCTTCTTCGATTTCTTCAGCCCTTTGATCCAAAACTTCCCAAATGCCGCCGGCCAAGTCGAAAGCGAATCACGACGACTCAAAGTCGGAGACTGCCAGCGTTAAGGACCGAAACGGTCATGGATCTAACCATCACCAATCGAATGGCAAACTTCGTCGAGTCGCTAGTTCCACGGGCTCGCAATTGCGAGACGTGACAGCCGTCAACGGCACCTCGTCGACTGCGCCAGCACCTGTGTCACAGCCCGGCCACGCTCCAGGGGTAGGACCAACTCTACCTTCAACGTTGACATTTCAGATTAGCTTACAATAATCTTGTACAGTTGCAATGGCCGTCTTTCGACCGAGATGTCCTACACGATTACCGTCGCAAATACCTCCTCTCCACCCCAACCGCTTTTGCCAACCCGTACCATCACTGGGTGCTTTCGCGCCCAGGCATCGGCTTACGCTCGCCTACAATGGCACGAAAACAAGAATACCGACGCCAGAGTAAAGAAGAACTCACAAAGGCCGTCAGGAAACATTTCAATTCGCTCGGCGTGCAGGAGACAGATGTCATCGTCGACTTTGTCCACAAGGTCAGAAACCCTGGCATCTCGAAAATCAAGAGAAACAAAGACCTACCGCACTCGTCTCCGTTACCTTAATATGCATCTATATATACCCGGGAAAGCATGGACATTTGGGCGCTTGGATCCTTTTACTCCTTTATTCTTGTAGATATATCATTATTGCCGTGTCACCAGACTCGTTTCGAGCCCTTTGCACACTTCATTTGGCTCCTCGCATTTTTGCATTATCCTGGAGTTTAGCGCTGGGTGGGACTCGATTACGGAGGAACAAGGGCCGACGACTATGACGAATGGGGTACATAGGCACAGCATTGGGGACATTATGGGGCTTTGCAGAGAACAGGTATGTACCTAGGTACCTTGGTTTGTTATTGAATTAGGATTCCCTTCGACATTGTACTATAAAACTATTCCCTTCACCAAATATATCTGTTTTAAAGTAATTTTTAGCTTCCGCCTGTAGACACTCTTCTAGCTTCACTTTTTGAGTTTCACCGACCTGCTGAGGGTGCTGAGCCGAACCCCTCACGCGGGTCCTGGACGCGCTCCAATTTCGTTTTACTAATCGAAATTAGATTGGCTGGGCCGTTGGTGGCACCGCATCTCTTTAATAAACTCCGACACAATCGTGGTACGAAAGTGGGAAGACCACCTCCCATAACCATGTGTCTAAGAGGGGACTGTTAATTGCTAGCTGCCATTGGGTAGCGCATGTACAAGATGCATCTATTTGCTACCAGCCCTGTGTTGGGTGAATGTCGACTATCCATAGCATCTATGTAAGGTGGTGGCTGATATTTGGAGATCGATGACTTTGAAGAATTGCATGTTGCTTTTTAGAAATTAGCCACGCGACCTTGAATTCTATGGGCATTCTACCCAAAAAAAAGCCGGCTTTAGTAGAGTTTATAAGCATACTAGATAGATTCGAGATTATACGCTTAATACTAGCACATATAGAAATACAACTATAACTGCTCGATTATACGTTGCCGTTATTGTCCGTATATAAGGCGGCAGTGATAAGATCAGTTGCCAAACTTTAGGCACCATCCTTTACTTCCTAAAATGGCAACCCGTTAAAGAGTAGAACGCCATTTAAGCTTAATTTCATCATTCTCCGTTCCTCCCTTGTACTGGGTGCGTTATTACGAAATGTACTCTCCCTTAGGTAATTGCACTTATTAATTCAGTGGATGTGACTTGAGTCCCTTCAAATACATCCATGTGTGTGTGTGTGTACCTGATGTATCTATGTATATCTGGTCAAATCGTGGCTGGTGATCCAATTCTGTGGCTTTGCACGTGTCGGTAGTGGGGTGGAGCTTATTCAGGATCGAGAATCTTCCCGTTTGCTCGGCATCGGGTCTTAGCGCAAAAAAAGTTCGAGCGTCATCGCAACCGCTTCAACTTTTGCGTGGCCACCTACCGAATTTTATCTTCAATCCCTTTGATATACACTGCGTGTAGCTTGTTGACCATACGTATAATGATCGCATAAGCTCGGTTAAGATTAACTTGCGATTCGGAGCATTCAACATGAACTCTACCCTGTTCACGAAAGCTGCGATACCCCAGCGCATACTTTCGCCGACCCAAATATATCGGCGACAAAGATTACGAGACCATTTACGGAAGCGCACACAAATCAGTCCAATTTGCACCTTCTCAAAGAGACCAAGTAATACAATAAGCCGACCGGCGTGTCAAGCTACTCTATATAAACGAGTTAGTTACCCCTCCTAAAGTCAAGGTATGCTTCTATTAACCACCTTTGATATAGTCCTTCCATGCTACCCCCCGAACGCTCGCTATCAAAGACCCATATCAGACCCTAGGCGTGGGCAAATCTGCTTCGGCGGCAGATATCAAGAAAGCTTACTATGGATTAGCCAAGAAATATCACCCAGATACGAACAAGGACCCGTCCGCAAAAGATAAGTTCGGCGAAATCCAGTCTGCGTATGAGATACTGTCCGATCCGCAAAAGAAAGAACAGTACGACCAGTTTGGGGCTGCCGGCTTCGATCCTAACGGTGGACCTCAACCGGGCGGCGGTGATCCCTTCGGAGGGGCAGGAAACCCTTTCGCCGGCTTTGGCGGACAAGGAGGTTTCGGTGCCAACTTCAACTTTGACGATCTCTTTTCCGCATTCACTGGTGGGCGAGGCAGTCCTTTCGGAGGAGCCCGGGCCGGCGGAAGAAATCCATTTGCTCAAGAAATTCTTGTTGGAGAGAACATCGAGGTACAAACGAGCATATCATTTATGGAGGCAGCTAAAGGGACGAGCAAGACGATTACGATACACCCACTTGTACAATGTGGTACTTGCAGTGGAAGTGGCCTGAAGCCAGGCACCCAGCGGACGGAGTGTAAATCTTGTGGCGGCACAGGCACACAGGTGCACTATATGACGGGKGGTTTCCAGATGGCGTCAACCTGTAGCAGTTGCAAAGGCACGGGTCAGGTTGCTCCTAAAGGATCTGACTGTCGAACGTGTTCCGGGGCCGGTGTGGTTAGGGACCGCAAGACCATCACGGTAGACATCCCGGCCGGTATCGAAGATGGAATGAGGTTACGGTTAGATGGAGAAGGTGACGCACCTGTCACCGGTGGCACGGTAGACGCCAATGCTAGGACAGCTCGGGGAGATCTCTACGTTTTCGTGCGAGTCGCATCAGATCCAAAGTTCAAGCGATCAGGATCGGACATCCTCTACACGGCAACTATCCCATTGACTACGGCGATGCTAGGTGGCGAGGCGACAATCCCAACACTGGATGGCGAAGTCAACGTAAAGGTGGCGACGGGCACAAACACTGGCGATAAGATAACACTGCCTGGAAAGGGAATGAAGAAGCTTGGCGCCCGGCGCAGCAACTCGGGAGACCTGAAGGTGGAATTCCGGGTTGCAATGCCGAAGTACCTTTCCGCCAACCAGAGAATGCTCGTGGAGATGTTGGCAGATGAGATGGGTGACAAGACAGCCAAACGAATCATGAACGTCAAGATGCCGGGGTAAGGGTGCAATCGGTGCCAATCCTAATGTCATGTATAGGCGTAGCTGATTCGAAAACCACAGGTCTGGAGGTTCATCTGGAACAGCAACGAAAGATGATGATCCCGAAACGCATAGAAACGAAGGGTTCTTGAAGTCTATGTGGCATAATTTGACAAACCACCCTGCCCATAGAAAATCAGATGGAGACAAAGATTCCGGCTCCGGTTCAGGTTGAGTTTGCATCTAATTTTGACGTCGTCTATACGCGAACAGCTGCACCTCCCCCTTTAAACATGTACCATAGTCGCACAATTAGGAAAAGCTCCATGGACACAACCACTTGGAACATAGACATAGAAATTGGAATTGCATGGATGGTGTTGAGGGCGGATCGGTGACGGTCGGGGTCCTAAATGGAAGCGAGTTACTGGCGAGAGCAGCTTCGTGCGCCTCGATATTCAGAATCGCATGTGTTTTGATTTGTATAGTACTAATGGGTGCAGAACGCAGCACCAGATAGTGCCAAGGCCACTCTCCTCAATTCAAGATACATAACGAACCGGATCCCAGACGAGTATTCTTCATACGATCGTGCCAAGCTGCACGATATATTTCACATGCAATGTTCTGCACTTTTCATGTACGCGCGATGTATGTATGTAGATGGAATATGATACATGTAGAGGTATGTATGGCATTGATCTTACAGGCGGTTGCAGAACTGGCCACCGTTGGATGAGAGCCGCGAGGAGGGAACAGCCTTATTGAGTTTTAAGGTCGCAGAAGCGGCCCGCTAGGCGCCAGACCCTTGCTTTCTTCACCGGGTCTTCAAAGCTAACCGCCACAGGCACCAATCACGGCTCAGTTGGAGTTGAATAGGAATGTCAGCTGTAGCCAATGACGTACGGTAGAAGGGACATCTGCCCTGTTACATGGCCTCGTCACCTGCATAAGTGTGTTCTATCGCGATGGTTACTTGTCCAGCAATACGGATCAATTGGTCCTTCTATATTATATCTGTAGTTGGAGAAGAGACAAAGGGATTGAGGACCTACCCGTCTGAAAATAAGTCTTGCAGCTCATGAAGTTGGTCCTGTATACATGTATTGAACACGGGCCTCTCTATGTATGTACCTCTGAAGATTTTAAGTTCAAAATCATGGCTGAGTTGCACAACATTAGTAGGTACATAGATCAAGAATGATCTCATCAGTGCTTGTGTCTTTTATCATGCGCCGTCGAGATGCGCCTCGTATTAAGCGCTTCGTTGCACTTTAGGTAAGCAACCAAATACGCGAGATTGCCCAACATCGAGAAGAGGGCTTCAGTGAAATAAAATAGAGTACAGCCCGAAGCCTAGATCAATCCCGTAGTATAAATTCGTACATGTATGTAAAGTATAGAGAGGACGATATGAGAAGTACCATGGTAGAAGAGGTCGGCCGCAGTTGACGACTAACATTGCGCCTTTACCCCACTGTGCCCCACTCTGGTCCGGATACTGTCGATTCGTGGAAGGACGTCCCGGCTCTGCCAGTACCACACCTCTGGCCAGACCCCACATGTGCAACTTTATGGTGGTAGATACCTGCCTTAAGATCCCTCGGCGGCTACTTCGCTACTTAGACGCCAGCCCAGACAACCTCAAACATCCTGTCTCTGCCTGCCCGAGCCTCTGTTCGCATGGCCATCTTCATGCGCCTGACTGCCCTTGCAAACGCGCCGTGTGTTACCTTGTTTGTGCGTCGTCTTGGTTGACCGACTCGACCTAGCCATCTATATTCAACCGTCGTAAGCGGGACCATTGGGCAACCCTTTCACTTGTCCCACCACGCCGTTTACAACATTGCTTTTTAGCGACAGCATGTTGATAGATACACCGGCTCCCAATACGAAGCGACCTCTAGAGACCCGACCGTGAAATCCTATTTTACGTTCAAATTCGCGGCCAAGCTACGACGCACGACTTACAACTTAATTCAACGATAGCCGTCAGCATAGCTTCGAGGAGCATCAACCCCACATACCCACGATCTCATATACCCAGCGATATAGCCTCCACGATACTAGCTAGCCCTATGGTAAACGGATTCTAGCAGCCTTAGAGAGAAGAAGATAGCTGGGCACACGTTTCTACTGTGACCCGCACCGTCCGCCATGACGCAGACTCCCATGATCTCGGTGCCTTTGAAGGCTACCAACGAGATCGATTGGATCACACCACTGAAGACGTACATCAGAGATACCTACGGAGATGATCCCGAAAGATATGCGGAGGAATGTGCGACGCTCAACCGCCTGCGCCAGGACATGAGAGGTGCTGGCAAGGACAGCACAGCTGGAAGAGACTTGCTATACAGATACTACGGTCAACTTGAGCTGCTGGATCTCCGCTTTCCCGTCGATGAGCAGCACATCAAGATCTCCTTTACCTGGTACGGATACCTCTTCTTGAAGAAGACAAGCGTCTGCGCAAAATGGTATACTGACTTGATGGCAGGTTCGATGCATTTACTCACAAGTCGACATCCCAATACTCGCTTGCGTTTGAGAAAGCCTCCATAATCTTCAACATATCTGCCGTCCTATCCTGTCATGCCGCCAACCAAAACCGATCCGAAGAATCTGGTCTCAAGACTGCTTACCATTCCTTCCAAGCTTCTGCTGGCATGTTCACCTATATCAACGAGAATTTCTTACACGCGCCATCGTCCGATCTGAGTAGAGACACCGTCAAAACCTTGATCCAGATAATGCTGGCGCAAGCTCAAGAAATCTTCCTCGAGAAACAAGTCGCCGATCAGAAGAAGGTGGGCTTGCTAGCAAAATTATCTAGCCAGGCCGCCTATCTGTACCAACAGGCGCTTGAAGGTGTTCAAGAAAACGTCAATAAAGCTATCTTCGAAAAAGTCTGGCTTCTCTTCACCCAGGTGAGTGTCTCATGGCCTTTGACTCAATAGAATGGAACTAATTTTGCCTAGATCAAAGCCAGTCTGATGGCTGCGAATGCCCAGTACTACCAAGCCCTTGCCGACGAAGATGCTAACTCATATGGTGTCGCCGTCGCGAGGCTCACAACAGCGGAGGCTCAAGCCAAGGAAGCTAATAGAGTAGCTCATAATTTCCCCAGCACCATGCCGCCCAGTGCAAACTTGAGTGCCGACACAGGTGCTCAACTGGCGGAAATTACAAAGCGAAATCTGACCACGATACAGGAGAAGCTGAAAGAGTTGATAAAGGACAACGATTATATTTACCATCAGACCATTCCGGCTGAAGCTAGTTTAATTCCAGTACCGAAGCTGCCTGCTGCGAAGCCAATCCCGGTGAATGAACTGTATGCTGGCCAAGATATCCAACGGATAACTGGGCCGGATCTTTTCGCGAAAATTGTTCCATTCACGGTCACCGAATCTGCGAGTTTGTATGATGAGGAAAAGGCCAAACTAGTACGTGCAGAAACCGAAAGAGTTGAGCTTGCCAACGGTGAAATGGCAGCAAGCTTGGACTACCTTAAACTGCCAAACTCTTTGGCAGTGTTGAAGGGAGGTGTTGATCAGGATATCCAACCGGATCCTGAGTTTGCGACTTGGTGCGACGATGTTGCGGGGCATGAGAATCCGATCTCGATATTTGACACGCTACGTATAGACAAGGATGCAATTGTGACGGTGCTGGATAGGTGTTCAAAGCAGCTTGATATGGAAGAGAGCGTTTGCGAGAAGATGAGGTCAAAGTATGAGAGCGAATGGACTCAACAGCCTAGCTCACGGCTTACGACTACACTAAGAGGGAATATCCGGAACTATAGGGAGGCCTTGGATGAAGCAGCAAAGAGTGATGCTCAGCTGTACGCCAAGTTACGCCAGAACGAGACGGAGTTTGAGGAGATGCGGAATGCAGCACAAACCGGCGAAGTTGACACACTATTCCAAATGGCTGTAAACAAAGTCAGAGCTAAATCTAGCAACGCATCAAGCCCAGCAAGCATGGAGCCGAATTTGCTCGATGCCGATTTCGATGATGGCACCCCAAGCGTCGCGGAGCAGATAGCCAGAGTCGAGGACATCCTTAAGAAGCTGAACCTTGTCAAGAGGGAACGGAACCAAGTGCTGAAAGACCTTAAGGAAAAGGTAAGTGTGAAAAGCTTCGATTCTCCTGATATCAATCGACTAATCGGATCAAGGCCCACAACGATGACATCTCACAAATCCTGATTCTGAATAAAAAATCGATACCAAACTTCGAGAAAGAACTATTCCAGTCCGAGCTGGAGAAGTTTCGCCCTCACCAGAACCGGATCTTGCAGGCAAACCATAAGCAAGCCTCTCTACTAAAAGAGTTGCAGACGTCTTTCGGCCATCTCCTCCAGGACAAGCGCGTGCGTTCAGAGCGAAGCAAGTATGAGGCCATACAACGGCAGAGGAACTCGGTGATCAACAAGTATAAGAGAGCATATCAAGAATTTCTCGACCTTGAATCGGGCTTGCAGAGCGCGAAGAATTGGTATACTGAGATGAAGGAAACTGTTGATAGCCTTGAGAAAAATGTCGAGACGTTCGTCAACAACAGGAGATCAGAGGGAGCCCAATTACTAAGTCACATTGAGCAAGAGATAGCCGCGAATAAGAGTAACCAAGCTGAAGTCGAGCGGGAAAGACTTCGTGGTTTGATGGAGCGTATGTCTATGGATCCTAGTGTATCGCCACCGCCAAAGCCAGGCTCGACACGACCTGTGCCAACACCACTGTCCTTCTCGAACACACCGCGTTACCCGCAAACCAACATCACAGGTCAATACCAGGTGCCAACTTCTCCCCCGCCAAATCAGGCCAACTATCCCAGCTTTTCTAGTCCGCCACCGAGCACTACCTATGCCTCCACGCCGCAGCCATCGTATACACCCAACCCGCAGCAAAATAACCAACCGTACGGCCAGACTGCATACAACCCTAGCAGCTGGGGCCGGAATCCTGGACCTGCCTCGCCGCCACCGAACCAGACTACGTTTGGGCTTGGTGTAGGTGGTAGAGGCCCTGCTTCGCCTCCGCCAAACCAGACATCCTTCGCGCCGCATCAATATAGTACATACGGAAATCCGCAAGCTCAAGCATCACAACAGTACATGCCCCCCGGCTTCGTACCGCCTCCACCGCCTCCCGGGCCTCCACCACTAGGCCCTCAACAGACCATCCACTATTCACAGCAGCCACAAGATTATCCCTACGGCGGCCCTCAGAATACCGCTCACCGATCGTCGCAATCACAACAACAAGACCCGTGGGCAGGATTGAACGCGTGGAAATAGAATAGCGGTGTTATGGCAATGATAAGAGGAAGGCTAGCAATGATATTATGGGTTTGAAGGCTAGCTGAATGTTCACGAAAAGCACTGCGAGGAAGTGACTCTAAGAAAGCCAACGGTTCCTTCGGTTTTGGGGCACTAATCAAATTTTTGGATGGGATGTGCGATAAATATCTACTAAAGCCGCGAGGTTTCTAACATAGTTGCCTATTAAAGAATTCGAGCTTGGAAGGTATCATTTCATATGAACTCGAATCTATTGCCATAGCGTTATTAAAAATAGGTAGCCATTCATAAGGATTTAGATTTATTCAAGTTCCAATCGAAAAATTCGACTATTTATCGAAACGTGATATGGGCATTCGTCCTGACAAATCGTTTAACCTCATAATGGAAGTTGACGTCGGGTTCACCTACAGATAGAGTCTCGGTAACTTGCATGGTAGAAGGCGGCGGGCAGAGAACCCATCATATTTCCATCGTCAAGCAAACATCACCGAACTGCAAGGACGAATTCACGTCCCGTTTATGAGACGAAGAGTTTTCCGCTCGCCTATAGTCCTACGGAACGAGAGCTCGCCTCATTGGCACGGATGAGCGTACATGCAAGCATGTCTCTCACAGCAACTTAGTAGCCGAGACTTACAAGAAGTCCCATACATGCATATAGGGTCTTGAAATTGCCGGCCGATAGACATGCTGGCATGGAGGTATCTACTATGTAGGTAACACGCAAAGGGCGGGTTGGGGGTGTATGTATGTATGTGCGCGCGCGTGTGTGTGTGTGGGATATTCCGTCCGAAGAGTAGGATCGGTGGTAGGGAGGTAAAGTTCCTTGGAGAAAAAAAAAACACAAAAAGTCGGGGCCTTGGCAAATGCTTGAATGTTATGTTGCGATGCGGGAAGGGGCTATGATATGTTGATGTCGTTTATGCACATGCAAGACAGTTGGCATGGCATAGCATACATATCTCGCCACATCTCGTAGCACCTACTGAACCGGCTTAGACGAGGGAGATCGCGGTTGCGGGAAATTTGCGGATTTGGTGCCTTCTTTTGTTTGGTTTTTTTGAAACGCTATATTGGGATGATGATATGGAAGACGGGATGAATAAATGTAACGGAATGAAATTCTTTGTCGTGGCATCGCTATTCCGGCTTGTAGCTACATGAAGGTATAGAACATTGAAGTGAAGGATACACGATATGGTATGTATACAATTCCGATCGAAGTCCTACATATGTATCCGTCCAGTTGGAGAGATGAAAATGATAGGGAGGTAAAGCGTTAAAGAAACCTTGTCGCAAAAGTCTCAATGATGGCACGTGATTGGATAGGTCGGCATCTACCTTGCCAGCCTGCTACCTACATCCCCCCCAAGCTTGTACGAATGAGGTAGTAGGTAGGAGGATGTAGAGGCAGGCAGGKGTCGGTATCGGTACTGAAGTGGGCAAGTGGGCAGGTGGGGTCAAATTCTCCCACGTCGTAGCGCTGACCATCGCTAAATCATTGGGCGTGGGACCACCTGAAAGAAATTCGATATTATCCAATCTTCTGGAATTTCTCCGTCGACAATTAGCGTCTACCTCCCGTCCAGCCTTTTTTTTCCTCGACACTGGAAATCCCATACTCTTCTGGCTCGTTACATGGCAATATCTCGATGCCGCAGGAGGCATTGAAGATCATGTATATTACTCCACCAATGGCACTTGTGTGACGCTAAGCTGAACCATTCCGTCTCTTTTTTTCCTTGACGTATTCCACGGCTCCTGGTCCGTCGATGGGAACCACTATCGGACCTCTGGATCCGGCTTACACTTCGACGGCCACCGGCCCATTGGAACTACTACATCTCCTAGCCCGGCTCATTCTGGTCTCTTAATCGTTACCTTTGATGTGGTCTCGTTACTCGAGCTCGTGATCTATTATCCCATCTTCTTGGCGAGTATACCTTAGCTCGATCTGCCGCTCTGGGGAGTCTGCTATCTGGAACTCACCGCCTCTGCTTGTTCTGCCCGGGCCTCTTCTAAATCAGACCAACCCTACCCTATATGGAACCTTGAGCTTCCCTGGATAGACTACCGCCTTGTCGTGCTTGGTTTCCTTACGACTAGAAACCAGGGTCGCTGTTAACTCAGCATTGCCCACCGTCTGTCTCCGTGTTCGTTGTCCACAGTAATACTCCTCCCGATTCTACACATACGCGTCCGACAATCCGTAGCATTGTGTGCCTTCAAGTGTGCAAAGCCTCATGATGGCTACTCCGAGATCGAGCACCGGTGGGGAGAACGGTGAGGGCAGTAAGACAGGATTCATACCCTTGGTGACGGTCGTGGACTTCCACCACCATAGAGGCCCCGAGGTCGAGAGATGGTTCGGCGTAGAGGAAGGGGAAGACCCAGCGGCCAAGTATGACTGGACGTTGCTCCCATTCATGGCCTTGAGCGACGGCGCTCACGCGTGAGTTAGGCCCTCCAATAAGGCGCGTATCTCTAGTACTGACTTGGGTCAATTGGTGTATATAGATCGACGGAGGACTTCTCGTACTTCACCCTCCTGCGCCCAGCCACCGACGATTCCCCTGCAACCTCGCTCTTTGGTATATCGTGTACAAGGCAGTTAGACGCTTCGCAATTGCTAGTTCGCCCTTCCGACGTGACGCGTTCGACAGTCCAAAAGGCAGTGGTGGTAATAGCAGACAGCCCGCAATTCTTTGGCATGCTTAGGGAGCGGTTGTCTGTTGTTACCAGTGCGTGGTTTGCCCAGCGCGAGTTCAGCGATACCGAGATCTTGCGGCGATTCCAGGAGAGCCTTGCAGAGGAAAAGGCGCGTGGCCAGATGAATGAGGAGGTGGATAGAGACCAGTACTTGGGAATGAGTCTCCGAGAACTTGTGAGGGAATTCCGTTGGCAGACTTTAGTGCTCCTAAAATGTTGTCTCTTGCAGCCAAAGGTGAGTGGTCTAAGACAATTCGGTGTTAACCCGGCTTGGACTCACTAAGAAACTAGATGCTCTTCTTCGGCTCCCGATGTGAACGATTATGCATGATGCAATTTTCTCTCATTTCCTTGATACCCGGTTTGCTTAGGAATCTCCAAGACTGCGCAGGGCCAGATTTGAACAACTACGAGAAGAAGCTGAGTCGGCCAACGAGTTTGAGGACTAGTGATCGAAACTCGCTGCTCTCATACATGGGATTGCCCCTACAGATATTTGGCAAGGTGAGTCTGTTTGCTCCCTATACCTGAAACGCATACTGATCAGACATAGGGGAGCTTGTTCGGACCATACACGCCCTTACAGCAACTAGACATCCTCGCGGACTTCGGCACGAAATCATATATAGTTGGCAGCACAAACTCACTATTATTACAACAAAAGGACCGATATAGCGATATACTAATCAATCTCGACGAGAATACCATCAACATCACGTCAACTTCACTTCGCACTGCATTAGCCCTGTCTCATTCTGATAGACGATGGATCGATTTCATCACACAGGAAGTAAATGACACTTGGGATGACGCAAATCCGGGCCGGCCCAAGACAATGGGATACCGTGGTAGCGAAGAATTCATCCGGCTCCAATTTGAGGAGTACCTCCTATCCCTCATCTCATCCGTTAAATATCACAATTACCTCACCCAGAACGCTCATAATCCCAAAGCGCTTCTTCCGCACATCGAAGGAGACCCCTCTACTGATTTTAGTAATGAATGGGTTGAATATTGGATGAAAACGGAAAATTACCGCATGTGGAACTCACATACAGATGGACACTTGTTTGATATTGTTGAGCCGAAACACCCTTGCGCCGGTGGACTCACTATCGACGACGTTCAACGCCGGATCCAGCAACAAGTCCAGGATCTACACCTCGACGAGAGATTTGCAGTTGGCAAGGAAGTACTAGGTAGGAATCTCGCAGCGGGACGCGACAAAGCAAGCACCATCTTCAATAAGTTATATGCGGATATGGAAGCGCTTCGCGAAGCGCAAAGGAAACGCGCAGAGGAAACCCAACACTTGACAGAGAAAAATGGGTCTGCGGCATACCCCGTAGACCTGGGCAAGGCGCAGCAAACAGTGAGTTCGGTCGGCGCGAGGGCCGGAGCGTATATCGGCAGCTGGACTTCTTGGGCGGGCGAGAAACGGAAACAAGGCTGGGGTCGATCAAGCAGCAGTTCCGGTGGAGGCGGATGGGGATTCGGTGGTGCCCGCAAATCGAGGTCCGGGAACACGGATTCGAGCACCGAAAAGAGTTACACGCCACTTAGCAGCCCCGCGCTCTCATCACCGGGTTTCCCCAGCATGGAGAAGATCCAGATGTCAAATGTACAGCACCGGGCAAGTGAGGGACACGAACGGAGACCACTTACGCAGGACAGTTTTGATGAGAGTCTACTCGATGCCGCAGGCTCAGTGGACGAGAGCGTAACTTCTAGTCCGGTTAGCCTGAGGAAGAATACAGAACTGCAGCGGGAGCGGAGTAAAAGCATCGGTGCGTCGTTGGATGAAGATAAACACAGTAGTGCTGCTACTGGAGAAGCTACCAAAGCGAAGGAAGAAAAGGCTGGATCCGAGAAGGAAGAGCCAAAAACAGCGGAAAGCACTACGTAGGGCAAACATCACTACATGCTATCTACATCCTACTCACGGAACACACGAGCATATATGGCGAAGACGAGACTATAGGCATTGGGAGCATCGATCGGATAAGAAATACATACGCATGTATCAGGTACCCAGCAGTAACGAATACGCGGCCGAGCAGAGCCGCAAGAAACGGAGGAGAGCATAATAATCATGGAGGGAGATACGATATGAGGGATGTGAATTATTTGCTATGCCCCCTTAAACAAGGGATAGGAATAAAGACGAAGGCCCACCGCCGCATAGCTAGGACGGAATGAAACCCGGGGATAATAATCCCTGCCTAGTCAGTTAGCTAGCTAGCTTAATGAAGAATCACTTGCTTGAAGCACAATTAATGCTGAAAAGTTATATCTACTCCCTGTGTTGAGGTCTGCCATGTAGTGATATTATCGCCGATTTGGTGGCGGGATTGTTAAGGTCGGCGATGAGAAATTTTGTTAATGTGAGACTCTATTGGTATCTACCTAATGCATTGTGTGCATTTGGTGCACTTGTCTATCAGCCAGCCTATCTAGGAGGTCGGCGACGTCAGCGCCCAGGAGTCTAAAAGAAAGGAAAAATAGCAACGTCTCTCTCTAACTGCCTATATACAAAGGTGCACGTGGTGCCGACAATATAATGTCGACAAAAATGTCACATCACAGTGCGAACCAACACGGTCGATCAAAACGTCACGGCCATACAAAAAGGCAGTTAGTTCTCTAGAGTATTCAGTTTTCAGTTTCTGTTGCTGTCATGCCTACCTTTGCGGTACAGCAAGACCCTGTAGACCTATACCTAAGGTACTAGCCTAAACCTCAACTGTGATCGCACCCTGTGTTCAGGGCGCCAGCAGGGTATATGGGGCCAAGATGACCGCAAGCAAAGACAATGTTTCACTAGCTCACAGGCAGATATTTCCGTAGCCAGAGCATATACTACTCCATGCCTGCCAAATATCCGCCGTCAACGTCATAGCTGCCAATTTCGTCTCTTCGTCAAACGTATGTGGCAGCATCCTATTAATCCTCCCCACTCTGAGGATTAGGGGTCGGTAGGGCTTAAATATCAGAGCCTCATCGCGACCTCAATGCATCAATCAAGTCTAGGTAGTAATAGTCCGAGTCGCCTGCGTCAAATAACTTGCTGACCAGAGCCCCCCTCCGCGTTCGTTTCGAGAACCAACCTCAGGTTTCGAAAAACTCCCTGAAAATGTGTGTGTTGAGGAATCTTGTTGCCGCTTGGAAGGCAAACAAATGCTGCAAGAGAAAAATGCCAGGGATATATGCGCGAGTATAATGCAATGTCGATGGGGGCTGGGGGGAGTTCGTGATTCGCATTACGCGAGGTAACCAAGCTCGTCGTCTTCCAGGCGTTCAAGATATTCCTTGTCGAGAAGAATCTCAATGCACTTCTTGATATCACCAACCTTGGGGACAAATCGAGACTTGATCTGGTTGATACACTCGCTAACCAATTGCGTGTGCTTCATCTTCTTCCGAGCCTTCATGATCCTAACGATGGTAGACTAAATTATAGTTAGCATTGTTATACTATATTGCCATGACTTTACGGCACTCGTTTTGAGTTGAACAAAGTACACCGTGGCTTTGTGGGATAGGAATGAGGTTCGACTTGAAAAATGAAAATGAAAACTTACTTGTAACACCAGTTGCCGATCCTCTTCAATGGTCTTGTTGGTATCGGCCTCCTCCTGCTTTTGCTCTGTCTTGGTTCCAACGTTAAGGTTGACACGGATCTTCTTGCTCTTAAAGTCATAGTTGAGATGCAAAGTCTTTCCGGGACCAGGCTTGTCTCCATCAGGCTTCATGAAAAGAACCTTGGCTTTGAGCAAGATGCTCAAAGCGGCGTCTAAGACCTCGGTGCTTAGCTGAGTAACAGATGCAATGTCATCGTACGAATGGACGTCCTTCGAGTTGTACATCAGAAGGATTGCCATCTGATAGACGCTGACCTGGAATGTGTAAGGCGTCTTCGACGATTTGCAGTAACCAGTCTTCAATTCACCCTTGCAGAGTTGCCAGAGCCAAGTTAGCTTACGGCCTTCGTGTTTATTCTTGTAAAAGAGGGTGAATCGGTCGATGTCGGTCTGGATCTCAGCCGGCGGATTGAAGGTTGTGTTAGGAGGTGTTAAGGGCCAGAAGCTAGTTCCCAAGATCGAATAAGTAGAATCGAGAGGTTGCTTCTCTAATTGCAAGCCCTTGGTATGTTCCCGGAATCCAGTGTTGAGATCCTTGGAAATTTGCATGTCCTGGAACATTCGTTGAAGCTTGTTTGTGTACTCAAAGCCACAAGCCTCCTTCAGTTTGCTAATCATGCTAGTCTCGGCATCATCTGAAGAGGAATTGCTGTGTACGAGACGTCGTGCTAACATCCTCGAGTAGAACTTCTGGAAGACATCTTTGTCTTCGATGTACTTGAACACAGTCATGATCTGTGTCAACGTAGCATCCAGCTCAGCTTCTTCCACGCCAGCCCCGCTTTTACGCAGTAGCACATCGGTGTACTTGGCGAGAAGCTCGGGCGACTTACTGCTCCCAGCCTTGCAAATATCGTTGCGGTTCACGAACTCTCTACAAGCATTGTCCAGAGATCGAGTGAATTCTGGTTCATTAGTGAAAGCACGCTCCACTAAGCCCTGGTACCGCGTGTGCGTCTCAAGCAGAGCCTCAACATAGACTTTGGGCTCGAGCTTCTCCGCATCTGAGGCAACTTTGGCAACAGCATTGAGTCCTGCGTTGCGAACATGCGCCTCGAACTTCTGTCGCAGAGGTTCCAGTCCATCTGTGATTCTGGCGAGGAGGTTGTACATGCGCGCCATGTCCTCTTCCCGATCGTTGTCAAGCAAGACTTGGAACTCATCCCTCAGCATTGCAGAGTGGTCTGCAATCAGCGCCTTGTTGCATGTCTTCTTCAACGGCACTGCTATGTCGCTGTGGAGGTACATGCGCACGCGCTCCTCCTCTTCGGCCAGTCGAGCCTCAGCCTTCTTCATGTACTCGACAACACTATTCTCGGCAACGAACTGCTTAGACTCTGCCTTGTAGAACTCCTCGGTGGCGGCGAGGAACGGCTTCTCGAAATGATATCGGTATGTGTCGAGAGTCGACTTGGTGGCATCGTTCTCGTCGAGGCCGAGGGACACGAAGGAATCGACCACCTGCTTGATCTGTCTGTGCTCTATTGTCTCGCCATTCCTCTGCTTCTCGACCAACATGAGTACAGCATCCATGACCTTCTTATTGACACGGGTGAAGAATTCAGTGCGCCACTGGTACAGGTGAAGTGTGTACACATCGTAAGTGTTTTTCTTTCCTTCATCCATCTCGCGCTTAACCCAGTGTCGGTTAAGGTATCGGAAGAGGTGGTGGATGTACTTCGCGGCTACGGTGTAACGATTCCATTCTCGTATGTAGAAGGTCAGGAGGGCTTCGTCGGTGTGCGCCTTAGATTGCTCGTACAATCCGTTAAGGTGGTCGTTGAGGTATTCCTTCAACTTCTTGTAGAGATCCTCACCAAGGAGGTGAGCTAGATTATCGATGTCAGTGATGACTGGGTCATCGGAAGGGTCGATGTCATTACCTCCTCTATGAGCTTGGCCAATAGCGTTACTGCTACCTAGGCCGACGGCCTTTTGTGAAGTACAGAAGTTGTGGACGGCACTGTGTCTTGTTAGTTTGCGGTTAGCTGACGAGGCGCACGGATTGGGTACTCACGTGTAGATGCCCATATACTATGAATGGTTGGTTAGCTATGAAAGATACGAAGGTAGTATATGGTTACTTACGGTTGCCATGTCCATGCCATCTTGTAGGTTGATCATGATCCGGGAAATGCCAGTCTGAAGGTATTCCCATGTCTGACCGATATCCTCCCGGTTGGGCATCGGGGGCATGGGTCGCGCCGTGGTTACCGACATGGTGACGGACCAGTTGAAAGATGTGTCCTCCGAGGAGGTTGGTAGGTAAGGGAGATATACGAGCCTGCGATATCTATGGGCGCTGATGTCTCGAACACGAGGGTGGGAGTCGATCTTCTAGATAGATGAGTGTTAAAGACGCAGCGCTATGTATGTAAGGACTACACAAGAGTAAGGGAAAAGGTTGATGAATGGAGGAAGGGGAGGCGGAGTTGTAGAAGGGAATGGGGAGCAGGTACGGGAGCCGGGATGGAGAGGTGGAGTTAAATAACAACGGAGTGGACAGTGCATGGAGAGTGCGTGGTGTGTGCATGGTGTGCAGGTGTGGGCAGGTGAGGAAGGAAGGAACGACCACGAAGTGCACTTACCAGTTTCTGCGAGTAGGTGAATCTTCCAGACTCGTGACCTCAGGCGAAAGAGGTACACGGACCGTCGCGAGATCAGTGGTGGTGAGTGTGGGAAGTATCGAGTCGGGACAGACAGTGCGCGACTGAAGAGGGAAGGGAGGTTAGATGGAAAGTCAGAGGATGCTGAAAATTGATATCACACCTCAGCATACAAAAGAATGGATGGAGGTTCGATTTCGGGTTGCCTGGCGCCGCATCACTAGGCAAGAAACACCGCCAAGGTACATATATCTGGGGCCTGACAAGGACTCGTTCTTGTCCTAAAAGAGCTTAGTGTGCTTTGTTCGGGACTCCGCCCCCACCTTATCTAACAAACGGTCCCAACAGTGCACATAATAGAATTCAAGGCACTTTGTTATGTGCTTACATAAAGCAGCTGCCCCTCCATCGTTAAGAAACATTGAGCCCCCAAGTACATGTATGTTCCTAATAGGGCCGCTTTGTGCACACACATCACAGTGCATTCAATGTTTTCTTCCAGCGCCTAGCAACGAATTCCAAGGTTGGGAACATTATCTTTGTCACTATTAAACACTGTCTATGTGTGGCATTATGACGTACATTAGGTACATAAGTCAGAGTACCCACATCCTTCCTGTTCTGGAGGACTCGATACAAGCCCATACCAGGTAACCCCCATCATTATCGTGTGGCCTCTCTAATAATGGATGCTTCTACAATTTACTACTTCCCAATCGCCGATTTTATCCTTGTCCAAAGAACCAAACCATCGGGATGGAATGGGACAAGATGGAATGGGAGCACATCACACAAGTTTGCGCAAATCTCCAATCCTAGGTATTAGGTAAATCATTAAACATCATCATTATTAAGGAGTATATTCGTCTACTTCAAATATTAGCTGCGTGTCCGGTTCATTTTTCATGGACATTGTCTATCCCGCCGAGCTTCTCTGCCAGTCTGAACACATTAATAGTGAAATTCAGAATCCAGGCGATCAGTCCTACAAGTGTCAACGCCGCGAGCCCCCTCGCCAAATGCAAGGAAACTTTCTCCATCACCGCCCAGTTAGGGTCCGTCGACATCCCGTCGCCGCTATGATATACCAATGCTTCAAATGCCAATGCTGTACTAGCAGATTTCATCACAATGAAAACAAGGTCCAAGAGCGTGAGCGATACTTTTTGTGCTGGCGCTCGGAGCCCTAACGGTTTGCCCGTGTACTCATCCCAGGTCATGTACAGAATGTAGGGAATCGCCACTACGTCGATGACTATGGCGACAATCGCTTGCGAGGTTTCCGGATAATCGTCGGTCGGAATCGCCTTGTCTTTCTCCCTTTGGAATATGTTACAGGCTAGCGCAAGAGCCGCGATCGAGGTAATTAAGACTATGAGACGGAATATGAGAGGCGCAATGGGATGCCGTAGCACGAAGTTCCAGAATCGCATGATCCATGTTTCCTTCCTGGACATCCTCTTGGTTTTGGGATCCAACGGATGGAACGGATTCTTGACTGGCTTGTCAAGACCCGGCATCTGTGCTTCAAGAACCTCGTACGGCATAACCTCCCACTCATCATCAGGGTTTCGTCCGTAAGAAGAGGAACGGATGAAGTCTCTCCATCGCTCATAGGGATCCTCATTAGGGGCCCGATAGCCCAGTCCCATTATAACCGGTTCCGCCGTTCGTAAATGATCCCATCGTCGCCCCGGCCTGTCGGCTCTCTTCCTCAAAAAGACAGGAAGTTTGGATACATGATCATGTTTCTCGTCGACCCAGTCCACATAACCATCCTTGGATMCCCTCCGCTTAAGTGGTCGACTCCCTCTGCTCTGCTCCGGGCGGACACTCGGTGGGGGAGCGTTGATGTGTTCCTCCCGCTTCGGGCCGTGAACATGTTCATCGTAGAGCTCTACCCAAGCAGGTACAGTAATCCTCAACGGATTTCGGGTCATCGCAATGTTTGGAGCGACGACTTCCTAGGAATGAGAGATTCTAAGAATAAAGGCGAGGTAGGACCACGGTCGTCAGTTAGACAGACAGAATTTCTAGTCATCCTCTCATATAGCTAAGGCCTTCAGAAACTCGGAATGGGTGGGGAGATTTAGCGTTTAGTAGAAAGGAACCACTGAGAGGCAAGAAGCGTTGTCCGTGTGCTTGCGTGTGCCCGTAGGCGCCGGCTTCTATCAAGCTTTTGTAATATCCGCGCACACCAATACAGCGTGGAGGGCAAAGCGCAGAATTATCCGATACGTCAATACAATTACTACCTAGGTAGTCGAACGAGGGAGAAGCAGTGCTTCGGCGGCGCGAGTAAGTTAAGTAGGTAGGTATGTAAAGATTACTTAAACAGACAATGTCATATACATGATCGTCTCGTCATGACGTCTTGAAAGGAATAATACAGACAGAGGGAATGAGAAGTTGAGCTTCGATCGCTTCACGGCGCAGATGGCTTTTTTTGCGTAGCTAGGTTGAAAATCGGGATCAGAGATGACAGACGTCCTGATCACGGCGCAAGATAACATTAAATTAGGTCAGCTACGCCGGGGCACTGGGCGCGTTGGCCGGGAAGAGCCAGCGTGCCAGGGATGCTGGTCTGGATATCATATGGTCGATGGGGGCCATGCCCTGTAAGTATTAGGTTAGGTAGCTTCAGGCCAGGGAGCTTTTGGCCTCGCTTCAAAGGTGGGGCTGATGTACATTTATATATCGAGAGCATGTACATGTATGTGCTGTATCCATGGTTCAGCCACAAAAATCAAAGGGCCATCTTCATTATTTTTGTCTTTATTAATAACAGTCAGTAAGGTTGGAAGTTGATTATACCTTCACACGCTGGAGGACAATAGATACGTAGTATAATCTTGTGGAGCTTTATTTGAGCGTCAGAGCAGCCCTTTTGTGTTCTTGTACTGCCACAAGTATACCTACCTATACATACAATCCCCGAGCGCAAGGTACACACAGGTGCGACGGAAGCACGGAGCAAGCCACAAAGCAATCCCTGTTCACATGCGTCACCAGGGCATCTTCATTTGCTACAGCACTCACAAACTTGGTGAACGCTTGACAAGGGTCTAGAAGCTACATTTTCAACGTCATACTACGGCATTCAATGCCGCCAGTCGCTTTAGAAATTTCTGTTGAAACGCGATGGCGATGATTTCTACAGAGGCTCCCAAAAGATTAAAGTAACCGGTGTTTATCGAGAATTGGCTTTCCTTATTCATTCCGTTGTTATACATACGCATCAATCCTCAAGCCGGGCTGTCGCAATCTAGCATTCTCCTTCGACTGCGATAATGAGGTTCTTCCTCCTCCCCATCTCGACTCGGCGCACTCTGCTGTATTGCCAAAAACTTCAAGCACTGCCGACAAACAAACAGACTATAGTAGACAAAGCCACAATTCGTGCAGCGCAACTCTGGTCCGGCTGGGAGAAGAAAGAGGGGGGTTGGCAGAAGAAAGTAGTCGTCTACGGTAACTACTTGCTGAGAAGGATCCCCTACGAGGAATGGGGCCTTAAATCAGTTCCTCCACTGTCCACCAAACGAAGGGAAGAAGAGATACTAGGAAAGGACAAGAATCATCTCATCTACCCCGAAAGTCTTATCCCTACAACCAAGGCAGTAAATGTCCTACGAACTCTCGGTACGGAACGGGAATCGTTACATAAGTCCAGATTAATGTGGTGTCTTGTTGGGATGCCTATCAGCGCGCCCTTCGCCCTCGTCCCTGTGTAGGTTTTTATTCTATCTCAAATATATATTAACTCTTCACAAGTTCAAATTCCTAACAAACATCACTTCTAGAATACCCAATCTTCCTTTCTTCTACCTGGTGTATCGAGCTTGGTCGCACTGGCGAGCCCTTGCAGGCGGCAAGCATATTCGGTTCCTCTGCGACAATAACCTGCTGTCCTTATCGCCATCCTCGGTGCTCGACTCGATCTACACACCGCTACTTCCTAACTCTTCTATTTCGAAAGAATCGATAGCTGAGAAAGACAGCACGAAGTCATCGTCCACAGGTGCCTCGAAAGATCCCGAAGAGGAAAAAATACTTCTTTCGCAAGAAAATGGAAAGCAACTCGTCAAGGCGCTCGAAATACCGGAACTCGAAGTCGAGCTTGAGCGGGCGATATGGCAGGKCGAGACAGCGATTCAAAAGGAAAAGGACGCAAAGGCCAAGCCACCCGGTACGGACGGACCTAAGTAATGATCTACGAGAACCGACAAAATAGAAGAACCCGAATAACGTGTGACGACAAGGGTGTGTTGTATGATGAGAAAGGTTACGAACTTATAGAAGGAATATATCCTTGGCTGGGGTTTGGAGATAGACAAACCGGACTCGCTCTTCATTTGATGATATCTAAGCAACGAAAAGTTAACCCCCTCCTCGCACGAGAAAATAGACAAAATCATGTTATGTTCGCCAAGCCTGAATCCTACCGACTGCTCGTATTATTGACAAGACGCCGAGGATACACAAGATCCCTAATGTTATAATTAAACGCCTCGTTGTTATATGCGAAACGTGACCCATCTCCAGCAACATCGCTTCTTGGTAGCCACCTTCAACAAATGCCTGTTTCTCCATATCCGCTTGTCGCACGCCTAGGTGCCCTTCATGGCATTGGCTTGCAGGTATAGCCTTTCTGTGATATTCCATATCGGCGAGGGCGGGATATGGATCCTCTATCTGCGTGCTCGATTTTGCCCGAATTTCATCTTGTGCCGTTTGAACATGGTTTCTAATAGCGGTATTCTCTGAACAAATCGACTTCCATGCCACCGCGGCCTTCTGGCGCATCAGCCTCTGTGTTGGACTCTGTTCGTGTTTTGCAGCTCGACAATGGTCATTGCGTTTCGGTCGCCCCGGTGGCGTTTCGGCGCTTAACGGGTTCAGAGGTGAGGGAGCTCGTGGTATATATCCTTGACCTCCTGAGGATAGAGTCCCGGGGGCCATATTATCAACTCATGAAGTTATAATGGACACCCAAACGAAAGCTTCGTTGCTCTGAAGCCTGCTCGGGGACGGTCGCCCTTCGATGTTCCAGACAAAGAAGTCAAAAGGTGAGAGCCACTCAGTGCTCCGATAGGGCAGGACAGGATAGGGAAGGTATAATATTACATTCTTGTCAAGATGTCCCATATCCTGTCTCCCTTGCGTCCCGATTCACGCCGTAACGATGCGTCGTCAAGACAGTGTTTCTAGAAGCAATCCTGGCTGAACATATCAGAAACATACCAGCCTCTCAAGTAGATTATATCTAAAAGGAAGAAGAGTGTGTACTCTCGGTAAAGAAGTGCATTGGTTGTTTAGCCGCCACCGGGATATCGCCCCAGAGCCTCGGGTTCGTGATCTGCACCATGTCGTTACTCGGTACAACTTCAGGAGATTGGTCAGACCTCCTGTTCATTTCTGTGCTCATGATGCCGTAATGACTCATCTGGCTTTACGAAATGAATATGAGTCGCTAGGGATATACTTCATTACCAGAAGGTAGAGCCTCGTTCCGATATGTTACCAATGATCGTCCTCAAATGTCATCCCAGTATCATGGTAACCTAAGCGCCCCTAGTTATGCAGCCTACTAGCCCTACTTCATTTAACTCGTGCCTATATACCTGAATTTCCTCTTCATGCTTTCCCTCGGTGTAGATTGTACTCTTCAGATATCATCTGGCCGAACTTGCTTACCTTATTCCAAGGCCCCTTTTACACATAGCATTATGTATTTCATCCATATAGTTCTGCATTCTTTGATGCATTCTTGTGAATTATCACCACTGCCTCCTATCCATCCCGTTTAGGGGCTTTTGAATTAGGAAAGTAACTTAACCAACGCGATCCTATTACGAAAGGGTTGATGTACCCAAATCATCACCACCCATCAAGTTACCCGCTCACGCACACATTGCATTGAAGCAAACATATTGTGACCAGTGCCCATCTCCTGCAAACCACAATGAACTCATCGGTGTATAAACTAATTAAGTCCCGACATTAGGGTATGAGCCCAGCATACCCGGTGAGCCTTGTCTTTAGATCTTCTCTCTAGAAAGTGACCTAGAGGTTGATGTAGAAGTGAAGAATATGTATCAAGTCCCTCAGAATAGTTCATTATCAGACACATGTGAGATAATCGTTCTGCCAGCATCTGCAATGGCTTAAGGAGTTGAAACTCAAACACAGGTAAAGGAGAGGCAATGCAATAAGCATGCCGTTAAGCAGGATAGGCTCTTGAAAAGTAAAAGCAGGGGCTTGCAGCCGTTTCGACCCCTTTGATCCTCCTAATCCTTTTACTCCCTTAGGTACCTACCTAACCTAGCCAATGTTTGTCCGGGGAAATTCCCCTAACAGGCAAACTCACTCTCATCAACATATTCAAAATCTCTCTGCTAACAGACAGAGACGACAAGCATGGAATGATATTGAAAGCAAATTGGGCGGAGGCTTAATATGTGTATAAGGTTGGTCCTGCTTTGCTGCGAAAAAGTAATATTCCGGGCATGGAATGATGCATACCTACACAGATACCATTGGGCGAATCTTTCGGGACGGCGATCTAGCGGTTTTATGATATCCAGATATCCAAGCTCAGGAGGCAAAGGGTCAGAGCATAATGCCCCGGTCGGAAAAGTTCTTGGCGTGATGGCAGCCCTTGCTAGCCATCCTCATAAGTACAAATGTACTATGGCAGAGTGCTTGTTTGGGACCGCATGAAACAAGACCCAAGATATTGTGCTAGATTAGCTCATTGTTCAGCTGTCCTGGATAACATCGTCCCAAGTTTGCATTTTTATATGTAGGTAGGTACATGTGGCGTGCTCTGAATATAGCGCTGCCAATACGGCTTCCGAGCAGATCAGGAGGCTTGGCGCTGTCACCCTGATATCTTCACGATGCTTTGTAACCTCGTTGACCTAAGTGGCATCCCATGCTAGCCATCTTGATGTGTGATAATAGAAGACTGCTCGCCAAGGCGGCGTGGGTTTCAATCATGGCATCAAAGTGGTGAAGTTGTCATGGAGCTTTCTGCGACAAAGCCAAAGGAACCCTGAGAGTTCAATGTGATAGCCACTTCTTAGGATGCAGATATAACCCGTCCACTCCCCAGTCAAAAGGCTCTATACACTCTCCGTATTGTAGGCATATTGCTCTATATCTCTCACTCGATTCTTTATTTACCAGAGGTAAAATTCTTGCCAGTTTGGGTGCTTCTAGTTCGCTACTAACACATAACAGCTGCGCTCTTTCGATTCTCCTTCTCTCTTTAACTCCGTTTGAAAGTAAGATATCACAGATACTAGTATCTTCGGCAGCAGTATGCTAATGAGCCATAGCGGTACATTTATTGTAATATATCATTAGTACTACAAAATGAAGTTCACATCAGGACCTCTTTTTGCCACCTTGGCGCTGAGCGTCGTTTACCTGCCTGGTGTCCTTGCAAATGGGATTCCTGCGAGCCAGGGATCCGTCGTACCATTCAGGCGTGAGGTGGCCAGTAATGGTACCGCCGCCGCCAATGGCACCGAAGCTGTTGATAACAACAACCAGGATGGGGAGGAGAACGTCGACGAAAACGCCAATGAAGAGGAGAATGCTGACGACGAGAATCAAAACCAAGATGAGAACCAAGATAACCAAGATAATAATCTGGAGGATGAGCTTAACAACGTCGAGAATGATGGGATCAATATCGATGAAAACAACCTGGAGGACAGTCTTCAGCAGAACATTGGAAATCTGATGCTGTCTCTTGGTATCTGCAACTTCAACCTCGGTAGCATCGGTAACATCGGCATTGGCAATCAGATCCAGCTGCTTCTTCAACTTCAGCAGCTTGCCCAGCTCCAGCAACTCGGACTCGTCAACTCGTTCTCTATTGAGCAACTCATCCAACAGGAACTTCTCCTTAACAACTTTAACCTTAGTAAGCCCCCCTTTCCAATCTGAATTCAATTGTCCAGATCAACATATTAACGAGGTGTAGACATCATCAAGCGAACTGTCAGCGCCTCTGTGAAGCAGGCTGCTCGTGCGAATAAGCGCACCATCATGACCAAGAGAGCATGCAACAACAAGAACAATGGCAACTAAGAAGGTTGGCTACCCAAAGGAAAATCGCGTTCGAAGGAGATAATTGTTTAAAGCCTATCAATGTACTTGGGATAATAGGTCTTTCCTGAGGAGTTTGTCCACCTGCAATTTGCGGCTTGTTGTGTTTCTGTGTTTAGACATATATGGGTGGAAGTTCTAAGTCAAGGGACAATGCAACCAGAAAATTTTCTAAGAGATTAGCTTGTCATTGACTTCCAGTACCACTGCTCACCAAATGACATAAAAGGACTCGTTACTTTGCCATAGTACAAGGCTTGTTCATTGGGCGTTATTTCACGGTTACTCGAAGATCGTTGTAAGATGGGATGAAGCGCTGAGGTACACAGACACATGACATGTAATCCTGGAGAGTTGCATTGTCCACTTAATAAGGTTGAATATTGAGAATACTCATAGTTGACAAGCAGGGAGGGGACTAGGGTGCTAAGGTGCCACCACCTTGTTTCGAAATCATGAGGAAACAAACTGCAACTCATCCAATGCACTTTACCTATCGAACGTCAAAACACAAGTTAATAATAGCACCTCTCTCACCACAATAGGGAATATCAAGTGATAGCGCAGATGAGCACATGTGACAACAGGTAAAGTAAGGCTAACGGAACAAACGTTTGGATCGTATATGATCGGACGAACACAGAGATTATACCTAGGATATCGTATATCAGGCTCGGATACGTCGACATCCAGCGTAACTAGGACTTGAGCTTATCCGTGATGCCCAATCAAGAAGTGAAGTCATGCCTTAGGTCTGTGTGTGTCGCATCTGTAACACATCCGATAACCATGAATGGCAATTTGGGGTAGCATGCGAAACCCCGGGCTGAAGATTGAATAGATCCTAGTCTAGGCTTTATTAGTGCCGTGCTGGGAGATCTGTTGGAAGTATGAGACCCCTGTCCATCCGGGGACTGATTAGTTGCTCAAAGACCTCAGGATGAGCCATATGGCGACGTGATTGGTTACTTGCCTTGTGAGTATTGAACTGGCAAATCCGACTATGGTAAGATCCTAACCCCTCTAATGTTAAAGAGTGAATAGCTGATCCTGAGCAGAGCAGCTCGTTGTTTACAAGACCGTTGAAGTCGAGAACCCGAACCCATTTCTACGATGCCGGCTAACCGGTGCCCTCCGGAGTGGCGCTACCCTGCATACAACCCCTGTCCAGTTAAGACTTTGCCAAGAACTTGACGGCGCTTTGGCCACAAGTGGCTCTCGACTTCAACTCATCCGCAACTACGCTGAGCCTAAGCTCTCTAGACCGTGATAAATCTCGTGGTAGATGTGGGAGGAGATCTGTATCTCCCTTGCAAGGGGCCTTCTTCTTTTCGCTAGATTACCAAGTTATGCCACTGCTCGTTTGGTGATACGAAGAAACGCCTAAAAGACGACGATATGGCAATCCTGGACGGCGATCAAGCGCGTTGTTGGACTGGCTAAATGTAACAGGGTCAAAGAGACACAGGCTCACACGGCAAATTCCCGTAGCAACAGAGGTACATCTCGATATATGGTACATGTCAGACCATTAGCATAGTCAGATCTTGTTCCAACTAAGGTTATTTAGACTACTACCACCCTTGAGATGCGCTTTTGATCTACGCTATGGCCTCGGCCCAAAGGTCTTCCGTGCGTGATCAGGGCCACCCTCACAGCTTACCCCGTTATACGGTACGGCAGAGACTGACATGAGATAAGCCGCTGTAGCTCCTTTCCGCCTCCCTTCTCATGGTATTCTACCACGCAATGATGCATCAGGGGCCTTCAGCTTCGGGAGGTTTGCCCCTCACGAGGTCATAGTCACTAGGCTCCTCTATAGTTATTTCTGCCAAGACATTCCCGCCTGAGGTTGAGCGTTCCGTTCTCGATATCCCCCTGGACACGGCTCGTTTTACCAGTCGTACATCCGCCTAACGACGCCTACGTCCTGACACGCACCGGAACTATCCTTCAACCACGTTCCGAATTATTATTGTCTCTCGAAAAGCTTGGCGTTGTTTCTGGGACTCATGCCATCCGATCATCATGGCATCCCGCTTGATATATAAGATGATGCTCACTTCATCCAGATCTGCCTCTTTCTTCTAATCATTCCACACACCAATCCAAAGACATCTTCAGATTTCTCAACCCATTCTTTCATTCACTCCTTCAGAGGTAAGCTGCTTCCTACTCATAGCATCGCCTCATATCGACCTCAGCTAACATTGAAACAGCTGTGCTCGTTGTTCGCTTCACTCTTTTTATACATTCATTAGAACTTTCGAGGTAAGCCGAACAGTGACAAGCGGTCCTGAGCTGGAATCGTCTCAAGTGGCATGGCTAACTCACCCACGCAGCTGTGCTCATATTATCTAATATTTTTTTTAATTTTCCAACACTCCCTACACCTATTCAAAATGAAGCCCACCACTATGCTCGTCAGCGCTCTCGCTGCTGTTGCCAGCGCTGCTCCCACCACCACCGCTGAGAAGCGAACTGCGGTTGACCTTGGCGCGTTCAACAACTTTGGCTTCGCCAACCAGGACCTCCAGTATCTGCTTGCCATCAACGACTTCAACCTCCAGGCCTTCGCCCAGCTCGCCGCCTTCAACAACCTCAACATTGGTGGCTTCCAGAACCTGTTCGTCAACAACGCCTTCGACATCAACTCTCTTCTCCAGCTGCAGCAGATTGCTCTCCTGTCTCAGCTCGGTGGCCTCGGTGTTTTCAGCAACTTCGACCTCAGCGCTCTTCAGCTGAACGTCTTCGACCTCGGTCTCATTGGCGGCATCGGTGGCTTCGACGTCTCTTCCCTCGTCGACCAGTCCCTGATTCCCCAAATCCAGACCATCATCCAACAGACCCGTAAGTGAGCTCTAGATCTTGGAAGCTCCTCACAAAGCTGACTTTCATACTACAGAAATAAGCGCTGTTGTCCTTAAGGAATAAATGGGCCACAATGCTCCGGGGCACATCTCATCTCAAGGTTTACCGTTAATGGAGTGAGAGTCTACCTTACAGAGCCTGACACTTGGCTAGCAGGGGATGGATAGGAAAGAGGAGGAGAGGGAAATATCCCTGGATTTTTTATTCTTATGTAAACCACCGTTGTTCCTCGCCAGCTAGATAATATCATGGATAATTGGGGAAGCTCATCCCAATTTTCTACCTAAAGCTACAGGAATGCTACGCGAAAGCCGGTCGCGGAACTTCGGTGGGAGTGGAGGAGGACACAGCATAGCAAGGGTAGAATGAATGAGAGTGGGATTCATTGGTTTTCTGGAGATGATTCTTTTCAAGTATACCTCTCATTGGGATAATTCATCTGTCTTGAACGGTCTGCAGTCCCCTATGGTGCTTCGAAGTTTGCCGCTGACAATGGTTGACTTTCTCAAGAGTATGCCAATAGATTCCCAACCCGTAGTCGCTTTGGAGACCATTAGATGGTGAGTTAATAGAACGTATGTTTTTGGCGTTTGATCGCTCGGTTGTGAAACGTGGGTTCTGCCCATCAAACATATAGCCACATATAAATTCATAGAACAGATCATTTAATGCGCTTGCCAATAATCCGGCATTATAGAGATGATTTCAATAGATGTGTAGACTATTTTAGGCGCTGTTACATCTTTCCCTCTTCCCATGGGCAGGGGTTTTATTTATATCTGGTGCCTCTTTTTTACCTTTCAGCCAACACTTGAAACTAAAAGACAACACAACCGCCTTTCCGGAAATATCGAAAGGTGCCGCATGCCTTTATCATCCAATGTACCTATTTTGAAGGCGTAATACATGTATATAATAGCATGAATATTGGCATTGCTTGGACGCTTGAGGTACCTACCTCCTATTTACTCCTTTCCAACATGAATGTCATGATAAAAG
This sequence comes from Hypoxylon sp. E7406B, assembly GCA_000931505.1. Classification (NCBI taxonomy): domain Eukaryota; kingdom Fungi; phylum Ascomycota; class Sordariomycetes; order Xylariales; family Hypoxylaceae; genus Hypoxylon; species Hypoxylon sp. E7406B. Next base: position 148,620 of record JYCQ01000010.1, read on the forward strand.
GTAAACAAATAAGGAGGAAAGATTATGGGGCCATGAGCCCCATGAGATATTTAGTTGAAAGCTTTAGCAAGTGATATGTGGCTAGCTCCATACCTGTTGGTTCGCTATAACCATTGGCCAAGCATCACTGTACGACCTTCTATTGTCGTAGGTGCACATAAGGGTTAAGTCCGATACTGGGTGCGTAGGGAGGTAATACGTCGTATTAGCTGAACAATTCGTACTACAAGGCAGAGCGTGTTCTCTGGTCTATCATAAGATAACCCCTGTTGTGTCAGCATGCATACCTGGAGCGATGACTTTCTGAGGCTCCATATCGGAAGGACAAGCGTCATACTAGGCTCCCGTAGAGAAACAATGTGCACCGATACACAAACTATCCTCTCTTCGTAGTAGAGCCTCAACTTCATCCAGTACTAGTCATAGTCTATCGGCTACTCAGTTAGGTACTTGCTCTTGAGAAGACCCCTTTTCTCCTTCACAACCTCCTCTTAGTTGCTGACAATTGCAAGGGGAAAAACACTCGGGCCTGTCAGCAAAACCAACCCTACTACTGCTGTGCCAGAGGAGCCAATTACCTTTGCACGATTGGTAGATCTCAAGACACTGTACCGATCTCTGCATCCTATATGCAAGCCTCACGGACTACCGGCATCACATCTTAACACCGACCTGGAGGCTCACCATGCACACCGCAATTCCCGTCAAAGTACGGAGCGTCGAGTAATGCTGTCAGAAATGCAGGTTATGTGTGCGGCTCCACGGCTGGGAATAGGAGGAAATGAGACAGGAGGAGAATATGAAGCCACGAATGATATACCCCAAAAGGGAACGGTTCGTAAATCCGAACGAACTTGTTCCGTCACGATTATGAACATAGAGGTTCATATTCTCATTCTCGTCATCGGGTGGCTTGGTACCGCTGGCACCGGTGCAGCAGGCTCCCTTCTTGCCCTAATCAATAGGAAACCCTCGTCGCCCCAGGATAAATTAACAAACACACCACCTGAACTTCAGTGCATATCAAAAGCAGCTGTTCTCCTGGGTCTAGAAACGAGGCTCTGCATATTACAATGTAGCTCTGCGATAGAATCGCGTTTGCCTTGCCATGCCCAATGAGCCTACCCTTCTACCTCCCTAGATGCCCAACTCACACTATTGATTTGATTGCGCTGTCAGCACTGGTTACACAGTCATCGGAGCTCCTAATTCGACGCTTGGCGCCCAGTAAGACATCTCACCCGGAGTTATCAAGCAAACGGGCGTCACATATCCGCTACAAAGAACCATGAACGTGTTCGCGCATAGCGTCAAGGTGGGAACCGCTCAGCCAATCTTGGCCTTCGCTTGGTCGTGGGGGCGTTGGGTCTTGGGGGTGCCAGACATTCAAAGTCAACGGGCAGTGATCTGCGAAGCCAAGAGAGCGCAATCCGATAAGTTTTCATGAATTTTCTATCATCGTACCTGCATGGGCGCTTTTTGGCCACCCGAGCTGATTTCGTTCTGCATAACTGTGAGGGAAGAAGTAGGTATTTATTGATGGGTTGGATGGGAAGTGCTATTACGGATGCTGCAGTGTAAGGTCTCAGCCACTATGCCGACGCGTCAACTTCTAAGCCGGTTGGGAAGTGCCGTTTCTGTTCTTTTTCGTATAGATAGCATGTTTTAATTGTGACGCAACTTACCTTGCCTCCGTTTGCTTGGTAGTAGGGGATCAGCTAGACAGTCTCCCTGCGGAGAATAGATTCTAAGATCAGTTTCCCAATCGATGTCGTCTCGGTTCCCGACATGATTTATAGAGTCTCGGCATCAATCATAACTTTCGCCGACCCGTACCGGTAAGGTAATAGGGGAACCACTAACAGGACACCCCGTAAGCATCCCGCGCCAATAATCCACCCTGCGGGCTACGGTATTCGGCACATTGAAGGCAGGCAGCTCCATGGTGGAACCCCGTGTAAGACGTGTCACCTGAACGAGCTGATTAACTCCCAGGCCTTGCATGCTACAATATCGGGGCAGTGTAGCTCTGTCCATCTATAATTGGCTACATGTACGTATTGCCAGCCCTATGACGGAGTAGGCCAACATATTTCATAAACATACTGCAGTAAGTTGGTGCAAATCTTGGGTCCGGTGGCTGGAACGGCACATCTTGGCGCATCAAGACCTTTTGTCGTTGCACAGCTCCGTCGAATCCGTTCGGGAGGCCCTGTTGTCTCGTACTGAGAGAAAAGATTACCTTTTCCTTAATTGTTTTGCATACATAATACAGTAGTGAGTAGATTATGAATCCATTCATATCATATCTGCAATAAATATTCGTGCCGAGACTCAAACTCGAGACACACAGATCACGAAGTACTCCTTCTCGGTACTCGCGATGCGGCGCTCTCATCTGCTGCTAGTGCTCGTAGTGGGTGCTGCTGCGGACGCCGCGCTACTGAAACAGTCGGTTGTGCAGGACTCAATCGTGAAGTCGAGAGAACCCACCGGTAGCTCGCGATCGCTCGAGGCAAGACTCCCTCTCGTCGATGTCGGTAAGGGAGGGGTTGATGCTTTGAAGAGCTTGCTATATAGACGTGATGACGATGACGACGACAATGACGACTACCATAACCCCTATGACTTTCTCCACAACGCTTATGAGGAGGATCACGATCACGACCACGACGACAACGATAATCCTGGGGGACCGAGCGGCGGGGAGATAGCGGGAGCAGTCGTCGGCAGTCTTGTCACGCTTACGCTCATCTTGAGTATCTGTTACTTTGCTTGCATCCGACCAAGGCGAAAGCAGTCTCAAATGCTAGTCGCAAGAAAAGAAGCGGAACTAGAGGAAGGCTACGGGATGTCTCCCGTCTCCAGCATACGCGGTGCAACTCCACAACAAGAGGGTCGAACCCAGAATGAGCATATTCGCTTTGCCCCTTCGCCTTATCCGAGGCGTGTTCCATCCATCGGGACCGAGTCGTCGATGTCCGGTCTAGCTCTGCCAACACCGGCTCTGACGTATTCTCCCTCTGCCACTACCAGTGCTTCACCTTCTCTACCTCCGTCTCCACCTCATGCGACGACGAGCGAAAAGCCTCCTGCGTACATGGCGATAGCAGCACTTCAGTCTTCCGAACCCCAACCCGAAGCATCCGCCTACCAGATGGGACAGGTCCCAATGGAATCAGAACCACCAACGTATCACTTACCAATAATACCGCAGACTGGCGTTGTGGGTGTGGATGGGGAGCATATGCCACGATACTAAGGAGAGCGGTGGCATAGTGGTGGAGGGTTGTTTGCCTGGGGTTGAGAGTTGAGAGAGTTGGTTAAGCTCTAATTTGTTCAACAACATACCTCCATAGTAGAGTCGATCTCACGTTTAGCGATATATCCAGAATTTCCCCAAGGTTTCTCTGTTCACTTCTTGCTCAGATTAGGGTAGAAAGGATGGCTTTACGAACTCTTCCAGAAGTCGGGAGGCACAGAAGAATTGATTACCTATTTTTGAGTTTTTCTATGTTGGTGGTAGATGGAAAAGAAAAGCGATAGTTCTGTTTCCCCTTATAAATGCCTGTAGGACCCCGTGGGATAATAAACGATGGATAATCCGCAACTCCTGTCCTTCCCCCCAAATCCGATCGAGTGAAATACATGTCCTGAGACTGAATCATATCCAGAAGTATGAATAAATAAGCCAGCCGTTCAAGAACTCGTGTGAGATGCTACTGCATGAAGGCATCGATGTAAATGGTGATACAACTTGCGCAAAAGAGAGATGATGATATTGGAAAAAGAAAAATAATCCCTGACAACCCACAGTCATCCATCATGAACATCGTCAACACGTAGACCAACATCAGCAAAAAACTTTCCCACAAATAATCCCACGTATTCAACATTATGTCTCTATTTAGATACCAGCGGCCATTGGGTCCGGCTCGACGTGGTTAACCCATTCGTACACACGATGCATCCCACGTCCGGGGCCAGTGAGCCCGGCGAGAACCGAATCTTTCGGCGATGTTGAAGCCGCTCGCTCGCGGCGTCGCACCCGGGGTCCGGTCTCGTAAAGAGCCGCCGGTTCATCAACGTAACCACGCGTCGCTGCCCTCCTTGGGAGGATCCGCTCGGGGAGGCGGCTAGCTCGTGGAGGGTCATATAGATCATCGTCTACAGTATGTCTGCGCATGAGGTTGGGGGTTGGCGCAAGCGGCGGTTGCGGGATGGGCGGCGGGCCCATCGCTCGCGGGGGRGCAGGGGGAGGGGGKATGGGTTGGCCGAACGGATGGTGAGTTGTGTTGTTGGCCTGACGCTGCTCGAACCGATCCGCGAGGCGTCGTTCCATCGAATTGGCGCGAACACCGCGGGCCCTCTTCACCCCAGTAACGTAATCTGTAATCACCGAACCCGCCCCTCCAAAGGGTGTTACCGGCGGTGGTGCAGGTGCAGGTGGCGCAACCACAGTCTGCGCTCGGCGCCTATAAGTGTTATTAGGCATGAAGGGCCCTGCATCGATGTCGACGGCCCCGATGCCTCCGACATCATCAGGATCCATGTACTCGTCTTCAGAATCCTCAAATTGAAGTCGTCGTGCAAGCTCCTCGTCCTGCCGTTCCTGGAAACGTCTAAGAAGCCTCTCGTCATCGAAGGTGCTTGGTCGGGTTCGCAATCCACCGCCAGGCGATCGCCTGGCATCGAGAGCCGGAGCACTTCTGTTTAGATTGAACCTGTCGCGGTCGATTATCGGCTCCGGGATCTGCATATGATCTAGGCGGTCTGCTTCGACGGCTTCGTAATTGAACCAGGGACACTCGCAGGTCTTCCATTTCAACCCACATATCATACAAAACTCGGCACCACAACGACTAGGTATTTGGGTTAGACACTCACGGAAGCATATGCACGGCTAAGAAAAGTGGTGACGTACCAAGTCATGTGGTTGCAGCCTTCTTTCAACTCGACCATATTCCTGCAGTTGTAGCAGCGCTGCCAGCCCTCTTCCTTAGCTTGCTGCAGAATCTGGTTTGTCTCTTCGTCAGCAGGGCACGGCCCGGAGCCGTGCCACCGATTGTTGCAATCGCAGCATACCTTTGTGTGACAGCTGTCGCACTCGCCCGATTTACGACCACTTCGATGACGCCGGATCAGGTCGGGTCTGATCCACTGCCCGCACCTCTTGCCGGGGCAATAGATACGGTTGCGGGTGGAATACTCGTGGAATTTCCGGTTCCAGGTCCGCTTGAAGTCGACATCGAATAGCTTGTCGACGTGCTTCAGCGGGATGATGTCCGACGTGCAGCATCTCGGCGGCATATTCGCGGGGTCTTTGACGGAGAGCCTGAAGCTGCGCTTGAGGCACGACCTGCACATGCGGTGCCCGCACTTCAGCTTGACCGTGTCCTTTGACGGCAGCTCGTCGATGCAGACGACGCATTCCACCCTGTGACAAGGCGATCAATTAGGCTTACATCTCCTTACTCACGGCTTGCCGTGGCACATTGATTGGCTCTCTCAATACTCACATCTTTGCGTGCCGGTCGGGCGGCGACTGGAGTCCTGGACCCATAAACCTATTCAGAAAAGTTGACGAACGTCTTGAAGAGGAACTCATACTCTGCGACGTCACATGCGAGCTGGGTGCGGTATGCGCACGAGGAAGCGAAGGCTTCTCGGCGTATACCGCGTCAGACTCGTAATACCTCCTCCGATGCGGCCTAGCAGAATCGTCAGCATGATCAGTGCCTACGGGTTTTGCTCAGTGCACTAACCGCTTCGACGAAGAACTTGGCTCTGCGTCATCGTATCGGCCTCGACGGTGATGAGGCCTTCGGGAGGAACTCCGTGAATCCATGTGGTGCCTGCTGGTAGGCCTGGGTACGGATTTGGATCTTGCTCGCAATCGGAGTCTGTTGTCGTAGTCGGGTTCCGGTTCGCTGTCAGTCTCTTCCCTATAGGCGGATCTATCTCGCTGCCGGCGTCGGTGTGCTCGTTTATCGGTCCGGTCGGCGGGTGGCGGTGGTGTTACCGGTGCTGTAACCTGTCTCCTGCGGGATCGGCGCCTTAGTCTCTCATCCTGCGTAGATTCGGTTGAATCGGTGTCAACACTCGAACTATCCGAGGGGGACGGAGACGGGAGCCTCGAGGTTGGTCTGGAACGGTGCTGAGGAGTGGAGCCTCGGGGTGTTGAAAGCTCATAAGTCTCATCGTCTCCGCTGCTGCTCAAACTTCTGGCCTTCGATTGTGTCCTGGGCCTCGATCTGGACCTGAGTCTCGAAATCATTTGTTCTTGTTCGTCGTCGTCGTCGTCTTCCTCCACCTCAAGATATACGGCTCGGCCTTTACCATTCCGGGGTGCGATGGTGCCCGACCGAGCTAGTTGCTGTTGCGGATGAGGCATTGGGTCGTCTGAGTCGGACAGTGGTGCACCTCGATGGGAATAATATTTTGAACTCTTCCCGGCCTGCCTTTGTATTTCAGGTTCTCGGGGTCGGTAAGGCAGCGAATGGGGGATGGGATCAGGTCGTAAGTCCCAATCATGGTGGCGAGATGGGGATGGACTGCGTGTCTGGTATCGACGTCCATACTGGTGCTTGGCTGCAACATGCTGGGATCGTGCCATTCGTCCGTCTAGTCAGCCCCGTAGCTATGGATTCGCAGAGGAGGCCGTCTTTGCTCTGCTGCTTCGGTTGGTTGAAAGATCCTGCCGCTATCGTGGAAATTGAACAGCTGGTTACTCCTGAATGGCTACTTGCATGCACTTAATTCAGTGCTGATTGGACTGAGAGGTTGCAGTCTGCATTAGGAGTGGGATAAGCAGTATCGGGCGAAAAAAAACCATCCCCAGGTAGACGTCAAAGTCGCGGGACAATGATGTGTGATCGCACCTTATTACGACTTGATAGATTTTTTTCTTCATGGATCGGTCATGACAATTGGCCCGTGTTGTCCTTGAGGGGGAGATACGAGACGCGAAGCACGAAAGCTATGGAGGTGAGACAGGAGACTCAGTGGGCCGGCCAGCTATGTAAATTCGAACCAGAAAAAAGACGATACTGATACTGTACGTAAGGATCCCTATCCTCTCCGCCCCTCGCTGTTCCCTGCTACGCTGCTACCATTGCTACCATAGTATGCTCTGACCCTTCACCTGTGATCTTCACCTGGGGTCCCTGGGGAATGGCCCGTATGGTTGTGTAAGTGGATATATGTGGCCGGGAACCCCTGGACAGTGACAATCGGTTGGTCGGACGGCCATTCTGGCGGCACAAGCGCGACGCAAATCCTGGCTTCTCAGTGGCTCCTCTTTGCCTAATGCCCCTCACATGTCAAGTCCAGCCCGTTTGTCACGCTGAAAAGAAATAGAGGTCTGACCCCTCCCATCACACACAGGTCGTGTCATAGTCTAAGAACAAGTGCATTTTATGTGATGGGACAATTGCCCATCAAGTGACGCAGCAGCTATACCACTGAAGAGAGAGAATACTTCGTCACGAGCTCGCTTACTCCTCCTGATCGTCGTCAGCTCCGGAGGAGCCAATCGTCAACATGCAGATAAAAGGGGTGGCTGGCCGATCTGTCATCAGGCAGGAAGGCAGGTAAAGTTACACAAAAGCCTGCTTGCAAGCCATCGTTGTCCGCCGTGCGTCGCTATATATTAATGATCTTCATGGTTCCTGGAGTATAGGCAGGCTGGTACATAAGCGCCTTCGCTGCACAGCTGGCCTCGCTCTCTTTGCAGGCGTTACCATGCAGGCTACGTTAGAAACACATCCCATCTGGGTAGTCGGCATTGCCTATTTGATTATAGCCAATATTACATCAGGCAGCAGAAAGAATGATGTTGCACGACAGCAAGCTCAAGAGTCCCAACTACATATGTATAGCTTCACGAACCAACCAGCCGCCAGCAGCCTCAAACTTGACGATACATCCCGTGAATCTTTACCGAAAGGACGCCATACAGAAAATACGTTCCAGGGTTCGACGCATTATTGTTTTGAATCGCGGTGCTGTGGCCTAGTTTGCTTAGCCTCGGTAGCCCAAAATCCGTCCGTCAACAATATGCCGCGACCTACAAACCCGTCCAGATGAAGGTATTTGGCAAGACCAATTTAACTACCCCCGGTGACCAAGGAAGTTCTTATTAAAGATCCTTAATTGATATTTGAGTATGAGTACCTACATAGTACATGGCTTCTTACCCCTCTCTGCCATAGCTAAAGCTAAAAACGGATTTGGGAATGAGCTGTGCCACTTGCAGCTTCATGCTTAGGTACCTACTGAGTTTCTCCGGTGTCAATCCTACGGATGAAGAATAGCGGTGTCCTTATCATAATTTGTGCGCTGGAGGAGAAAAAAACGATTGCCTGAAATCATCCATTCAAAGCCGGATTCCCAACTCTCGGATCCATTCTCACAAACTAATGCAGAAATAGGAAGTCGCTATAATAGAGACGTAGCGGATACGGTCGTGGGGGTGACATTCGGATAGGTACACGGACAGCCTTTTCCTTCAATAGGAGGTGCTTCACGTAATAGTTTATAAAAGCTTTTATGTTTTCTATTTAGCATGGGAACTTGCTAGGTGGAGGAACCAAGTGGACATTAATACAAGACCTAAACCCTCCCAATAACCTATGATATTTTGCGATCCTGCGTTCTTAAGCTAGTATTTCCAAGCCTGTTTTCTTAAGAGGTGCTATTAAGCAATCCGTTCCAATGAGAAGTTCTTGGCGTGGTCATTATTGAAAACTCCATCTCTCATGTGAGTTGCTTCGATGGGCTTGAAGAATGCGGCTTAACTTTTCTTTGACAAATTACATCCCGCTACATCCAAGGACAAGACACCTAGTAGAAATTTCCCATGTCGGTTGATTACATGGCGATGAATCCGGTCTGGCAGTTTTAAGACTCGTATAGTCTGGTGTGCAAATTGAAGAAATAATTTCATGGGCTGTATCAACTTATAAAAGATGTATGATTCTGACAAGACATATTCATCTAAATGGCTGCTAGACTGGACAAAATGGAATTAGAACGAGATAGCTCTTATAAGGCTTATAAGCTGTTGAAGAGGAAAGGTATATATAGGTAGTTTCGCATATGTATGACTCCAGCTTCCTTACGAACCCTATCATCCAACATGCGGCGGTGCTGAAAGTCGAACCTTAGACCATATCGTCACCTAGACGGCAAGTGAGGCTCAGGTTTATTAAAATACCCATATTACGTACGCTCAATATATTTGTAGATAGACAACCCTGAAAACAAGCCTTGAAACTGTGCTGATAATTGATGGCACACTGATGGAAAGCTGAAGGAAGCGTAAAAGAGGGTTGCTACAGGGGTACTTTGGAAGCGTAGCGGCGCGCTATTTTGGGTAGTGCAGTGCTTGTGACGTCGGTAGTGCATTAGGTTGGCACTGTAGTATCGGCAACCACGGGTAATGCCTCTGCCCGACACTGCGGATCCGTGGATCTTTTGTTAAACTTTGTCCGCATGCTCTTTCCTCGATCCAACCTCTACACATATACGCGATTAACTAATTGACATGCGATCGCTGCATACATCTGCATACCTCTGCATACCTCTACACACCTCTACATACCTCTACATACCTGTCAAGTACATAATCGAAGTCTATAGAACGAGCTACGCAGATCCACGTCCAGCCTTGGCGTGATGGAACCTATGATTGTATTTTAATTTGCAAATTTATCCTGCGCAGCCTACCTAGGTACCTATATACTACCTAACCTAATGCTAGAAGCTCTCCCCTGTTTTATCAATAATACCTTATCTTAGACCCTTGCCGATCCTCCTATCCATGATCTAATCTGCCATGTCCCGTTGAAGAATTTCCCGACCTTTCGCTATCGACAGTCGCCGCGAACGTTGTCTCAGCCTCAATGAGCACTATTCGCGCTCTCGCAACCGCCGACAAGTAGGATCCTCCTAATCATGCTTCTCCTACACCAGATCGGCAGCGTCAAAATCGGTGAAGTCGTCCGCTATACAGTGACCTATTCGCCATCACACGATCGAATCCTACCCTCGCCCGACGTCCTACMCCTACGCATCCGTAATACCTCTCCTATTCCATTACGAGCCGCTTTCGTCCACGGTCCCTATACCCTTTGTGTATCCGCGTACCCGGCCCACTTTGACCCAAATGTCAAGTTCGAGAATCCCCGCCGTTATGGCGTCCCTGAATTCGAGCCTATGCTCAAGGCTGGAGGCACGTGGACATGCCAGTTGATTGTGCCAGACGATATCCGCGAGAGCGCTGGAACGGGGGCTGCGAAAGGTGATTTCGGCTATCGCAATGAGGACGAAGAAGCCCCGAGGAGCGCGAGCTGGGTCGTAGAAGTCGCAAGCCAGGTTATATTCTCCGCCAGTGCAGCTGTAGGGTACGAGATCATGCTTGCGCGAGACGAGAAGAGTCTGAACCTAGGTGGTGTACCCGTTATAGGCGGCCAGGCTCAGGTCCCACAGCCTGGGAAGGTGACCGACTTCCAACAAAGCATGGGCGCAAAGGATGGTCACCACCCTGCTCAGCCGAAAGGTGTCTTCTCGCGAGCTATCTCCTTGAAAGTGGAGGATACAGCAAGCCTCTGGAACMCCCCGCCGCTCCCCGGCTGTGACGAGTGGGATCACGGGAGACCCAAGCCATCGGGTATACAAAAGGCGGTCGCTAGTGTCGCAGAACCAGCAGATGCAGAAGAAAATAAAGCGAAGAAACGGCCACCGAAGAAAGTTCACTTGGTCGTTTTGACGCACGGTCTACATAGTAACCTAGGAGCTGATATGTTGTACATGAAAGAGAGCATCGACGCGGCCGCGAGGCAAGCGAAAATTGACGCAAGGGCGAGGAAAGCACGTGAGAGGGCGAATAATAATGAGCAAGGGGGCTCCCAATCAGACCCTCGCGAAAAGCAACCAGAAGGGAATCATAGCGCTCATGCTGATGAAGATGACGATTACGACGAGGAAGAAGTCATAGTCCGGGGCTTCTCGGGAAACGCTACTCGAACAGAAAGAGGCATTAAATTTCTAGGAAAGCGTTTGGCGCGTTGGGTGCTTTCCATCACATATCCAGACCAGCCCTTTTTGCCATTAACGAAGAAGGCAGCGACTGATAGTATTACCAATGCTTTCAAAGGCGACGACGGGAATAACGACGGATCGGGGAAACTAGCACATAAGCACAGCACCATACATAAGGGTCAGCATCACGGAGACGATCGCAAATTCCAGATCAGCAGTATCAGTTTCATCGGACATTCTCTGGGAGGCCTTGTTCAAGTGTATGCTATCGCATATATCCAGAAGCACTCGCCTCGATTCTTCGACCTAATACGGCCGATCAATTTCATTGCTCTCGCATCCCCGCTGTTAGGCCTCAGCAACGAAAACCCTCTATACGTCAAATTTGCCCTCGACTTCGGCCTCGTCGGGAGGACCGGGCAAGATTTGGGTCTTACTTGGCGAGCACCGACGCTTGCCAGAAGTGGTTGGGGCGCTCTAGTTGGGACCCTTGGGGAGAGCGCTCACAAAAAGGTGATGGGAGAAGTTCAACCAGAGTCGAAACCCCTTCTGCGTATTCTACCCACCGGCCCGGCTCACACCGCTCTGAAGAAATTTCGCAATCGGACTGTATATTCCAACGTGGTAAACGATGGGATTGTACCGTTACGCACGAGCTGCCTATTGTTTCTCGACTGGCAAGGGCTTGGTCGAGTAGAGAAGGCTCGGCGGGAAGCCGGTTTGGTAGAGACGGTTGTTGGTTTCGGATGGGCAGAATTGACAGGCACTAATGTGACGTCACGAAGAGGTCCCTGGTCGCCGACGACTGAAGAGGCGCCATCGTCGGCATCACAGTCCGGCGTTGAGTCAGAGTCGTCTCATGGTGACTCTCATGAAGTGCCTCAACCTTCGACTAATGCAACTGTGGAAGACGATAGGCGTAGCCTAAATCTTGCAAGTCCTCAGTCAGAGAAAGGAGGGACGACCCAAAACTCTCAGACGAACAATGACTTTCCGTTCTCTGGACTGTTCAGTTTCTTCAAGTCTAGCGACAAGTCCAGCGATCCAGCGGCTCGTAAGACGCCACCCCACTCGCCCCGGGAAAATAAAATCTACCAGCGTAGTCAGACCTTGAAGATAGATGCAGGTGTAGATTCAGCATCGTCAAGCAAATCGAGGGTGTCTTCTGGCCATGAGCTTAGTGAAGACCCAGCCCATGAGGTCTCTGCTCCTCCGAAAACGACATTCTTCGAGTCCGCGGGTGATCTTCTAAATCCCACATTACCGACGGTGGAGTACCTTATCGACCCTTCAAAGCGCCCGCGGACCATATTCCATGATCGAGTCTATCACCCCTCTGATATCCCACCACCTCCGTTAAAGAAAAGGACGACTAAATCGCTCACTTTCCGAAGTAAATCAAATTCAACTGGCGCGTCCTCGTCTTCCAAAGACGGAAACGGGAAGATATCCTCACCAAATCCAGCAATTCCACATGCAGATTCCGAAATGTCAACTCGTGACTATGACGATCCTGTTCATACGGATCCTGATAGGGATATTGACGACATCATCGACAGCTCTAGTATGAAGGTTGAAGAAAAGATCGCCCGAGCATATCATCGTGGTTTGAGTTGGCGGAAGGTCTTGGTTAAACTCGAGCCGGATGCGCATAACAACATCATTGTGCGTCGCAAGTTCGCCAATGCTTTTGGCTGGCCTGTAGTGAAACACCTGGTCGATGCCCATTTCAGCGATAGCGCGGCTGCTCGTACAAGCGACGATGCTGAGCAAAGTGGAGAGCGTGCAAAATCGCTGCGTCAAGCACCCGACAGAACTGGTGCCGAGACGTACACACAAGAGGATGCTCAACCGCAGACAGGACCGAATTCTCAGGATAACAGATCAAGTCATAAACACACCGCAAGCGAGGCTCTCGAGGCTAAAGACGCAGTGCCAGACTTGCCATCACTAGCCCAAGAGAGAAAATCGGCTCCCAATAGCTCGAGAGATTCTCCTCCCCGTCCGTCGTATGATAGAATCGACTCGGCCAGCTGGAGTGATCGAGATTTCGCCGACAGTGGGGACGAAAGCGAAATAGATATGGGTATGGCATATGGTAGACATCTCGATACCCAAGTATCGCAGGGGCAGAAGGACAAGGATTCACCAAGAGCTACTAGTCCGAGCTGGAATTGGACAGAGAAAATCGTTGGCAAAGGCGCCGGGAAGAGGAGAAGAGGTTCCAAGGGTCCTCAAAGTCCCGTAAGTCCAGAGCCCGAGAATGAGGGCGGAGATGCACCCGAGCAACGCGACGCACAATAGTGCTGTGGCTTTTTCTAAAGCCGTCGCTAGAATACACGAATGGCTTTCCAGTTGGAATTGGCGATATTGATAGAGTGGGCATTTTGGTACGGCATGGCATATTAGATTTCTGGCATTAGCACCGTTGAAATGGCATCATCATCAAGGCTACTCTTGAGATAGCATCGGCATCGGTGAATGGCGTACACTTGATAACCCATACACGTATATACCTTTTGTAATAGCTATGGGTATTTCGCAATTATATTATACTAATACATATGAGACTGGATTTCAATAATGATTGGATTCTGACGCTTAGTTCAAGGTATGCTCGCGTCTCTGGCTAGATTCGAGTCAATCATCAATCGACGGAGAGTGGCATTCAGAATGCGTGTTTCCTTCAACACTATCTCCTCATGAACAAGAAGAAGCCCGACCAATTCTTTTTTTTTAGTAGACTATGAAATATATCCATCTAGATGGTTTCATTATTATGAAATCCATAGGACTGCACCGCCAAAAAGAAGTGTAGCAATCGCAATGTAATCCATGACGATTCTCTAGAAGGACTGGACCAAAGTGGTGAGCAATCCCAGGTGTTCCATCTGCCTCTCTGAACTATCCAAACGCTTTTAAGAGGGTTTTCTCGGTAATAATCTGAATTTTTGCGCCATGTAAAATTGTTTCTTTCGAAGTATTAGCATGTAGGTACCTGTTGGTAGTCTCCTGCAAATCGTTTGTCGCCCGGGGGTCAATCATTAACTTCCTGAATATTTCTCAGTTACAAAGAGTGTTTTCAACCATAGTGAGTAGTGTACATAGCCGTTTTAACTGAGTGTTAACTCATTAGCCTTACACTCTGGCATTCCAAGTTCGCCTTGAATATTCCTGGTTCAAGTCTACGACATGGTGGAATTTTGTCGCGCCTCTTGTTATCCTCCTGCTAGAATGCCTAGGAGACGACTGCTTAATACCTGAGGTATTAGAAGTCTTGGAAGGGTAATTCCTGATTATGTTATATGTAAGAATCTCGCATCTTGATGCCCAACTCACATCGTCGCCTTCAGCCATCACAACATGAGATTCCATGGGGTGGAAGCGGTCCTTTGTGTAACTCCCTTGCGCCCTCACCCTATCCCTTATTTCTCACTCCCCCATTCACCTTTTGTTTACCATTTACATATTTGGAACATATAAGATACCAATCCGACTATAAGGTCATCGATTCACGGACGATAGCCTATAAAAGGAAGCTGCAGTTTGGAACGTTCTAGCCTCGTGAAGCCAAGATTGTGTTCACCAACGCATCCTAAGCGAGCTCCTATGAGATGTAAGGGACGAAGAGCAATATATTAATCGTAATCTATTGGGAGGCAGGGATGCGATTCTGTGGGAGCGAGGAACTGGTCGTCTGTAGTCTTTGTATCACTCTATACGCAGAGACACAAGCATCCAACAGCTAGCGTTGACCGAATGCTATACGTAAACTATGGTCGAGACACTACAGCTGCTAATCATCCTCTATTGATAGGAATACATTTGGTCTTTGAATGCTTCATGAGGCATACATTCCTCAGTGTGGACTTGGGATGTTCAGTACTTTTCTTGTATGTCAGCTTAAAATGAGGAGCTACGTAAATCAATGGACTTCGTTCTGAAGCTCTATGTTATCCAAGCCTTCACATTCATATCGCTACTATTGTTATTTGGGTTGATAGGTAAGTTCTTATTTTGCTCGGGGCAGTGCCTAGAGGTACATGTGTGCCAATTAGTTACAGGTATCTCAGGTATCAGTTAATCGTTATTAGACCTAAATCTCTTCCTCACTTTGAACCTCAACATATCCATAGCAGACAATCTCGTAAATAGGCAAATTGAACCTGATACTGATCCTCGTACATTTTGCTATGGACACCCCTGGGCCAACCTGGGACCTCTAACGACTTACAGAGAACCTTCGGTTCAAGCCATCATCATGCTAGACGTCGCTATTGGCTTGGTGTCTATGGGAAGTTGGGAGTGACCCCCTGGATTCAACTAAATGGGGGTCAAGCGGGAAAAGGGAGAACGGCAGTAAAGGAATGAAGGACCCGTTCTATCTCGATTGGAGAAGCCGTCTTGTCTCCTTATCCTACCTATCTCAAGTCCTAGGGTTGGCGACGCATACCGTCGACCCTGCATCTCAGTGATATGCTCTATGATACTCTGTGTTAGGAGTTGGTTCATGCCGCCGCTGCCTTGCGCTTGTATCGACTACTTAGTAGCCATTATTGTTCGCACGGTAGAGCCTGTCCATCTGAACATATCCCCAGCATCGCGATCGTTGAGCGAAGCCGTGAATTTCCGGGCCCGACATCCCGCCTCAGATCCATCGCTTGAATGCTTCCTGAGACCAAGCCGCCGTATTTTCTTCACGTAATGCGAAGCTCGTCGGCGCTTGTCCTCATGCTTCCGTCGCGCGGTCCCGAAATGAGGCCATGCATGTATGCGAGTAACCCACTCATATGCCGGTTATGAAACAGATGGAACACTAGGGCTATATCAGATAGCTAGATGTAATAAAGCGAATCGCGCCGTGTGTTCAACGATGGCCCCTAACTGTCGTCACCGATCGAGATAGAGAGCTCGAGCAATCATAGTGTAAAGTGTAAACGCTGAATCTACAGGAGTCAAGGCTGTGTGTGAAATTGTCGAAGTGTGGCCGGCTCCGTCTTTAATCTCTTCCACCGGACCGGCGTTCCAGTGGTGCAGCGGTGGCGCAGCGTCTCCTAGTCAAGCCAAGAAAAGGGGGCTCGGTGACAACACGGGAACATTTCCAACTACGACGGCGCAGGCTCGGTCAGCGCGCCCATGAGGGACGATCCCAGCACGGGATTGGCGTCCCTTGGTGCGCCACAATTCGGTGCGAGCCGAGATCATACATGTAACTTGTAAGGATATCCCACGCCGTGTAACTAAGCACTCCGGCCGCCGAGAAAAGATTGAAGGATTAATGCCGTTTGCAGCTGCCACACCTCTAACTGGCAAGCTGACGCGTACCGGCCTCAATTTCCAGTTGCGGTGATATTGTGTAGAGACGTCGGAATACCAAGAGACTTCTCCCCGACAAGGGAGTGCAAGTTACTCCTTAGATCCGGAACAGCTAGCACGCTCGTCTGCCCTAGCAAGAACAGCATCAGCCCCTGATCTATCTTAGCAGTAGCCCAGGGATAAGCGGGACGCAACATTGAGGAAGCATTTGTGAGATGTTACACAGCAGAGAGGAAAACTAAAATTATATAGATGAACATCCGGTGGCGACAGTAATCAGGAAATCCAGCCTACAGGGTGAGGAGAAGGGATAGGATACCACGTCGACAGGCTTCCCCTCAGCCATCTTATGTCGACAAAAGTCCGAATCAGCCGTTGCGGAGATTTAGATTCTGGTAGGCTGGCATCTCAGGGCTAGCATGTGAGATATATTGCGGCTCGCTACAAAGCAAGTTTACCTGGAGATCGGGTGCATAGCTATGCTCACCTACCAGCATGATGGGCCAAGCCCTTTCCCCCCGCGTATTGGCTTTACATCCGGTATATCGGCGTATCTCGTCGCCCTGCATTGAGCGTGCAGCAGAGGTTGGGTGGACGAGGAAGTAAGGAGTCGAAGGAGGTAATCAGAAAATACTTAGCCTTTGCATTGACCGGATGCAAGCGGACGAATTGGGTACCTCGCTGTCAGCATGTGAAGGCCGATGTAGGGCGGTCCTCCCCTTCAACGTTCGGATTGAAACGGCTTCATCCTCCTGATCCCTCCCGGATTTGGGACGACGAGCTCATTGCTTATTCCTCGATCCCCCGATGCACCTACCCGGCCGACAGGAAGGGAAGCTGAGCCCGTAGGGTATGATGCTCGGTATGGTTCTCGCCGATCCAGATTCCAAACTATGCAAGCCAAGGAACTGGGTTAAGCTGGGCAGCCTGGGAATTTTGTTTGAGGTACCTATTCCGGTCCAGTTATGCCTGCAGGATCTCTTTGATTACCGGCGGGCGKTTTTTCCCTTACATCGAAGCTTCTTGGCTCGATGACAAGGCTGCGATATACGACTGTTGATGTCATAAAGTGTCTAGTTAATGCTCGATCGGGTATGAAGCCAAGGATGGACCATTGCTCTAGCCCCTTCGCTCCCCAGTCTAGAGGGAGACTAGGAGAGGATACTATAATAAGACTTGGCGCCGATGGCGCCGATAAGGAATTGATCTCGTATTATGATGAAAGTGGATTGATGACTGGGTAAAGAAACTAGACTCCGCAGGATCGCTCATTATCAAGGAAGTCATGTTTCCGCGTGCCTGAAGGGTTCATGTTCTACGCTGCGAGTAAGCCTGCGTGGTTATGGCTGTAGTTGTTTTGGCCCAGGATGTTGGCCAATAGCGGACAAAAGTGGTGACATGATCGTCGACACAGATGGCGGCGGAGGAGGTTTCCATTTAGCCCCGGTTGCTACGGTGTATGGGGGTCGGCTATGTCTTATCTAATGCGAATCCCAAGCGCTAGGTTCATTGATTCATTAACGGTCTCCTATGTTCGAGACGTTTCTTCCAGCATTCCGTCAGAATGATGACGATGATCATGATGAGCAAGGACCGTACCAATGTGTCCTCTGGATCAAAGGAAGATGTGCGCAAGTTTCTCTACCTATTCCGATAGGAGGTTTAGGCTCCAGAGGAACGGCATGCGCCGTGTCGACTCTAGCAATTTCGCTTCACCCGTTCCGAGCCAGAACTCCCATAGCCTATGCCCCGGCGCGGAGCGAGTACCTAATTGTAAGGTGGTTGTTGTCCCTGGTAAGCCTTCAGCTTGCGCGTCCACGCTCCTTGAGGGTTGCTTGGGTCTAATTCTTCCCCATGGCTTCATTCCGTCCTCCGATATTGTATCGTATCCCACGCCCGCTGGGTGTAGGGGGTGGTAGCAAGACCTTCCCCCCCGGATGTGCAGTCAATCAAACAATTAATATATGGAGTCCGTGACGAACCATTGATAAGGCGCATAATTCCCCCACAACCTCTTCAATGGACTAGCCGAGATCTCCAACCCCCAATCGACCCCCATTCGCTTATGCAGTATCGAGATTCGAGATAGGATGAATTGATGCCATTAGGTCGGCMCCCTCGAGGCATGGCCGCCGATAAGTTGTGACATAACAAACTCAGGTAGTCTACGGTGATGGTGGCCAGGCGAGCTCCGAGCTCGAAATAGCAACAATGTCCTGGGGAAATCGTCAGATTTCCTTCATTGAGGAGGATCTGCGAGGGCCTCGTTCATACTGGAGTCGAGATCCTTGCGATATCTCATCTCGCCAATCTATCTCATACATAAAAGCTTAGAAAATTCTGCAACCTATTTGGTTCACCGTGGTATTATTTTTTTGAAGCTCTGGTCCGCGCTGGAGTTTGGTAGAGGCATAAGCCGGCAAGGACAAATGCATTCCAATAATACAAATTTCCTTGCAGACGCCACAATTCGGGGGCAGCCAATAGGATCAGATCCTGCTAACAATGATAATAACGGGAGCAAACCGTTCAACCCACGAAAGATCCCAGCGTCGATGATTATCAAGATTTGAAGTCTGACAATCCGGGGCCTCAGGCCGAAATGCCGCGAGAAGTAATATCTATTCATAGGCACTCGCGGGTTGAAGGCGAAGTCGATGTTCAACCGTTGAGGCACAAACGAGAATTGTCGCTTCAGAAAAGTCATAGATGACAAGCCTCGGAGATCCTGGGCTCCTGGTGTTACACGACGCAGGAGCCCATTCCCTCGTCTGTGCTTATGTAAATAACCGTCCAACCGAATCGATGATCTACGTGTGCTTGAATAATCGGCTCTTTGCACACCGAGATGGCGGCAGGTACATGTGATCCCCCCTTTCGCCATCCCTGGCGATGGTGTCACAGTCCCGTCGCGCTGGAAAAATATCGGCAGAGCGACTGGAGACTGATGTCTGTACTCCGTACGAACTGGAGAGAAGGTTTCTGTGGGGATATTTGGGGTACATAAAGCAGGGATTCAACCCCGTGGAGTGGAACATCCATGATGTAGACGGCAAACCCCCACGCCCCAATACGATACGTGAATCGGCATGGAGGCTAGTACATAACCTACTGGTTAAGCGGTAGGTACCTACCTGACAGCCAGAGTCGATCAGTACCGGCAGGAGGTAAGACATTGAGTCTAAGACTCTACGTGTAACGCAGCACCTGACCTTGGCGACTCCTGACGGCCGTGTAGTAACATTACACGCATATCTCCTTTTAATCCCGATGGGGTCGCTGTGGTCGCTGACTGTGCCCACGACGCCTTGTTGCTCGAGAATCGGCCGAAGCTTCCATCTCACACTAGACACATTTCGTATCACAGGCAATGAATAGCGGTTCCAACCAGCTGCCCGTGGCTTACTTACTATCCGTACGTGGACTCATGTATGTGGAAAGTAGACAAGAAGATTATTGACGCGTGGCATATGACCATCCCTGTTTTGGTTGGCCCTTTGCTCATTCATGTAAAGTGCCTTCTTAGATTCGCGAACCCAACTGTATGTCTCACTCGCGACGATGGTCGGGTTGGTTGGTCGATGCAAGGATCTGCTTTTACCCCACGCGTCTCCCTTTATGCTTGCTGGTATCGTAGATGGTGATGCTATTGGGCATATAACTCCATTATTAGGGCACCATAGCACATGGGTATGCTATGTAGCGGTTTGCCTGTCGTCCAATACAACGTATGAAGTCCTATTGACGCTTATCATGCGTTGAGCTGTGAATGGACCGCGCCGCTAGGGTTACCTTGGCTAATAGATGCCTATACGACGTACACTATTGAGTCAGGATGTGAATGATCAAATTCTAAGCAAACAGCTTGTGAGGCGCAGTGAAAAATTTTGGTCTCGGCTCGTCTTGGTTTCAGAGTAATAATAACTTAAGACTCATCAGACGGAGGAATCAGCAAGGGTCCTCATGGCTACACCCCACATTGTCCTCCGCAAAAGAAATAAAACTGGGCGCGGACGGCATCACATCCAGCAGTTGTCACACTGGAAGGGTGTCCGCTTGGCGCTGTGGTCTCAGCCCCCAAGCCGGAATAGGAAGTGTACATACCTCACCTAGCCAGCCGTTATTCATTCGATCAGCAGGCCTAGTTGCGCAAGAGCACGACTTGCACACTTTTATTCGTTCAGCCCTTTTTGTTCTCCATGGTCTATGATAGCGCATTCGCGCTTTCGCAGAAGTTGCGGTGAAGAATGGGAGACGTCGAGTTACAAGGCTCGCGATACCGTACCGTTGTAATTGCAACCCCCAGGGAATGGACGACCCCTTCGTCGCCATTTTTTGAACCCCTCGAAACCGCCGTCGGGGAGCGCGGCCGGTCGATCATGTTCGATCCGATTCGCGTTTTCGCGTTTTCACATGTTTCCGCATTACCCGTTGATTTCCCGGTTTCCTTATGAACGGACTTCTCTCCATTTCCCAGTATTTGTCGAGCTGTGCTTTCGCGGGGGTGACCGGCGTCTACGGGCTTCACTTAGCCCGCTATAATAAATCGCTCTCACCATCATCATGCAACAACATAACACTGCAAATCAGCTGATCGGCGTCCGCCTAGGTTAGGGGCCCTGTTCGCGATGTTTGAGGGCAGGCGGCCGGTCTTGTGCAATATGAGGACTGCAGGTTGGATCCCATCCTTCGCACGTATCGAACCCCGTCTACTGTAATCGCCCGTGCCTGCATGGGATGTCTCTGTCGGGGCCAAGAGGTCTCACCCCAGGCTTCCTCGACGCAGCCCCCGTATAGACTGTAGGTACCTGGGATGCATTGGGAAGGCAAACACGAGACGAGATTAAAAAGCGCCTTGGTATTAGATTGGTTCCTGGCTGGAGGCTGGCAGCCATTGGCATTAGCTGTGCTACCCCTTAGAAAGTCCGGGCTAGACCTTTGCCTTCTATTGGGCTCCGAAAGTCCTTTGCAAGCGAGCCCGTCATGTAGGAGTACATCGGATTTGGGAAGTTGAGGGTTTGTTGGAAGGGGCTCGAAACAACCAACAGCGCATGTTTCTAAGTTTAGGTTTTGGCTAGGGGATTACATGTATCTGCACAGGTTAGGGTTAGGAGGTACGCAAGAGGTACGCAGATAGCGTCGATAGCGTCGATAGCGTTAAAGTTTAGTCTCCAAATGACAAATCTGGAGTCCCCGCAACATTCAACTTTCTTGTACGCGTAATGGAACAACAAAAGTCTGGAGTCTCCATGGAGTCTGGGGTGCGCGGGCGAATCTCATGGCATGGTGACATATCCGTGAGTTCACCTCTCCTGAGGTCACTTCACATGATAGTCGGTAAATCGACAGCTCACCTCTACATTATGTACCTAACATGGACGTACATCCGTACCTAGGCCGTCATTGTCCTGAACGTCATAATTTCGCCCTGCTAAGACACGTCTCGCCTCGGAAATGGATATTACCTCACGATCATCAGGTACCCCCAACTTGCATTCAGCCGTACCAGCTCGTTACGTACCCAGCGCCCAAGGTCTCGCGCAATATGTAAGACGGACTCCCACTTACCATACGGCGCAACTTTGCTGTATCACGTCAGCGGGACTCTAGAATTATCTTTCCCGTTCAGGTCGCCTTAGGATCGAGGCTGAGTAGCAGAGAGAAAAAAAAACAATGCGACAACCCGAACAGGCTCTTCTTCGCCTGTCCACTCCAGAAGGCAAGTAGGCGAAAAAGAAGGCTACGCTGCTTACTTGTGTGAATCTATCGTAACCGTTACTGTCATTGGGGCTACGCATCTACCGTTGGTAGGTTGCA
Source organism: Hypoxylon sp. E7406B (assembly GCA_000931505.1). NCBI lineage: Eukaryota > Fungi > Ascomycota > Sordariomycetes > Xylariales > Hypoxylaceae > Hypoxylon > Hypoxylon sp. E7406B. The sequence goes on from JYCQ01000010.1 coordinate 170,796, forward strand.
TAGATACAGATGCGATGCCTCCTCCATCCTCCCACCGCTTCTTCAGCGCAACCCTAGGATTGGACCACAGTCGTTCGGGGAGGTCCGCTAATAATAAAATTCTCTCTCCTTCCCTTCCCTCTGGCAGGGCTGATGGCTGACGCACTGCCGCCGTGCTTCCTGTCTGTCATTCCCGTCCCACCAGGCACCAAGAGGCGGGKATCCATTCGTTACGAGAGAAAAAAGACGAAGAGATCAACGCTGTCTTTGGTTTCTATGGGTTTTGTGGGGGCGCTTTTTTCCCTATGATTCATTTTCCACATTTTCTATTCGACGCCTTTTACTTTTCCTCATAATCTTAAGCATCACATCTGCCATCGTCCGTGTGGCGGTGAGCAATAATACTAATAATAATTATTATACAAGAGATGAAAAATTTTTTCTTATTCGGTGTGCCATCTATCGTATGCGGGTGCCCTTCTTTCATATCGAATATTACTACGACATGTATGAAGCCTACATCTGGGGGGAAGGGTTTTACAACAATGCTCGTTCGCCCTGTCGCTGTATGCTGTACCATGTCCACCATGTCGGAGATCTGGAGAAAGTCCTTGGCAAGGCTCTAGCACTGTAGCCCGCTCCGAGCCGAAACTCTCTCAGCACAGCTGGAGGTGTCTCCCTTAATTTCTCCATCCATGGGGGCTCCCCGAGTCCCGTCTAGGTACCCTACTCGCGCTCGGTATGCGGGGTGTTCCAATGAGACTACATAACAGGGGGATTTGACGTGATGTGCGTAGTAATCAGCGATACGGGTAAAGGTAGGTGACCAGGCATTATTAGTCACCGAGTCAGTACAGTACCTATCTTTCAATATAGTTGCATGGAATTCCTCCTTGTGTAACGATGCGACGGAGAACAGTCTTCTCAAGGGTTGGGCCGATAACGTCTCAGGGGAACACGAGTTCCTGGGCGCTCGCCTTTTTTTAGGTTTGTGGCGTCTGACGCATCTCAACACGTTGGGCTATTTCCATAATCTGGGGTTGGGACATGCGGGATGAGGTGAGGCACCACGGACGAATTTCTGAACCCGACGTCTTGGAGATTTGTCACGATGAGCACATCATATCAAAGCCCTTCAATTTCACGTAGGCTACTGGCGCGGGAGTTGTTTTTTTCTTGGAGGTTCGGAGACCTAGACCGAATTTCATTTGTCTGTGCTTTGTATCATTCACCATTATCAACTACCAATACTGTGAGAACCTGTCGCCTGTCTTTTTGACCAGAGAACCGCCAAGCCTGTACCAAATATTGGCCCGAGATTGAGCTGAAACGTGCGCACCTAATGGATCTTTCCTTTGAACCCTTAAGCCTCGAAGTTGAGAAGAGAAGTAGAGAGCTTTCCCGAGGTTTTCGACTGCCGATCCAGCCAAGCTTTCACAATGCTCAAACCCGCATGCCACTGTACTCCTCCCATTCCGCCGTCTATGAGGAACGAAAACCAACCCTGATATGCCAACGCTGTGTGGAACTGAGAGGAAATATGAGGAACGTGGAGGAAGAAAGGCGATATTGTTGTCGTCGCTATTCTTTTCCCCGACGATTCTGCTCGATTAAAGGAAACCCTGGAGTAGAGAAACTTCATACCGCAAACCCACTTATAACACGAAATCTAGCCGCCGATGAGGGTGTCAAGTCTATAGATTCATGAATCCGCCAAAAAAACACGGCAAGGCCGAAGATAGCCACCCATCCCTTGATTTATATCATTGCTTGTGTACTACCACGGGTAGTCTTATTAAACAAGCCAAATAGCAACTGCCGCTTTGTAAAAGTCGCCATTGGAACGCCACCTCTTGTCTATGTAAACCTCTATAATTAAAGTCGTTATTCATATCGTAGTGAAAATAACAGCGTGTGCTGAATTTTCAGGTCTACATCCGATCCATAAGGTCACCMCCCGCCAAACTGCCGCTTGCTGAACTCCGGCCACTAGTGTTGTAACCGTCGCTGGAGAGAAGATCGTGAACTGCGACCTTAGGCACTTGAGGAACAGGGAGTTTTCTGCTGCCATCGGGTCGGCTAATAATGTCCGTAAGAGATAACCCGCTAGGTCGAGGGCCGGTGTGAGTGGGTTGCGAGGTTGGTGGATAAGTTGACCCTTCGAGATGTGGCTCCATCGGTGCTAGTGCAGGAGTATGTCCCAAGGTTAGATTGCGCAGAGTGGGTAGCTCGACGCCAGCATACGGCCGTAGACGCGGGGAATGAGCCGGTGTGGCAAGTGGCGTATGATCCGGTGTGGGTGACAAAGAGTCATGCGAGAAAGTTGGGGATGACGGTGCCGTAGAGTTAGGCGAGTTTGGTCTTGAACGCTTAGCATGGCGGAGAGCGTGGGAATAGTGGTCGTCGTGCTCATCAGAGTGGGTGCGCGACATATGGTATGCAGAGAGAGAAGGGAGATGACCTCGCGCGTTGTGAAGACCGTTAGGATAGTATGGGTGAGGTCTAGGTGGGTGGTGGTGAACACCCATGTTCTCACGCTCTAGCTGGTTCGTAGCGTTGGCCAAAATGCCAATATCCATGCTGTGACCGGGGAGCGGACCATTGCCGTTCATATTCCTGCCATAGTGGTGTAGGGGGCCTGGATGCGGGATAGCATATGAAGAATATGAGTGAGGAGGCGACACATTCGGCGAGACAAGCGTTGAGTTAGGTGCTGACTTGATAGATCGTGGGTTAGAAGGAGGAGGCATCATGGAGTCCGGTGTCAAGGCATGGCCTAATCCGTGATGCGAGGTCTGTCCAGCCTTGTTTCCTCTTCTCGAGTTTGGGTTGTTGTGTATCCGTGAGTGGCGGGTGAGTTCATCTGAGCGAGAGAACTTCTTACTGCAACCAGGGAACTGGCAAGCATGCGGCTTTTCGCCAGTGTGAGTCCTGATATGCCTGGTCTGGTGCTCCAGTCGGTGGAAAGCCTTATCACAGAGAGGGCACTTATAAGGTCGTGGCAGTTCATTGGTGTTCTCGGCAGGCTGGCCACCAGGTAGAGGGCCGTTCGGCCGGATCACGGTCACTGTGGCCATATCGACGTCTCCCTTCGAGTTACTCTCGTTGTTCGTCGTAGTGGTTGACTCAGGATTCAGCAGGTTGGAAAAATCCACCGCTGACTGTGAGCGTTGCATGTGATCGCCAGCCAAGTGGGCACCGCCTTTTCCTCGCTAGAACAATTTCTTAGGGGATGGTAGCGGGTGGTTGACGAGAAGCCGGGCGTTATAAAAGCCAGGATTGTCGTAGTGAAATTTCTTTATGCCTTGACGCTTCTGGATTTATCCAAGTGTTGTTGTATTCGTCTTTATTTGTAGCCGTAGTATCGATGAGGATGTTAGCGGCCTTTTTAGTCGAGTGCTGGGGAACGGTTGCAGCTGTGATATTGGTGCGGTAGAATTTCGAAGGGAAAGCCGTTTTGGGGGGATGGGGGCACTGGTATGATTTTAAATGAACTGTGAGAGCGGGCGGGTCGGAAAAGTTGCGAGGTGCCAAAACGTGCTACGCTGGGGCGGACGGGTGGGCGACTCGAGTGCGTGAGTTCCTTACGGTACGGTACTGTACAGTGCAATGAAGGTACCTAGGGACTTGTAACATTTCAATGTTCCAATTCCCTTTTCACCCCTCCGGGGCCTGCCTTACAGAATCCCCTTAGTGTGGGGGGAGCCAGTAGACGGACGAAAATGGCCTGGGGGAGTTGGAACCCTGAATGCCCGTTCTGAAGGAGGCGCACCTGCGCGGTCTGGTTGGTCGGTTGGTTGCTTAGTTTTGCTTAGTTGGTTAGTCCGTTGGGCAGGCGTGAAGGGGGACCCCTGGGTACGTACTAAGGTACCTAATTGGGGAAGGGGGGAAACGTGGAGGCCGCTGAACCTACTGGAAAGATTTGCACAAGGGGGGGGAAGAAAGAGTCAGTTGTAACTTGTCGATGTGCTACTTTCTGGCTGGCTGTCCGCCTGCCTGCCTTGGCCGGCTATGTACTTCGCTCTGGCGTCGGAATAGAAAACTGTCATTCCTTAGCACCCTTAGCATCCTTAGCAATCCCAAGCGGTCTGGACCTGACTGCAGATGCTCGAACCTTAGGCTATCTCGAGTTCCTCTCGCTACTGTACTCTGCCCGTCCTTCATACATAGTACACGTACATGGAGTATGGGGTGTACGCGGAGGAAAGATGGTGTGTGAGATAATTGCGCGTGTCGAGGTCAGAGGATTTGCTGTGTGCATGTGGGCATGTGCTTAGGACTCCCGCTACAAATACATTCAAGGGACCCGGTTCTAGGGGCGACCAGAGCACATAAAGGAGCCTAGATAGCCCACAGTTTAGACTAAGAGGCGGGGGCGTGAGATTAGAGAAGGGACAAATCAGCCACGAATTACCCTCATTAGACGCAACACATGTTCTTCTTTTTCCTCATTCTTTATTTTCAGCGGTGAATTAACACACTCATGGCTGAACATCTCCAAGTGATTGGTACTATTACTGTTTCCTTTTTATAGTGTCGTCTATACCCATGCATATACTTGTGAAAATGGGTTTGTTTGTTGACTTCCCTTTCAATTCTCATCCTCCGGGGATTCCAACAGGACTCATAATAAATAAGACGCCAGTTTGCATCATTCGGATTACTTAATATAAGCGCATGTGCCGCAAGCAAAACCCCATCTAACTGGATCAGTAGACCATCGTACCAAGCTCATACTATTTCATTCTCATCTTACTAGCCTCATGTAAGTCATCCACCTGGATGGCCTGGGTAGTGGCATAGTACCACCGAGATGTGTGGGGATATTAAAGGCGGCTGTACGGCAGCAGCTAGCTCACTTTGAAAAATGCCCTCGCGCCCCGTACGCTGCCTCGGTTTCTTTTTGAAGGCGAACAAAAACAAAATACAATGTACGAGGTTAAGTAGAAGCCTGCGTCACCAAGGTGAATCATTTAACCTGTTTTGCTTTCTTATCCGACCCCTTAAGTCAGAGCCACATAATGACGCCTCATCCGGGGCTCTAAAAGAAAAAAAAAATTATCTCGAAGGCCCACGATAAAAGATATGGAGAACGTGGGGCCGAGCTCGGCCGCATTCCAAGCGTGCACTTCTTAGTACGGAGGTGGCAGATAAGGGCCATCTTGCCATCGTCGACTCGGCAGTACGCTCTAAAACTGTTGAAGACAAGGGAAGAGATGGAGTCCGATAAGTGGACCATGGAGCACACTAGAATTATGAACGGAACCCAAGACGCTGACATAAGAAGATAATATAGAAACTAACGCCTAAACACCTTGTACATGACATAAACAAGCTCAGMTCAGCCCCTGAGCGCAAACCAACCAACCAACTGACAACATGTATACCTGGATTACGATAGCAATGAGTACATGTAGCTCTCTAAACATTCCCACAAGAGGGTCTCCCTAGATACATGCAGGAAGTAACTCGAGTTTGATCTTCTCACATCTATTCCTCTAGGTTCCTAAGTCGTTTTAAACCTGGGGTAAGGTAAGCCACCACGGTGATTTGGATGGTAGCTCGACCTATCAGCTCCCCAGAGCTTCTCCCCACAAGCTATCTCCCCAAACCTAGCACAATCTACATTCTTACGCGTTTTTTCTTGAGACGTTAATGCTAGGTACATTACATATGATAGCGCAGGCCAAGGTGGCTTTGTTCCAGATCCAAGTTTTCCCTGGGTAACCTGGTTTCTTACGAGGTACGCTATCATCTCCCATGAGATCAATAGTGTATTGAGGGCTCAAGTTATTAGAATTGGCCGATCCGCGTTTTGCACATGCTTTCGAGAAAGTGGGTGACGATAAGGACCTCTTGCATGTGCTGACGACAACTGACATCAATGTCACCGCGACCAATAGCCCTCAGACCTCGGTGAGTATTGTGCGCGAGATCTGTCGATGAAGGAAGCATGCTTTCTTGTGCGGAATCCCTCGGTAAGGAGCAGGAATATTGATGTAATAATGCACGAATCCCCCGTACCCGTTTACCGAAAACCCAGGTAGATGCCAAGCTTTTGCAAAACGTGGGGGTTCGCGCGAAAGAGCAGTGAAGACAGCAAGGCTTGAGTAGCTTGTGAATCAATCCTACGTCAGGCAAGGCATAAACACATGTACAATATGTGTAATTAAATTCCGAAAGGACGAGAATTGGTTTGCCTAAGGGCGTAATGCTGTGTGGGTGTCGGCGCTAAGAATTCTATGCAATTCTAAAGGTCTTGGGCAGACTCGCGTCCGACTGTCCTATCAAGTTGATATGTCACTTTGATCAATTTCTTCAACTAGCCGGCTTGCGGCGCCTCCTCGTTCAGCCCCAAGCAACCAAGCAAACCATCGCACTGGCGAATGCTAGCCTCGAAGTTTGTATTATTCCCGGGAATGCTGTTAATTTATGTGGTACCAACATATCATCAATCTCTAGCTCGTAATAAATGAGCATAAGGGGTAAGTCCGGGGAAAGGCGGGAGTAGCCTCGTAGCCAATCACTTTACCCACGATGGTACAGCCTCAAGTCTCATCTAAGGATTCCCTTTGGCCCTAGATTGCAGATTGCGGATTGTGGATTGCGCGACAATTATTTTGAGATGAGCAGTAGGGATACGAAAGGCCACGTACAAAACAAACCAGCTTCGAATCCACAGGATAAGATGCACACAGTAGGTATTGTATAATATTAGGTCTTATGCTATGTCTGACATCCATGATTGAATCCGCTACATGAACTTCCCCACAAAGATAACACTTTAACTTTCCACTGATCCGGGGTCCCAGGTCCATAGATAAACGAAGATTATACCCCATTAGGTCTAAGGGCTCAGAATCCAGGCGATGTTATCATTCCCCAAACAGGTATACCGAGGAGCACCTCTTTGTCTATCCTAATTGCGCAAACGAGCCGTATTATTGCCAAGTCAATTTGGAATCTGGGGCAGCCGTCACAACCAGCTACATAATATGTTGGTAACATATCATATAAAAGGTGGTAGAGACTAGCAAACAGTTACAGTCGCTTCCTATTCTATTTACCACGCATGCTGCAAGGAGTGAATATGACTCTACAGCGACGACGACCAGGTGCTTTATATTCGATGCAGGGTACAGTCTGCAGGCACTCTACATCGCAATCAAATGGCACGACAAGAGCAATATTTTCCGACTATAGCGGCCCATGTGATAATTACAAGTAACAACAACAACTGTGAACACGATGATCGACTATCCGATATAGGCTACTTACGTAGGAGATATCCAGCCAACACGCGTACGGCTTAGTGCATAATAGCATCACAACATATGAATTTCTCGCAAGACCTTATGACCTTCTCCCCTCTTCTACTACGTGGTAACAAGTAACGAACTTCCTGCCTCTTCCAGGTAGCACTATGTGTTCAGGTGGGCGGACAGCTGTGCTTCTCCGCAGAGGCTCTCTCCGCAGTTCAATCTGTTGAAGATTCTAGAGCACATTCTAGAATGAAAAATAAAGTGAATGCCAACAAACGCACATAGGGTCCAGTAAGGTCTTGGCAGGTGGAATTAATCAACCACCGAACGAGCTTCCTGTCAATCGGGCCATCCTCTGATGTTTAAGTCGGATCTTGCTACTACGTGGTGTGTACGCGCAACACTGGCTCACCCTTCGAAGGTTTCCACTCTACATATGGGCGAGAAGCCGAATAACCAGCGAGCTAGGCTGGTTGCATCCAACAGCACACTGTGTCTCAATGTAAAACTAATGGTGCGCGGTGCGGGTTTAAGTATGCTAGGAATGCCGACATAGATCCATAGCTTCACGAATGTGGGACATTTACAAATTCCTATCAAGAGACTAGCCGGGGTTTTTTGTTTTAGAACAATAGTATGACCTCGCTTGACGATGGTATGTCCTCTTATGGTGTACGTGCGGGGCATCGTTTATCGAACATATATCCCTCAGCACTAGTGTAGAGAAGCATCGTTAAAAGAGCTTCACCATAAACAGTGTTGCGGAATTCTTGCAACCGCAACGGCAGTGGCATAAGACGTGCCCGGTTCTTTAGTGGGGGTTCATCCCTTTTGGCCCATCTTTCTCATCGTGAACCAGGAATGCCCGCGGGTGTATCGTTCCCCGGTTTTTATTTTCGGTCGCCCCGAACAAGTCCGAGGTTACGCTACCTTCTGTATGGCTGGCTTGCTCCGCTAGCCGTTAGACCGAGATGAGCCCCTTGGCTCATGGATTCGAATGCATCATAGAATTCGCACATCTACACTCCTATTTATCCCAACATAAGCCACAAATCGTTCGGGTGATACGGCTCTACACATAGCATTTGAGGGAGCATGCATTCACTGCGACATATTGGTGTTATATATGTCTTAAAGGATTTCCTGCCGTCTTATCATGCCGACCTCAGGAGATAGGAATGCCGTCCCATGTTTCCGAAGAGAGCTGATTTCCTGGGACCCCCGGACTCTGGCGTCAGTAGGCCCAGACCCTGGGAACCGGTCCGAGTTGAAACTTTTCCCCGACACGAGACGTACCTGCAGCAATCCCCTGCCCACGATCTGGACATAGCATAATCTATGTAGACTGTGTACGCGAGCCAATGAAGTAGCATCAAGGTCTCTCCGCATTGAAGGGGGCGACTAGCTTCATCAATGCGAAAAGCCTCCAAATGACGATCTGTTTTGGGAAAATCTCCCTTTGCTTCCAAGAGAATGGTACGGCTTCGCTATCCGTTCGCCTAACCGCTAATCCCTCTGCTACGTGTGATTTACGCACATTAATGGAAATACGGCGTGCTGAGATGAACCGTCTCTGGCCTTAGACATCCCTTCGACAGCACTAGTACGCATTGACGTTCTCAGGAGGCGACATCGTCGTATGTCGTAGCTCGGATAGTTCCGCTACCGCATCTACGTAGTAAGCATCATTCACAATCGGTTATTACGGTAGCTCATTCTCTCATTTTGGTTGCGAATATTCTCCGTGGGGGTTCTGTTGCAATCCGGGGCCTGTTCAAGGATGGTCTAGAACCATGGCGTAAGATACAATAGGAATCTGCGCCGCTTAGGTGCCCGCGATCACAGAGCCTCTTTTTGGCTTCTGTGCGCCCCGAGCCTTAGCGGGCTATTATCTAGTCGCTAGCGGTGTACCAAGTATTAGGTAGTTGCTCTGAAAAGACACTTGGTGAGGCTATTCAAGTCGAGATGCTCTCCGGACATTACGTAGCATATCGCCGGTTCTAATTCACTGATAAATGTACTAACTCTCACGAGATGACTTATGGCCATCGTTACCACGTGGCTTATCGGCGCAGCTAAGTGGCTTAGCGTGAAATCCTGCGCGCGTTCTATCGTCTGCAAAGGGCCGAAGTGAAACAGTCCGCTTCAGAGAGACGTGCCAGAGTTCAGCTCGTATTGTTTACGCCATCATATACACGAAGGTGACCATATGGATGCAGGGCCACCCCCTTACTAGCATCAAACAAAAGGCTACGCGTACTCAAAGTTCACATCTACCGCCAACATTGGCTTCAGAGCTCGTCCAACGAACCCAATAAGAGAAACACACTAATATGTGTGGAGATGAGAATGATTCGGAATCTAGAAGAGAGAAGTGATGGTTACCTGGTAACGAAATGGACGGCCTCATTGATGCTTCGAATTTCTTCGTCCGTATAACTGACACGCACACGCCGGCTAATGGCCCATGTACAAGACACGGTGACTCGCTTATTTTATTAACTCACGCATCAAGCGATACAAAGTAATTGTCAGAGGAAATGAGTCCTTTTGAAAAGGGACAGACCATGTATCAAGGCGGCTATTAAATTGAGCGCTTGATACCTATCAAGTATACCTCTAATTTATGCAATTGGAAGCAGTCATTCGAAGAAACAGAATGTGCGCATGTACCTGGCTGCCTGGTAACGATTGCTGTGATACCTAAATTCGAGTACCTGCACAAAGTTTTGGGATTAGGGGGCCCCGCGTCACGTGCGCAACTTATCGGCATTGTTTTGAGAAGGTCGGAAAGATCAGCGCTGATCTGCAGGCTGCCGCTGCTAAACAGATGAGGCTCAACCCTGCTGAAATTGGAAATTGAACCCCAATCTCCAACAGCTGACAGAACTGACCTCGTCTCATCATTTTGTATGGTCTGCTTCATTGAAGCAAAATTCACGAGTAGTGTAAGCCAGGCAAGTTGAATCGTCACATGCGAGGCCTCATGAATTGTCCGTTTCTGTTTTAATTTCCACAATGGATTATCAATCCATTCATGGCCAAGACATATCGAGTTTCGATCTAACCTCGACACGTGAGTATAGCATCATGTTGCACGTGAACCATCGCTAATTTGGTCCAGATCGGTTGCCGACCGTTTCGGCGGCACAGGCGCTTGAGGATCTCGGAACTGATCCCCGGCGGTTTATATCGACGAGTCTTGAGGCCTTCGATCACGCCCTCAATGATGTCATTGGTGAGAGTAACAGTGCCCTGCCTCATCCTGGTGGCTTGCAGAAGGGTCAGGTAGTCGAGATTTGGGGTCCTCCAGGGTCTGGGAAGACTGCTTTTGGGTAAACATGCCACTTAATAGGATACAATGGTTTATTATGTATTCTATGTATTCTAACCATCGTTTACAGAGTGCAGCTCGCCGCAAACACCTTATGCCAAGGCGAGAAGGTCATTTGGGTAGGTTCGTGTTGCTTCGTCCATCCTCACCCGATATTCAACTGTGGAGACCTAGATGCATTCAATTCTATGTTACGGAACCATTAACGCTTTCACAGATGGGTTCCATCCCGTGTCCCCCGGCAGATTACATGATGTGATCACATCCGCCCTGCATTCTTCATCAGCATCCGCTGCAGCGCCTTCAATAGAGGAACAGAGAAAGAATTTCCTCCATTTCCGAACGCCAACCCTGGCGCATCTTATCGGTCTCCTCTGCAAACCCACGGCCAATGTTGTCCCCAGTGGCACGTCCCTCATCGTGGTTGATACCTTGTCTAGTCTAGTGAACTATGCTTTCCCCAGGAACTTTGAAGCCCGGCGGCCTCAAAAAGGTATTACAACACCAATTTCATGATACTAGCTACACATGATGACTCACATCATATGCAGGACCGGGGCCTTCAGCTAGAAGATTACAGGTTCTCCAGTTTTTAATCTCGACACTCCAGAAGCTTGCTGCCACAAGAGATATTTGTGTTGTCATTTTATCGCAGTGCGCGACTAGAATGCAGCTTGAGCATGGAGCCACACTCATCCCCGCTATTAATGCAGGTACTTGGGAGCAAGGAATTGCCACTCGACTTGTTCTTTTCAGGGATTGGATAGTAGAAAGCGAAAGGGTACACGATGTACACTTCGTTGGCATCCAGAAATTGAATGGTAAGGCAACTCCAGGCGGCATCAGTCGAGTCTATGCCTTCACTGTTCAGAGTGTAAGTCAACCTATGACGCGTAACCAGTGTAAGCTGTTGACCTTCCTAGGGCGGCATTGTCAATGTGGACCTAGATAAGAACCAACCATCCTTGCCTCTATCGCCAAGCCCAAACCTTAAGCGAAAATTAAGCCAAACTGATTTCGAGGTTGCTGATAGCGAGGGTGAAGATTATGGCTGGGAAGAAGAGGATGAATTGGAAATGCCGAGTATGCCTCCTCAATGGCAAGGCAGCGAGGATATTCTCCTCGGGCAGGCAGAAGACGATGAGGTGCAGACTGAAGGAGGATCAGAAGTCCAATCCGTACATCTGGAAGGCTCTCCGGCACACTTGGGCTCGGATCTTGCCGGGGCTAATGGGGTGTGATCTGGTTGACACCGCTGTCTTGCGGGGCTCCGGTGGTCTGGTCGGTCTGGTCTGGTCGGTCTGGTCTGGTCTGATCTGTTTTGAATGTGATACATTCACATTGACGATACGTTCCATTCAAAACTCTGCGAGCAGTCCCTCGTGCGGCTCCACTGGGGCTCAACATTAGCCAGGAACCATGAATAATCGGCCAAATGTCGGCTTCTTGTGCTCCTAGCCTCAAAGCGTCGACCACCGCCACTCCACACCTCGGTCTTTCACGGCCCAATTCTCCTCTGTAGGCCAGTCTCATGGGGCTCGGAGCATCCGGAGTACCATTATAAGAAAAAGGTGAAAATTATACCAAACGTCGCCGCATTAAATTTTTTTTACATGCTAACATCCTTCCCGCAGCGGGATGTGGGACTGAGAATATGGATCGTACATACCCATTACATGATATTCAGTGCCAATGCAGAATTTTCTTGATAGAGACACGCCTTTTGGCGCAGTATCGAAATACCTCAATAGTACAGCCCCTAAACCAAGCCTATTAGCTACCTATGTTTATTCGAGGTCAAGGATGCCCTGAGATATGAAACAGCCCCGGACCGACATGCAGTACACAAAGTCGTCGGACGAAATTCCGATCCTCTTCGAACGGATTATTAGCCGGTTGCGGCATCAGGCTGCAGGACTGTGGCCAAAGACCGTTGCATTGGACCGCTGCAACTCAATATAATMCTCCCGCCAAGGACCCTGCAAAATAGACCCCCGCGCTCCGTTCACTATCGGGAGAACAAGCTCTGAGGACCTGGACCCTTCGCTTGCTTCCAACCCGCCCACTTAACTTACTGGCCGTTTCATTATCACCTTCACTGACTGCCGTTAACATCACTCCCAGCTTCCTGGCTTTATGACCTTACGAATGATAGATTTGCAGCTGTAACCCACCCGATCGATGGTATCATCAACCTCGCGGATAGTAGTGCGGTCAGATTTCAGCCGCAGTAGATCTATAGCTGCACTGCGCTTGAGAAGGCATCTAGTGCCGACAGATGCGTACCACGGTTCTCGAACCGCTCGAGCAATTCTGTGTCACGCCATAGAATTCTCAAAAATCACTTACCTAATGCCTGATAACGCAGACACGGCACGCTCTGCTGCATGGATCGACTATACACCACATCTACGACCTAATATGCTGACTTTCGGCAGGGCTTGTAGATCGTTCGAGGGGCCCGGCTAGATTCTTAGATTCCGGATGTTGGGGTTGAATGCGGAGAAAGGGGCCGCTGGGCGTGTGTGCATGCCGATGCCTACCTCATGAGTGAACCTGGTTCCACGACAACATCCTGCAGCGGGAATGCAACCGGATATGCGTCACCCGCAGGCCGGCCTGTTCAAATTCTCACCGGTGTGAGATCGCGGGAGGACCTTCCACATCTCCTCGGAAGAATCTGCCGTCATTCCTGGGGTTTCTAAGCCACGGCACGGAAAAGCACTTATCGCCTTGCTCGTCCCCAGTCTGACTCTCGTAATGAAAGTTGTACAAGTTATCCAAGAGCATTGCTTGTTCGGGGCTTTGCGGCCCAGCCGTCTTCCTGTGCGACGCACTCCCACGAACTACAGGTATGCAGGCGTGAGCTCTAGAAGCTTGGTGTCTATGATGCGGATAGGTATGGCGCCCAATGCAGGGCCATTCTCTCGTACCAGGAACGGTGTCTGGTGGGTTTGAGTTACGGTTGGGCATGAACCAGCATGTCAAGACCGCACTAAAGCGGATCTTCGTCCCTGGATAGGCCACGGCGACCCGGATTGACGCGTCGTCATGGGTCGATCCGGCAGTGTCATGACTCGAGGTATCGCGATGCTTCTCTTGGCTCCATATCCGCTGCGTAGTAAGCCTTTTAGCGCGGAGCTGGACCTCCCCCTTGTGCTTGTTTAGCGGATATCTATCTTTGAGTACCATAGAGTCCGGTATATAGTCTGGTATATATGCGACCTGCAGGCGTTTGATTGAAAAGCGACTCTGTGCAACTCTTGGTACGGCCGTTGCATTGCTCGGGCAATCGGGATGCGCCTAAGCTACCCCTAGGTATTTAGTTCTCTTATTTCCCCGTGGGTGGTGCCTCTGCAAACCATCTTAGGTGGAAGAGCAAAGTGATAGATCACAACGTATGGCTCGCACCAACAGCTGATCCCCCCATCGGTAGTGCCCTCTACACAGCAACCCGGACGCGCAATCGCACGATCTGGATCCCCTCAGGGCAGTTGGGGGGAAATAGGCAAGAGGCGGGTTTCATCTGGGGTTACCTGTAGCTTATTTCGCTATCTTAGGGCTAAGTAGGTTTCCTGGCATGGGGACGAGGAGCAGACGCACGGTATATTGCCGCTGAAAGTGCCGGCAGCATTGGTCAGCGGATTACTCACAGCATGCCAATTTCATATGACTTTCGAGACGAAAATACACTGCTTATCCTAGGTATGTATAGCCATCGCGAATGGACGGGTGTACGTTTAGACCCGTGCTGGTTGTGGTGTTAGGCAGCGAGCACCTCTGCTAGCTCTCTTCGTTATAGCTCACTGCAGCAGCCACTTAGCTTCGAGGCGAGTCGAAAAGAGGCAATGATCTAGCAATGGAGATATGCGAGTTTTGGAGACGATGGACTTAGACTACTGTGAGGCCAAGCGCCAAGCGCCACGACTTGATGGCCGTTGATCCTCGAGCCAACGACACCGCTATTCAGTGCTTTGCCGTCCGAGCCCAAGCTGAAAAGTTTTAGCAAAATTAGATCAGTAATACTCAAAATCGATAATTAGATATATGTGACACGTGCCCTGGATGTTATAAGCATCTCTAGTGTTGACAATTAGAACAGTCAACTCTATGTATATGGAATCTCGCGGGGGCTGTTGACCAGTCCCGAATCATCACTCTGACTTGATACCATCTAGAGGATACATTCTAGCGAGGTTGCTGACTAGACTTATTGCCTACCTAATGGGATATGTTGTCGTGGCTTGTCTGTTATATGTGGTCTCATCACCCCGCGATAGACCACGTAGCTGGCATTCATGAAGGCGACGTTAACTTGGGACATTTGACTTGAAGGTGATCGTTGGCGGTAGGAACTTGAGTATTAATCACTAGATGATACACTTAACGATATGATCCCAAAGCTGTATTCCTATATAGAGATGGACACTGGGCACGAACACAGGGATTGAGAGTAAGTAATATAATGGAGGTTCAAGGCATAACTTGGAGTTTAACACCTACATTTAGGTAGTTCCAAGTTGGTGCTTCATACATGTACCCAACATTTCCAATTGAGATGTAGCCAAACAATGGACTAGATATCGTTGTTCAGATGAATATAAGATAAACAAAGTAAACCCTCCATTTCCAGGAACATCAAATATGTGCTTACTGAGGTACCTATCAAGGTGTTTGTCAACATCACGGATGTTTGATTCTTTTCTTGTAATTCTCATCGTATTTTAGGGTTGATAGGATACTAGACTCACTACATGTTGGCACTATTCTCGAGTTTGCTCCCTAGATAGTGATGATGCCTACCTACTCATAAATATGTGCAAACTTATTGTTATTTCGTCTGATTAGTCTGATTACGGGTCCTTTTATGATACCTTACGGCGGGTGGGTGACGATGGAGAGGTGACGCTTGGTGGCGCTAGAACCCCGCGATTGCTCGGTGAGTGGAAGGTGAGCAAGGTGAAGGAGCTGAGAAAGAGCACTGATCAGACGTGTGGCCGTGCGCAACATTAGGTATCAAGGTACCTACATTGGAGGCTGATGTGTATCCCTGTCACCCCTGACTGGACTTTCCGTCTGCCTTTTTTTCAGTGGCAGCTAAGGAACTACGGAACTACGAAACTGACCTCACGCCGGAATTCATTTCATCAACAATCCTTACTAAATCAATTTCATCGTTGGTCTCAACAATACAATCAGGAATTGAATAGCTCAACTTGCCAAGCTCACCTAATTGAACCCAGTTCTCTTATCTCAGGTCTGCTGTGAGTTCCTCTAAGCACGGGCGCCGGGGGTTGTAGCCAGTGCGATAGCTGTGGCATACATTTAGCGCTGCTATGAAAATCGTGGCTTGGCGCTTCTTCGCCCTGATGAGTCTCTGATGAGGTGAACAATAAGAGTCAAGGTGAATACAGTCACACGCATTCGGTCACCAATTCACTCGTCTTCGACTTAAAAGTCGCTGCTACCCGGTGCGAATCTTGCATCAAATACCGTATTTGTTGTTTTGATTCCCTGCACCTTACTTCGTCGCGTCTTCTGTTAATCCCAACTCGACGTCCCGCTATTCTCAACACAATCGACACATCGTCCAAAACTTTCGATTGCTTGCCCTTTTCATTCACATTTCTTACGTCTGTCTCAATACCCCTATTCCTAGGTCGTCACACGCAGCTCGCCGTCTCTAATACACTTGATCAATTGACCTCTCGTTTCTGATCTAACATCGCCTCATCAGTCTAGGAGTGCAACATGGCGACGGAAGCTGAAGCGACAGTGGAGGGGGCCAGCATAGTGGCAGATGTTGCAGTTCCTACCACTTTCTCGTGGCTGTAAGTTGATGGCCTCATTCGAATTATCGTCTCTTTTTCTAACTTGCATATAGTCAACCCCATGTCATCTTTGTAGTTATCCTAGTTGGCGAGGAGGAAATCCCCTTCGGCATCCAGAAGGATTTCCTTTGTGCCAAATCTACCTTTTACCGCAAGCACTTCGCCGACAAGCAGGGTGAGGAAGTTGAACAAGATAAGCTTGAACACGTTGTCAAACTGCCCCAGGCGACTCCTGAAGTCTTCGGACTCGTCCAGAACTTCTTATACACTGGCAGACTCTTCACCGATGTCGAAGCTCTCCCTGGTTATGAGGTTCTCATTGCGACCTGGAATCTCGGAAATGAGCTTGGAATTGATGGCCTCTGCAATGAAGCCCTCGAGGCTATGGCTGAATGCAGACGAGTCACTCAACACATCCCAGCTACGCCCCTCCTTGTACAAGCTTGGAAAGACGCCCCCGAGGGCTCATCCATTCGCAAGCTCCTTTTGAACTGGGCTGCGGAATACATTAGATCATCAGAGTCACGTCAAGAGTTCACCAAATCACTCCCACAGGAGGTTTTGAGTGAACTCGTTATTGCTATGAGCCATCTCAACTCCGCTCCTGTAATACAAGTCAATCCTATTTCATCCCCCACTGGTCACACTCAGCGAAAGAATGTACACTATCTCGAAGCCGAGGAAAGTGACGGTGATTCCCACCACAAGGCGCCGAAACATCGTCATTCAGATGTCATCCCGGTTCGAACACTTCAGGCTGAGCGAAAACCTGCGCCAAAGAAGTCGGCCTCGAGATCGTCGCTTCCCACGTCGGTGAAGCCAGCTAAGAGCAAACGATCCAGTCTTAGCCACGCCGACGAGCAGCAGTACTCGGCGGACCAGAAGCTGAATTTCTGCGCAGACCTGTTGGGTAGGATGCTATCCGGACCTGGTAAGTTCCTTCTTAATTATGCCCCTATACTAATCCTGAGAATCTATCACATCAATTGCTAGTTTCTAACATTGAGACAATCACGATAGGCTTCTGGACCCGTCTAGTTGGTCCTTTCCGCGAACCCGTCCGACCCGTTGAGGATGGAGTGCCGGATTACCTGGACAAGATCAAGAAACCCATGGATCTTAGCACGATCAAGGCCAAGATGGACCGCCGAGAATACCAGGACGAGCAAGAATTCTTGACCGACGTCCGCCAGATATTCACAAATTGCTATACGTACCATAAGGAGGGCTCGGCGATGTGGATCAACTGCGAAAAGTTCCAGAAGACCTTCGAGGAGAAATTCGGAACGATGCCCAAGTGGATTGCGAAGATGGAAGGTGATGAGGCGGCCTAATGCTTTTACCTGCCTTTACCCATTCTCCTCTAAAAGAGGAACCATCCCATGTTTTCGACGCAACTACATCATACGGATCGATATCGCCGACTCGAAAAGCCTATCTGACTATCCGATCTGGGCTTTCTCGAGACGGTATGTACTACTACTATAAGGGAGCTATGCACATCAACGTGCAACTGAGTGTGAGGCAAAGAAAAGGCCTCTTTTAATGAATACCGAAATCAGCCATCACGTCGCCATGGCTCAAAGAAAGACTGCTTCATTTCAACGGGCTCTGCATTAGGAAGAGAGAGCTGTAATACCCTGTTTACATTTGCCGCGAGATTAGGAAGGCTTGGGTTTCAGGGGTTATGCATTGAAGAATAGTTTCTTGTAACGAGTTTGATATCTTTTCGATCGTGGTGGCCCTTTGCATGTGTACGCATGAATGTGAATGGTGTGCGGTGATCGGTGATTACAGCCTTTTGGCGTGTCCGTTTTGTTGATGAGTTCGTGAGAATTGCACTGCCTCTTGCTGTATTTTTTTTCTTGCCTTTAATAATATTCGTCTGCCTTTCATCCAGTTCGAGGACATATACACCTTTAATGCACAATATGCTCCTGATGAGAATCAGTTGCTAAAGGTTGATTATCAGCTAGGACCCTTAGCGAGCCTCATCAATAGGAATCCCAGGTACCTAACTAGAAGGCACGTTATCATATTGAAGCCTTCTTGAGGGACTGATTAGATGCTACGGTATGGAGTAGTTACGATATGACGCCAGTTCAGATTAATATCTGATATTGCAATTACTGGTATAGCCCGCCAAGTATTCCAAGTCGTCAAGCAACATGGCTCATCATATTAAGTTCTTAACCTATGGTCTGACCACATTACACACAGTCAAACAAGCACAAATTCGTAACTCCCAGACAAACGCCGCCAGCCGTCGTCTATATCTCATTCTCATGGATCGTCTATCCGCCATAATCGTCGTAACCATCACAGGCCTCTAGATCTTGTATACTAAGTTGCCATCCGTGTACCTGTATATCGCATTAGCATCCATGTTACCTCATTCAATTTGAAAAGGGAAAGGAAAGGGGAGGACAATCACTTACATGATCTGGTTCGCATCGTCCATCTTCCTGAGCGCCTTGACAGCTTCTTCTCTCGAGAATGCCGTTTCTCTGCCATCTATGCGTCGGTTGACTGCTTCAATGACGTCACTCACATTCGCCGAGTCGTCGTCAAATAGATCCGTGCTCAGAAGCTGTCCTAGCGCAGTTCGGAACGTAACAAGTCTCTCCTGGGTAATTGGGGTATCAATGTTTAGGTCCGCCGCTTCGGCAGCAAGTTCCGTATCCTCTTGCGTTTCCTCCTGTGTCTCGAGTTGCGAGGCGGGCACCGAGGAGGCGAAAGAGACTTGAGACGTGGCTGGCGCATTCGATGAAGAGGCGGCTCCGGTTCGGTTCGAGCGTCGTGGTGTGGCGTTGTAGATATTATCTTCATCGTCATCACCATTTGCTGCTTCGGGGGTGCTTGCTGCCTTGCGACCGTTCGTGCCATTTGTACGGCGGCTGCCGTTGGTCGATGTCTGACTTCGAGCATTTGTTCGGGTAGATAACCCGGTCTTACTACGAGCCGTCGATCCTCTGTATGCAGTATCACCACGGTCATCATCATCATCATCGCTATCCTCGCTCGACGAATCCGACTCGAGTCGTTGGGTCCGTCTGCGCTTTCGTTTCGATTCGTCTTCGACAACTTCTTTGAACAAGGCAAAGCGGAGAATAGACTCGGCGGCTAAGGCGTCCCGCTCTTCTACTCGGTTGGAAAGCCGGGATTTGGCATGCGCTGTGGCGAGACGGATGAGCGTCTCCAAGGTACGCACTGTCAGAGGAGACGTCCTCCTCTGGTTGCCCTCCATCTCGTCATTGCGCAAGCCCACGTATATGTCCGCGATACGGTCCGAAGCCTCTTGGGTCAGTACAGGCTTGACTCTCGTCTTCGCGTACTGGATATACTTCTTCATGAACGGGATACTGAGAACTTCGCGTCGCTTGTTGGGGCCACGGCCGGAAGTAATGGTCACACCTGCATGCAACATGGCGTCGTATTTTTCGAACACCTCAGTTGTTCGCTGAGTAGTGTCTTGGCTTTGTAGCGCAACACCAAGAGCTTGCTGGGTGTTCTCTCGAACTGGAGCGCCTTCATCGGTGCCGGGCTGTCGGTAACGATGCATACGTAGAACGTGCTCGGAGACTTGACGATCTCGGGTGTCTTCAATATCGTCCGTGACGACGAACAAAAGATCGAAACGAGACAGAAGGGAGTCTGGGAGGGCGATGTTCTTGTGAGGATCCTTGTGAGTGTCATATTGGCCGAAAATAGGGTTAGCAGCCGCAATGACACTGCAACGTGCATTGAGCGATGTATGGATGCCAGCCTTGGCGATGGTGACGGTTTGCTGTTCCATAACTTCGTGAATGGCAACTCGATCGATATCTGACATCTTATCGAACTCATCGATACAGACAACACCCCTGTCTGCCATAACCATAGCACCTGCTTCGAGTCTCCTTTCACCAGTCTCCTTGTCTGATGTAACAGCTGCTGTGAGACCGACGCCTGAAGAACCGCGACCAGTGGTAGCAATGGCTAGTGGTGCAGTATTGAGCACGAAGCGCAGAAGCTGAGATTTGGCTGTTGAAGGATCACCAACCATAAGAATGTTGATATCTCCTCTCAAATGTGTCCCATTCTCCAGGTTCTTTTCCATACCACCAAGTAACATGAGCAGAATCGCTTTCTTGATATAGTCATGACCGAATATACTAGGAGCTAGTGATTGTGACAAGAGTTCAAAGACGTTTCTCTTCTTAGCGACCTTGTTGATATTGCGAATATCGGTATCGGTAATAGTAGCCGTTGCTACACCTCCGCTTCCCTTCGAAGAGAGAAGGACGATATTGTTCGCTAGGATTATGGTCTTGAACAGTGCACTATTGTGGTTCGTATTTCGGTTTCCAAGAGTTCGGAAGATACCGACGAGTTGGACTCGGTCACCCGGCTTTACTTTGTCAACTAGATCGTCGTCTAGAATGACGTCCACACCACGGGGGAGTTGGCCGGCAGGGGCTCTCTCGGGCATTTCTTGTATTGAGATGGTTTGATGATCTCTATATGTGCAGAATCCGTATTCTGTGAGAAGCGGATTGCCTTCCTCGTCTTCTTGAGGGTAGACACTTGACGTGGTGACGCCATTGGTCATGGTTTGATCGCGATACTCGCGGAAGTGGAAAATGTTCTTCTTCTCGTTGTAGTGTACACTCTTGACGACTTTTGGTCTGATGAGTGAACATCTTGTGACGATACCTTCGATCGATACCATATGATTTAAATGATTGGAGGATAGAGTCCTCGGATTGCAAGCGTTGAGGCCGAAACTGCCTGCCCAAGCACAGTAGTACAAGACGTCTGGGTCGGTCTGATCTGGTCGTGCTTGTGGGATGGTCTTTACGATCTCCTTGAGCGCATGATTGAAGGCTAGGGTGTAGTCGAACGGATCGAATAGTAGGCCGTCTGCAAGCTCTGTATTGTGATCGCGAACGTGGTCTATATTAACTACTAGCCGTCTTTGATTTTTCTGAAGCATTAGAATGATATCGGATCTGTAGCTCCTCGCATGTTGATCATCTGTCCACCAGCACACCTGTCAGCATCATACTGGAAATTCTGGGCTTCCGATGAACTTACGAGGATCGAGGAACTCCTCGGCCAAGCGAACACGCTCCTTGGCCGCTTCATCTCGAAGCAGAAAACTGTCCATGATGCCTCAATTCTTTCGTAGTTGACTTTTCTACAGAAACAAGACGATCAGTGGCAATAGTGACTATGTCAGTATACTCCTTAGATAATCGTCTTGGGGGAGGAGGTATGGAGGGACAGGTCACAAGTGGGGAGATTGACGATTTGGATTGAATTTGGTTGTTTAGGAAAGGGGGCCAGAGGGGAATCAAAAATCCACGTCGCGTTCCTGACCGCGTTTTTCGTGTTTCGCGTTTAAGTGGTTGCAGATACCCACTTCTATTAAGTCCAAATACGGTAAGCTGTTTCGCCCGATTATCTCCAGCGCCCCTGAATCAATCTTAGGTATTACCTAAGCCCAACTACCCCACACCTATGTACCCAGGTGTAGGTGCTCCTCAATTCCTCGACGGGGCGCTATTCAATGTTATTAGGGGGTCTCTTACGCTGAAGAGTTCAGTGTTTGCTTCTATTGGGTCTATTCCAGTTTTCAGCTACCTACATGTAGAGAGATACGTATCTATCTATCTATCTGTGAGTCTACTATAAAAGCAAAAATGACATATAGCGAAAGATGAGCCTAATTAGTGATATATTATATATACGAAATATGCTATAATCACCAGCCTTTGAATCATCTCATTCGTGCATTTCGGTCAGGAAAGTGGTGTTCTGAGAATAAATGATTGGTGTGACGGAGCGACCGGTGAAAGTGCTGCGTTATCAGTGTATCAGGACGAATATAGGCGACAGTTTAGTGGCCTAGTGGCCTAAGCACCTGCGGAATCAGCCGAGGTGAGCCTAAGCCGCCCCCAAATCCAGCCACAAATTCATGTCCATATATCACTGTAGCGCATTGCCGTCATCCTGACGAAGCAATACCTCCCTAATTCCTGCGGCGACGGATCCAAACGCCGTAAACCTAAACTTAACATCAACATCTACAATCGCAACCTTCGTATTGCCGTGTTTTTAGCGTCGTGTGCTGGCTTGGAGCTTGCGCTGCATCTGGCAGAGTAGGAAGTAGGAAAGTGAAGTAGAACGGACCATGGCTGTAGGACTCGCCAACGGCCGCCACGCTGCGGACGAGGAAGCCCGGGCCGAAGTCGATGTGCTCAACTCGCGACTAGAGAAGACAACTCAATTAACCAAGAAGATCCAAGCATGTTTGGCGAGATTGGAAGCTACTGGGAAGAGCGTGCGAGATGTGTCGGGKCCTCTCACTGGTGAAACGAAGAAACTTCAGACCTTGGGGAACAGTGCGTTCATGTCTATCCACCACCGCCTAGTTTCCTATGCTAAATGCTGATTTCGCGAATCTTCCTAGACATCGACGCAGTTATCTCAGCTATCGAGCGTCTTCGCCAGCCCGCCGACTCGAAGAATGATGAAGAAGCAATTATCCGCCAGGGCCCCGAAAAGGCTGGGCTATCCAACTACCTTAACTCGATCAAACGATTAAACAAGGCTCTAGCAGACATGAAGGCCTCGAACCTACGAGCAAACCAGCAGACAATGGCTGACCTTCAACGCTTGATCAAATCTGGCAATACTCAACTTGAAAACTCGTTTGACAAGATGCTGCGAGGGGAGACTCCGCGCTCAATTGAACCGCTGCAATACACGACCAAAAACACMCCATTCCCCCTGCTGTCACAAGACAAGATTTCGCGCTTGAGCTTAATGAACTCTTATGTAGCCGGTAATTCGTTGTCCGAGAACCCGCTAATCAAAATCTATGCCGATGTGCGAGGGCAATATCTATCGCAGACTTTAGTCAATCTTGCATACGCGAGTGTGAACACGGCAAAGAAGAAGAGCCCTGATGCCATCTACCGGGCCGGTACCAATGGAATTGGCATGTATGCGCAGGCAATGGAAGGCTTATTCGTTGCCGAATACGACAACATCTGCAACATATTTATGCGACAGGACTGGGGTCCGGCTTTTCAGATGACCTGTCAAGCCCCGCTGGCTGAATTGGCGAGAACGCTCCGAGAGCTAAACAATCACATCAAGGCCCATCTCAACACCGACTGTTATCTCGCATATGAGGTCACCGAGATTATGTCCAATCTCTCCAACAATATCGAGGAACGCACGGGGGAACTCAAGGCGACCCTTGCCGCCGCATTAAAACCAGTACGCGAGACCGGCAAGCTTTCACTTGCCGAGCTGCTTGAGGATACCAAGCGGAGAGTGGGGGGAATGCAGGTTCTTCCTTCGGATGGCTCGCCTGTCCCTGTCGTCTCAGAGACGATGCAACGCTTGCAAACCATGGTTGACTTCCTCAGGCCAATATCCAGCATTATGATCTCGCTAGGCGACGGTGGGTGGAAGTCGGGCGCGGCGGCGAACAGTAGCACGGACGGAATACCCAGTTTGGCATCGTTCGACATCGGTGCCGACGGGAAGCAAATATTCGCGCATTATTGCGCCGATACGATAGAGGCGTTAATGTCGGCGCTTGAGCAGAAGGCTAGGATGTTACTGAAAGGGAAGTCCCTTTGGGGCGTCTTTCTGGCCAACAGTGTTATCATCGTCGAACGCATGATTCGCGATTCCGATTTAAAACCGCTGTTGGAAGGCAAGCTCGGCGCCTTGGATACTTACCGCAAAAAGGCGAAGATGTACTATGCTGACACGTGCAAGGACGTGTCAATGCATCTGTTAGACGCAATCCACACAAACCGGTCCCAGCGGCCACCTTCGGGTTCGTCTGAGTCGACGTCGATCCTGAAGGGGCTTAGCAGCAAGGACAAGGACAGTATCAAGGCCAAGTTCCAACTCTTCAATACTTCTTTCGATGAATTAGTGGCTCGACACAAGGCGTACAGCATGGAAAAAGAAGTGAGAACAATGTTCGCTAAAGACGTGCAGCAAATGCTCGAGCCTCTTTACAATCGCTTCTGGGACCGTTACCACGAAATCGACAAAGGCAAGGGCAAGTACGTCAAGTACGACAAGTCGTCAATCTCCGCCGTCTTCATGAGTCTCTATTGATAAGGTGCCGAGGCATCTGCCGACCACTGGAACGCTTAGAAAACTGAATCATTTGAGCGTCGCGGATTGTTCCAACCAGGTCCTGCGCCAGCCTCACGCGGCGATCATCAGACGATTTCGTCGCGAACGCTACTACAGCATAACCAAGGATTGCAGACGTGAGTTAATATCTATTTATTTCCGGTCACGCTTCATATGTACGGTAACTAAATCTTGGAGGTGAAGCTTGGATGCGTGTGGGGGTCACCAGGCCGAGGCCACTGAATCGAGGAATGATGCACCACGAAGCTCCGTCACGGTACCAAATATTTGGAAATACGCATTGCAACGGGCGAACCTGTTTATTGTTTAGAAGTGATACCCTTTCGGGCCGGCCTGGAGTTTTCTTGTAAGGAGGGATGTTGCATGGAGGATCATCTGCCGTACCCGGTTCATATTCAAGTATGCTTATGTCGAAGAGTGGCCTGATGAGTTGTATTGGACGTAAGACGGTTCTATTGTCATGGTATTGTCATGGGGACTAGCTCCACTAGGCTGGATCCCCCAGAGGAGATGAGATATCTAAATGTGATATGTGACTAATGGGTGCTGGGTCAGACAAAAGATATGTGCCTGCATCGACGATCGAAGGACGATCAAGGTCATGGGGAAACCCGTTCCCCAAAGTAACGCCCTTTCAGCAGAAACTCCATCACCAGAGAATCCAAACACTGGGAATTCTTGTGGGCCAGGCTATCTGCGCTGCTATCGCTTGGCATGTGCTGCTTAAGTAATGTCTTCCCAACTCGGTCGACCTGCATGCAGGAATCGATGGCTTCCTAGACAGGGTCCAGGGCCCCTCAAGGTGAGGTCGGTGAATTTCGGGTCTGCCCTGGGGAGTTGATGTGCAAGCAAGCAAGCGGCGACCGCCAGAAACCGTCACGATTCGCGTGCTGCGTCCGGTCCATTCCCACAATACGGGATCCAAGGGGGCCTCTTCACCTTGGTGTTATTGATTAATCCCCTCCCCATTGCCATGTTCGCGACTCACACCTATCCTAGCCAAGTGGACCATCAAGTAGCAATGTGGCTCTGGCCCCTAGACCCTCCCTGCGTGCTGAACACAAATGTACCCCTCTTTCCAAGGTATGCCGGTTTAGGTATTGTCTTCCAAATCGTCGTTTCGAACCTCCTCCGCGAACCTTGACCTAGGTATGCCACATAACCCACACACGTATATCTGGCTAATAGCTCGCGGCCACTCAGTTCGCCCACATCCTGGATGATTTACTCGTTACACAACAGGCAACAGCGCAGCGCAGCGATGCCCAATTCGAAAGGTTTGGCTCCACAAGATCCGTCGATTCCTCCAACTTGGGAGGTCTGACGAGAATGCTACGAGCTAAGTTAGCTAGCTACCCCGGACGGCCTGTCTGGTTGGCTACCTCCCCCTACAACCACACAACGTACTCGCACTTACACACACGTATCGTACCTGTTGCCGGCCCTGGTGCCGTTCTCTGGTGCCCGTTGCACCGGCAGAAGGGCGGAGAGGGTTTTGGGGAGCACAGACTGTCAATCCCATTCCCCAAGAGTCTAGTTCGCCCGGGTGGCCATAGCCTCCTAGTAAGGTATTGCAAGCCAGTTCGCAGGTAGCTAGGAACAAAAGACAATGGCGGTCGAATGAGAGAGCCGGCTTACATTTGCTCTCCTGCAACCCGCTATGCAGGACCGGACAGGACAGGAACGATTCACGCTGCATTGACCACACACACCCTGTCCGTCCGTGCTCCACTGAACTCAACAAGAACCCTCGCCCCCTTCCAACGCGACATCGCCAAGTCTGCTGCTTTGCTGCCATGCATGCTGCAACTCGCCCGCTAGCGTCCATCCTACAGGGCTGGGACTACCTAATCGCTGCAGGCTGGTGGAGGGGGGGCCTCGTCCTCGAACGTCCGCCTGCTTATTTTTTTGCCTCCTAGATGATGCGGACGCGACTTTTTGGTTGGACTCCCGTTTGCCATGTAGGTACCTACATGTGGACGTGCGCATGTATGTGTAAGGCCACCCATCTGTCGGCCGAGCAATCCTTTCACCAAAAAGGGAAAGAGATAGCAGTCACAATAAAGGAGAACCACAGCTGTCGAGTGGAAGCAGGCGAATCCCAAGCTCCCATCCTGCGATAACGAGAACACGCGGCGCGCCTTCTGGCTGCTCCTCATCCTCCTCCTCCTCACCCTCACCTTGCTGTATGTAGGTTAGTTAGGTAGGAGGGTAGGTTGGTACCTTCCAGGTAGGCTACCCAAGAGCCTGCCGTATGACGATGATTTTCACTGGGGTTTCATTGCCATCGAGAAAAAAAGAGCATATCAGATATCAGAACGCACATCGATGATTCGATATCCTCCCCACTGAACCTAAGTACGATCGAGTCGGGTTCGCCTCCGGGTTCGGGCTGATTGGATCTCGGCCGTAGATGGGCAACACGTTCGCCCTAAGTGAGTGACAGTAGGGTGGGCAGCAGGGCAACCCTTCTATCGAATACTACTTAGTTAATCCCCGGGATGGACGGGGGCTACATGGCATTTCTGATCAGTGCCGTCTGTTTTCGTCAGTTTCCCGATGATGATGTCGAGGCACCCCTGTCCTGATTCACGCAATATTTCGAGTCCTTTCTGTTTCATTATGCCGAGGATAAGTGCAATAATGGCAAGGCATAGGCTCGCTGGTTTCCCATGGTCCATCCCGGTTCGTGGGTTAATAGCTCATGTACGTGATGGATGATGTATGTGTATAGTCATAGGTGTGAAAAGGGAGCTACGTGGCCCAGGCTTGCCTATAATGCCATTCTATCGCGAGACATTATATATCTCGTAATCCATAACCCGCAATCCCGTATAATACCGCGAAACATATATCCGAAAGAGGGAAACACAATGCGGCACTGGGCATTGTTGCCCATTAGCTGGTGGTCCGTTGCAGCTGCAAGCCTCGGTGCGGCGTAAGCACGTTACACGCAACGTAGGTAGGTAGGTATAGGGCAACCCGTAAGCAGGATCTATAGCAGTACTGTAGGTATGTAGTCATGGACGAAACACAGACGCGTGTCAGACGGACCCCATATTAGAAGTAATCAGCGTCATGATCATGATTCACCCATCTGATCCATGTTCGGTCCCATCGACTCCGACAGGATTTGCCCGCCACTGCCGTGCCCTACGGTCGCCGAATGAACCGAAGGCGCTGCGGCGCCGATGGTCGATGGGGGCCGACAGGACTATATTTGGGGGGCGAGACCTTCGACATGCAGTCGGACGGGGGAATTGCCATGCCATGCTTGGATCGCAGGGGTGGGTCACGGAAGGAGAGGCAAGCCATAGGAGAGAAGACAGGATTCTGGGGTATGATAGAGGTATCATGGTTTATGCATTCATTGATTGATTTGGTTCTCATAGCATGCCTTGGTATCATCGAGAGTAAGCACAATCATCCCAAATTGCCCGCGTGACAAGGTATCGATATAAGAAAATAGATGGAAATCACATGTTCTCGATGTCATTCCTCCTCCGAAACAAATCAATTTCCCTTCCTAGACTTTCCCCATCCCATGCTAAGTTGAACACTTCCGGTGGGCGTAGTAGTCGTTCAACCCTTGGCGGCTGTCCCAATTCTTCCGCTAACGCACCCGAACCATGGTCAACGCCCTTCCCAAACAAAGGCTCCGGGCACCCTCTTACACACCCCAGCTCCCGGCTGTCTGATTTGACTCTGCTATCCGCCCAGGGGGGGCCTATAACACCGTGATCCTGACTAAGGAAGAGAGCAGGAAAAAGGGAAATCCCGCCGTGATGCGGGCCCGTCCGGCGCCATAGCAAGTGGAGTCATCCTCAGCTAGCCATGCCAGCTTGCCGGGAACATTGGAGAGCCAGTGTGTGAGATGGTGGGGAAGAGGAACGGAGAAAAAGAAAAATCGCCCAGAAGCCGTTTCCAAGTAGTCCCGTACCTAGGAAAGAGAAAAAAAAGGTGTTGGAAAAGCGAAGAAGAAGAAAAATAAAAATCAACCGTAGACCCAGCGCCCCAATACATGATGTTCAGTTCCTTGCTCTTTGCAGCGCCCAAAATGTCACATAACCAGAAAAAGCCCTAATCCTTGCGCGCTGCTCCATATGAACTCCAGTTCGCATCCCAGGGGCTTGCCTGTTTCCCAAGCCAACAGCAACAACGAAGAGGGAATAACCAAATCAGGGATATGTAAGAAAACTAGTAGAGAGAACAACACAAAAAATAATAAAAAAGAGCAACCAACGCAACAACGCATGGCTATGCAACGAGAGTGGTACAGGAGGGGTAGTTCAAGGGTACATGAGCGTCGAGGTGAGCCATAACGAACAAGGTGCGTGGGAGGGGTGGGCAGCGAACGTGTGGTAACGAGGAGTTGCAGTGCAGTTGCAGCATGCAGCATACGTGATACAACCAACGCAGGCTCTCGACCACMCCCCTAGCAGCAGCAGCAGGACAATCCATCCTTGGGGAGTATTCAGAGGCAAGGTGTCACACGCTACGCCGTCCCCATCGTCAGCCTTGCATGCGGGGTGGCCACCCAGGTGAAGATGTGTTGTTGCTGTTACTGTTGCTACTGCTGCTGCTGCTGCTGCTGCTGCTGCTGTTGTTGGGTACTCTGTAAGGACAGTAGGTAGAGGGCAAATTGCGAGGTGTTAGAGGCCAAGTCAGTAGCAAGTGACCGAGTTTGCGCGCGCCGCGGCCTCTCTTGTACGGAAACGGTTTTTGGGGTTGCCGAGTATGCTGATTTCTATGTCGAACTTTTTTTCTTTGTTCCTTCGAAGCGGGTTTCTCTGCTCCCCACGCCGTGGCCTACAACTTAAAGGATAGGATGGCTTGCTGCTGAAGAAAACAAAAAGCGGGAAGCGCTCTCTCAAAAGTACGTCGTGTGTGTATGTGTCGTTGTGTGTGAAGGTAAAGGTTTAGGGGGTAAATGCAGTAAGAGATGTTGGTTTTTTAATTTGGGAGACAGTAGCCGAAGCGGAACCATTCAGACGGTGTTCGTCGAGCATGGCTCCCGTGGCTTGCATCCGATGGAAGGGAGAGCCCCCTAATCGGGACACCGTGGGCAGGCATAGTTGTTACCGCAGTAGTCGTGGGTGCCGAAGTCGACTGCCTTGCAGCAGAACGTGCAGCACTGGTCGACGAGAGGTTGATCC
Source organism: Hypoxylon sp. E7406B (assembly GCA_000931505.1). Classification (NCBI taxonomy): domain Eukaryota; kingdom Fungi; phylum Ascomycota; class Sordariomycetes; order Xylariales; family Hypoxylaceae; genus Hypoxylon; species Hypoxylon sp. E7406B. The sequence goes on from JYCQ01000010.1 coordinate 200,530, forward strand.
TCCTTGACGCACATGGTGACGGACAGTGGCCGAAATTGGCTTAGGTAGCAGTTGAGTCTAGGTGTGTGTCTTGATAAGTGAAACGCGTCACTTTTTATGTAGACGAGTTCTATCTGAGGTGGAAGACAGTTGTGTCTTTGGCTATGAAGAAGTGTAGACAGAGTATGAGTGGGTATGAGGAGAGTTATGAAGCGGTGATGAATTTGTCTTCTTGAGATGACTCCAGACGAGTGGATGTCTTGGAAGTACGGAGTGGGAGACGAGCTGCTTAAATATTTTGGTCAAGCCCGTGAGACTGTTGATCCTCTACATAGGAAGGGTGGGCTACTTAAGTTGGGATGGGGACCAACTTTATATATGTGCCCATCATGGACGCCTAGGTAAGTAGTTGAACATTTTTTTTTTCGATGATGGGAAAGATAGTACAAGGCCATCCACTCAACTGTCAGGGCACAAGGTCGGGGGTCGAGGGCCAGGGGCAGGGGGGGAGCTACGAGGCAAGAAGAAGAAAAGAAGAAAAAAAAAAGCTAAAAATACAAAATCGATAAATTAGACGATTGATACTTTACCATCGCAGGCAGGCTACGAGAAGAAAAGCTGCCCAATCTTGTCAAAGGAAGCCTGAAAAGCACATATGTGGGTTTTGCATAACCTCACTAAAAGAGGGGAAGTGGTAATAGAAGGGGGGTTGAGGAGAGAAAAAAAAATATCGAGAAATATTAAAAAATACAAAAAATAGAAAATAAAAAAAGACTAAAAGAGGGATTTGAAAATGGGTACCTAGATACCGTTGCATTCAGCGGTGTGGCATGATTTAGGGTCACGAGGCACCTGGGAATTATTAGGGAACGGGATTTTTTTGCTGACAGCGAATTGTGCCGTAGACAAAACACTATGTGCTCGCAGGTAAACCCTGACCTTGGTACGGCATTTGTATACTACATGCCTTTTTCATTTACCTTGATTACCTTGATGGCCATCCTTCTTTCACCATCGTCCAACACGTCAACTCGGCGTAATACTACTATAGATATGACATGAACTTATCGGGACTATGTACATACCTAACCTATCGTCCAACCGGCGGGAATAGTTGCTAAGAGCCTTCACATTGAAGCAACTCAACACAGGTACCTAGGAGGTAGGTACTAACCTGATGCGGCTCTTCCACATACATACGTACATATCCTACCCTGTATTTTATCAATACCCTAATAGAATGTCCCTTGTACCCCCCCAAGGTGAAGAAGCTCAAAAAATTAGGTCACGGACTGACAGGTCAATTACCATGCTACTCTATTGTAGCCTTATGTCCTGCAAGGTACCTTATCAATGCACTTGTACAACGCATGTTCGTGAGGGGATTGGGCAGAGGGGAAATTGAAGGCAGCCAGAGCCCACGGGAGGCGAGCGCCGACAGCATCTCCATGTATGTATGCAGCAGAAAAGAGAAGTGAGGCTATGGGAAACCGGCGAAATAAACGAGGGGATCGAGAATACCATCCATGCATGACGCTCTGAATATTGAGGAATATTCTATACGAGCAAAGGATCGTGCGTAGAGGTAGGTAGGGTCTTAGCTCGGGAGCTTAGCCCAGCTCAATGGATCCCAAGACGATAACGTTGAGGTCAGTCAGACACTCACGTCTATTCTTAGTCTATTCTTAGCTCGTGCGTACCTTATAGCCTGTATTGCGTATTGCACAACAGATACATATGACCCTGGGTTGGCCCCTCGCGACGTCGAGGGGKATCATCTCGGACTGAACAAGCAGCTATCTACATACAGCCAGGTCGACATTTTCCAAATGCAGAGCCCTATGCTACATTGAAGGGATGACTGCATGCATAGGGTTATAGTTCTTGGCGTTAGTTGCTGAGAGAGAGCCAGACCCTCGCTACGGGCTATACAGGTCATAAGTGAGATAAGCCTGTCTGTGGTCTGTGAAATGCTTTCCACGGCATACCTAGAAGATCTGAGCTGTCCCATTACACATGCTCCTCAAAGCGCTGAATTCTTGACATGACAGCCTGAGCCTGCAAGGTCTGGGGAGCCGATCCTAGCTAGCTAGGGTTTTATTCGGTATCTCACCTGTACCTGTGGGCTCAGCATGTCTGCACGGCCAATTGGAGATGGTGAAGGCGGCCACAAGGCAACCCGAAAAGCTGCACTTGTCGATTGATTAGTTAAGTGATTTGCTGTTTGCATACAAAGTTGGCAGTAAGCGGCCATTAGGAGAAGCCAGCTGTTCCTGAGTCACAGTCGCAGACCACGGACCACAGCGTTTCTCGAATGGGGCTTCGATGCCCATGCCCCTCGTTTCACAAGCACAGAGGTCCCCGACTAGCTGACATCATGGACGTCATCTCGTCATATGCTGATTCTATACCACTGCGGCGATTCTCATGTCATATCATGAATTTCATGACTTCGCCAACGTAAAACGAACTACCAATTGCGGGCCGACGCGTCCGAAGTTCGGTATGGTACCTCACGCTTATCTTATTCCGTGCGCTTCGTAAGGATTTCACAATCTCACCCAGGCTGGCGCTGCGAGGTGAGCAGAGCACGTGGGTAGCGAAACCGAATTTGGGGTTATTGGTGCCGCTCTAGTGCAGATGATGGGTAAGCCCTACCTTGGAGTATCTACATACGTCAATCGCCCTGGCTCTTTGACGGTGGCTTGGCTCGGTTCCATCGGCATTCGCGCTCGCTACATATCATTTGTTGACCTTGGCTCTTGGATATCGACCCTGCCAGTCCCAGTCCCAGTCCCAGTCCCAGTCCCAGCCCAGCCTAGCAAGCGCCTCCGCGCCGCCGCCGTGCAACTATCAAATCTTCGGCGATAGACTCTGTTTCAGGGTTGCATGCGATAGGCGACGTTGCCGATCAAGCTCGCCTGTCCGTCCTGAAGATCATCACAAAAGTGGGTTCAGGGTTTTGACATGCTCGGCTCTTCGTACGAAGGGAAAGAGTGACGAAGATTGACAATACCCACACTGGTGAAGCCAAGGGATCGTGATTCTGCTAGTCTCGTTGCCAAAGTCAACGTTGTATTCCTTCGTGCCGTTCCAGTTGCTTTGCTACGCCAGCTTCGTAAACCCACTTTGTTCGGAACGTGGATAGGATAGTAAGCGGGGATGGAGCTATACACCGTCCGATGTGACTTGCAATAACCACAGACGGCGTTCCGTATCTGATGAGAGAGGTCCTAGCTAATCATCCCGACACGTTCGGTTGCGCAGGAGGGACGGTGATCATATGTACACAAAAACTACCGCATACAGCATGTAATGGTGCTCAAATCCCATCTCAGCGGCATCCAATCAACTCCTTGTCTGATCGGAATGGGCAAAACGGGTTATTGCACCCCCCATCCCGCATCTGGAAAGTCGTGATAGGCTCCCAAATGGGCAATGCGCACCTACGTAATAGGCTAGGCTTGGATCTAATCGGGAGAACCTGCCTCGAAGTAGAAGTAGTGGTCCGTGGTGAAGTGACATGTAGAAATGGCAGAATGACTCTATGGTAAGGTGTATGTACGGTGTAAGCACTTGAGCGCCATTTGGAGAATATAGCTTCCAAGGTTCTCCAACGCTGGTCTCGCCGCATGGAGGCGTAGCAATCTTGGCTGCGAGTAGATGTGAGCAGAGATACTGATCCTAACCACGATGGAGAATGATCGGAGCCAACGACCCGAATCCACTTCTCCGGCTAGGCCATCTACCGCCGTGACGCTATGATAGTCGTCGTCACGGTTAGCGCTTTGGTAATGGAGGACCCTCCAATCAGCACTCTTCAACCGGCATAGCTAAATCAGGAGACTCAACAGTGACGGCGCCATCGCCCAGGGCGGTGAACGAGAATAACGGCGAGGTCAACGGGATTGCTGGCAAAGGGATGCCGAGAAGTCTGAATCACAGACATGAGAGGGGATGCTGATCACGATCCCGAACTTCCAGATCTACTGTTGACGGCGTCTTCGAGGTGATTCCAATTGCATGTGATTGGAGTCTGCAGCGGGCTCGACCTGGAAGTACCCTGTGCGCAGGTGGATAAGGAAGCATTTCAAATACATCTCGTACGTTCCTGCGATGTTGTAAGATGTTGGAAATATACAGACGCATATGTAAGCAAGTGACGTGTGATAATGATAGCTTCTATGCCATGTAGCTCGACCTAACCGAACCTTGAGCGACCTTGGTATAGGAAAGCGCATCATATTCGCCTTCCTATTACCTGCCTGCCCACATGTAGGTACCTGCCTCGTATAGGTAGGTGCGGATGTATTATACATGTACAGACCTGTAGCTCATTCTTACATCTACATACCTAGTACCCATAGGTGGACTACCTACATGTACATATGCGACGGATAGATGCATACACACCTAACCCTAAAAAMCCCCCCCAGTCCAGAAGGCGCCGGGGCGCCCCGCGCCTCAGGCTCAGGCTCAGCCCGCTGGAACGGGTCAGCTGTCTCCACGACCCACGGGGTTAAGGTTAAGGGCTAAGGATGGCTGGTGGTTGATGGGAAAATGGCCATTGCATAATAATGGCTTGATAACTGGGATACTCCCATTAGGGCACCAAACCTCGTGGTCATGGCCGCTCTAGCCAGCCTACTTCTTAGCCTACTAAACCTACATTATGTACCTCCATTCCACATACTACATACTATGTAATGTATCTCACCGACAGACCTCCGGCTCCTGCGATCCTTCCTCGAAAAATAACGCCATCTMCCCTCCGCCGACCCTTATTGCAGCTCTTCGATATCGTCTATCTCCCTCTCCACGTTTTTGTCAACGTCACACTTACATACTTATGCACGATGTGCATGGGATGCATGTAATTCTACGTCGATCCGCCTGCTTAGGTGCTTAGGCGCTTGAACGATGGCTCCTTGCGGCCCTTCTTTCTTTTCTCGCCCATCCCTTGTCGCGCCATTGGCACAATAAATTATGTAATCGTTTAAATATGGGTTGCTTTACCGCCCGTGGCGTATGAGGCCTTTAGGTTGAACTGAAGATAGATACGGGCTCTAGACTTGCGGGATGGGTCCAACAGTCCTAGGACAATGGCTCCGCACCGAAGACGCGTCGACATATTACTATAGGTCCAACTATGCATATCGTGAGGCATCCTGCTTCATCGATCCAACCAGCCTACCCCGTCTGTGTAGCATCAAGCAGGATCTACCTTCGTCCATACAAAGTTCGGCACTCCGGCCAAGTTCAATTTTCGATCGCTAGCGAGATTGCCGAACCAATACCAACTGTAGGATCAGGTATCCGGACGTACCATGTCCAATGGCAATTTTCCCTCTTCCAGAGGAAGAACAATCAATATCAAACAGGAGGCTCGGCGGTGACTGATCTCACCCCGACACACAAAGGTCCCACCAACTGTCCATAGCGGTCGCAGCTAAAGCCTAAGAATTTCGACTATGAAAAATTACCGCCGAATTTGGGCGCTAGGCTGAGGCTTGGCATAATAATACACCATTCTAGCCTTAGCTATCCAAATACTACATTAGCGAGGTTTGAATACTCCCATGCCGGCGCAAGCGCTCGCCAACACGCAAAGTATGCTCAATATAAAAGCCATCCTCAGCGCTTTTCCTCTCCGAAGGACTTCGCTTTAGTTGATTTATCGTAGTCATTGACAAGAAGGTACGATCCGCGGGACCTGGAGCACGTCGTCTCCGGAAAGATCGGGATGAGACGTCACCAGTTGCACTTCATTTGCGTTACGATTAGGCTTGAAAGAGTTACCCCCGTACACTCTACGTGATATCAACCCATTGGTCTCGGTCGAACAAAAGGCTCGAGGATGGACTAGGGTGCCGGCAGCAGAGGAGCACTCTGGTGTGACAGCGCTCCTCCAGAGCCGTATTCTAGAATTCCCGGCCCCGTTTCCTTCTCCCCTACCTAGGTACATATGGACTGAATATCCCACGATGCCAAGGGGCATAGGGCGCTAACAGCTTCCCCTCTATGGGCATTTTCAGTGCCGTGACATCATCATCGAAAGACCACTATCACGGTGGAATGTCGGATCAGGTTGGTGGAAACGTGCCCCAGCTCCACAAGCGGTTTGTCACGGGTAGGACCGTCTTGCAGGGCTCTAACGAGAGCTTCTACAATTGGCCTACTCGGGGATCTAAAAGAAAACAAATGCAGAGCCATTCAGGCCCCTTGTCAATTTACGGGTAGTCCAATTCGACTGGACAGGACCCCCATCCTCTAGATCTAGTCTACAACAGCCGGCATTTCATGAATTGCATTTCGAGGATCCATTTTGGCAACTACATTCGAGGAACTTCCAACAGACAGGTCGTCCTGAGAAGGATGTCACGTAACACATGGCCTACATGCCTCGAAACATACTTCTATGGTAAGGACTAGCATCATCTAAATAGAGACCCAAGACTAAAACGTCCCGCGGGAATCATAGACTGACTGCGTGTTCCTCTCTGATAGGTACAGCCGTCTATGGTGGCACTAAACACCGGTCATGGGAATTAAGCAAACTCTGACGAATGTCAACGCCTTGCGCGGTTGAAGCTGGGAATGACCTCCTCCTTCCCGAATTTTTCCGTCAATAATTGAATATGGGTCATTCAAATCCAGAGAAACCCTGCCTAACTTATCATTCTGTTTAAATGACTTGGCAACTAATGCGGCTTCTAAGCAGTCCTCGAATGGCACTGGCTGGCCCTATCATGGCTGATCATTTTTTAGAAAGGTAGGCTCCGCAAGCATGCCAAGGCACAGATTTGCAATACGGCTGCGTATTAAATCATCCGCATCTGCCTTCCTAAAATGTTTTGCCAGTCTAGAAGCTCTAGAGATGGGCCTCTCAGCGCCCTTGGCGACCATCGTACGAGTGTCTGTTGCGAAAGGAGACAAAATGTTGAAAAAGCAAGGTCAGTAATATTAACTCAATTAGAACTCCTAGCCATTTGGATATCAGCCATAACTTCCGCATATTCCAGAAAAGTCCCATTAGCCAATGGTTTATGACGCATTTACGTCGCACGACGTCAAGGGACCGACAATTAAGACTGGTCGGTGGCTTGAGGGTGTCATGCAGGACGTAAGGGCATGAAGGTGACTATGCATCGGGGTATCAACCAATATATATCCCTCATGGTGGTGTGTGCATCGTGATACTTGGCTAAGACCGAGTTAATGGATGCTTCACTCTGACCATCCTCGAAAGTCGATGTCGTTTTGCGGTTTCACGGTTCCCTTTGCATCCGGCAGCGAAATCCGCTTTTCCGGGCGTTTCATTGCATGAGAACCCTGCCAGGCTCAGATTTGACTTTCAATCTTAGTAATGCTACGCAGTAGGCTACGGTCCGCGGGACGTTGAATGAGCTTGACCACTCAGCACTCCTTTTCAACACACGCGACTGAGCACCCTATATGATATCCGATATTCGGCACGAAAAATTTTGTGCGATACGGGATTGAAATCTATTCGACCTGCTTATTGCTGCAAGAATCAGCTTCGACGCGGCTCCGTTCTCGGAAGCCTCGCTTTGCCTCGCGAGGCTGAAGCAATCTCCGGTGAAGCCCGATTCATCGAAAATTCCCGATGCGTTATGATTTTTTTTTCTGCGACCCACTCCACCTCAGTTGGGCAACAGCATCTGCGCGTCACTATCTATTCTTTGCATCTGCCTCGAGCCCAACGATATCGTGACGCCGACTGCTACTTCCTACGGCATCCATTTTCCGAGTTTGCATAATAGCGGTCGACTGTAGACCGCTAGTTTTCAGCCTCAAATACCGAGTACAGGCTTCCAACATGCGGAAGAAGCTCCACCACAAACTTGTCCTTGTCGTGAAGATAAGCTGGAGGCTTTTTCCCAAAGCCGACGCCCGCAGGTGTTCCCGTAAGAATGACGGTGCCCGCTGGCAGCGTGGTACCCTGCGATAGGAAGCTCACAAGCTGCGCGCAGTCGAAGATCATGTCACTGTGTGGTCCAGATCAGCCAACCCGCCCCCCTATGCATGAAATTTGTTTCACAGCCCCTGGCTGCATCTTCATAACACACCTTAGACCGGAGCTCTGCATCACCTCCCCGTTCTTCAGACCCCGAATGGTGAACTCGCTGGGATCAGGCATAGCCGCCGCAGACACGAGGACGGGGCCTAGGGGACAAGATCCATCAAATCCTTTCGAGTAACAAGCTTGACTCTGAATGATCTGCGAGGCCCTGCTCGACACGTCGTTGGCGGCCGTGTAACCCAGGACGTAGCTCAGTGCTTCCTCTGCAGCTACATTCTTACATGCCTTCCCGATCACGATGGCTAGCTCTGCTTCGTAGTCGGCGCAGTCATCTTTCAGGGTGTGCCTGGGGATGACGGTGGGTACCGGCCAGGGATCTGCTAGCGCCGTAGCTGGTTTCCTGGTATATGCATGTCAGACTCTGCGTTAGGTGCCGTCTAGGCGCATAGTGCGTTATGTAGTGTCTAGTGTATGCGCCGAGATTGCGAAGCTTACATGAACATCATAGGTACGTCAGGGACCTTCACTGCAGAATTTCATCTTAGCAGTTGTTCATTCGGATATGATCCACGCCAAGAGAAAAGGGGTAGGACAAGACGACTGAGAGCCGAGGCTTTCCCATTGGCAGAGTGCCTCGGCACTCGAGATTGGCAAAAAGGGGGACACAAAGACGTGGAGAGTATACTTACTATTGGCCTCTTTGGCATGGCTCGCGTACTATCCGTCTCTATTAGCTATCCTTTCGCAAGTTTTGTAACCCCTTGGACCCACAACTAGAAACTACAGGATGAAGACGGCCTCACATTCAAGCCAATACATCTGATGGTGCCGACTTCCTCGGCGGACACCGGCGACAAGATACGGCTGATAACCTCGGTCTCCCCCGTTGGCGATCCTGGGTTCAAGACGGAGTTTCCACTGAATACGCGGACCTCCACAGCGTCGCCGTCATGCACGGCTTTGCCAACGTCGATGTCACCGTCGACGGGCTGCCCTATAAGCGGCCGGGAGCTATTCCGGCGTGGGACGAAACGGACGAGTCCTATAGGATGTTACCAAATTTGTTCAGCCCATATTGAGTTCCCTTATTGCCTGCCTGGATCTATCTAGACCCAACCAGCCAACCAATACACCCACGGGGGTGATAGAAGGCTTACTCACTGTCAAATGCCATCGCTATTTGCGTATATTGGATGTCTCTGATCTATGCGGCCTCCTGGAGTCTAGTCCCTCTCCCATACGATGAAAAAAATCGTTCGTGAATGGGCTGTTGGATGTCTATTGCCCTGCGCTGTTATGCGTGTCAGATTCAGAGCTTCCGGAGATAGAAGGAAATATCTGAGACTGGGGTTTCCTTTGTTTTTCTTTCGACATCTTCCTTGTCTCCTTCTCCGCGCTTCATACAAACGGGTGTGATCTGGACGCCGCACCGGCATCTCCGGATTTACCCCACGGCATCCGCATCTGCGATTTGCGTTTCCCGTACCCCCCCTTCATGCGCCTCATCTAAGCTGTGCGACCGGCTCAGATCCTACCGCACTACAGGCAGGKATGTATTAAGGATCACCGATCAGCAGATAAGGTTATCACCTCCCAACCAGCACCCGCGCTCGAATACCTGGTTCTGATATCGGCCTGTTGGTGTGTACTTGTCATATGCATGTGATAGGTAACCCGCGGATTACCCCGCTTGGTGCGACGAGCCCATCTCTTGTATCGTCCAACGAGAGAAAGCTGCTGTCATGCTGCTGTGGAAGGGCCAGGCAAAGATAACAAGCGAAGAATTGGTCGATTATCTTCGACGCAAGCTGTGCTGACTTGCAGCTTGGTGTTTTCGTAAATGCAAGCAGAGAATGATCTTCATCGCAGACAATGTGTTCCCATCATTAATGCAAGTGGTATGGGTTAAGTAGTACAGCATGGACATTTACAAATCAGAGCTCCAGCTCCGATACGCTGACCGCTCTCGTCAGAACTTTACCCAGTCACTCCTTCGGTACTTGAAGAAAGCCCGTGCCAAGCCATAGCCGGATCCCCCGAAACTCCATTTGGATTTCCCACCTTTGAGCCTCAAGAGCTGGAAGTAAACAATATTTTACGTATCCAGGTAGTTGGCTCGCGCGCCTACCCCTAGGTACCCACTAAAGAAAAAGAAAAAGATCATGTAGAAGCATCCTACAACTCCAGCTCCCAATCGTATCGAGACCGGCAAAATGCGCAAACGGGACGCCAAGCGAGATTGGCCTGTTTCGATTCGCTCAGCCGAAGGTGAGGCGTCGGTTTCCACTGACAATGTCACCGACGGTATTCTGCACTGCCTCGAAGCGTGCGAAGGCGCAGCTCTCGCTCTCCAGGTGGTTCACTGCAGAGTTGGGGGTCATTAATGCGCACCTGAGTATGCTTAAGGCGATTTTGGGCAAGAAATCCTGCTCTACGCATGGATTTGCGACTCCCAGATGGACGTCATGGGATCGTAGTTGGGCTGCGACGGGCAATGGAGACGAGTTGGGTATGAATACGCCCGGAATAGATTACTCACTAACGGCAGCCAGAGTCTTGAACTCGCGGCCGCAATTCATGCGGTTCGGACAGTGGTAGAGCGCCTGCTGGTCTAGGAGCCGAATCATCGCGTTAGCTTGATCGCTCTCTATTGCCACTTCAACACACAGAACAGCCTCGGAGTGCACTTACGAGTGGGCGAATTCAAGTGCTGGTTCAAGCTGTCGAGGTTCCTGAAGACGCGATGGCAGAAGTAGCACTCGTAACCCCTCCCGTTCCACGTGCTGTCCGTGGCCTCGTACGAGGACGACCCGTACCAGCCGATCAGCTTCTTGGAGATGACCCCCGTGGGGTCCTTGGACCGCACTACCTTGTATACCTCGTCGCGGTTTAGGAACGAGGCTTGCTTGCAGCTGCCCCCTTCGAGGTGGTGTGCTAGTCCCGTGGCTGTCGCGTACCCTGTCTTGCAGAACGGGCACGTTATGCCTTTGCCGCGGTGGATGCGGGAGCGGAGGTGCTACAATTATCGGTCTCAGCCTCGGGGTGTTCCATCATGGTCTAGACAACTAGGTAGGCGAGCAGGCAGGGCAGATGGGGCCTTTCTCTCACCATCTTGAGGTTGTTGGCGTTGTTAAACTCCCGCTTGCACTGGGCACAGTAGTTATGAGACTCCGTCTCATGCTCGCGACGAGTTTGCTCGTCGGGGCTGACGCTTTTGCAACAGCGGCATTTGTAGTCGAGGGGCCGATGTTCAGTGGCATCGAGGTGCTGCTCCCGAGACCGCCATGTGGCGAAGGTTCTATAACAATCGCGGCACTCCCAAGTCATTGTTGTCGCAAGTCTGCCTACAGTCGGACAGCCGAGACACAGAAGTTATTAATTGAGGCCAAATGAGTAAGTACCAACGTTGTAAGTTGATAGCTGTAGATACAATTCTAGTTTCGACAAAAAAAAAATGTTTCGTTACATTTACTGAACTACAATGTTTACGGAGTATGTAAATAAGAACATGTCAAGATTACGCTTCCATAGCAACATATTACCTGAGATGAGACATCCTCGAGTCCTTCGCACGTACCTCTCTCTGATCTTTTGGAGGGAAAAGCAAATTAGACGTACGAAGCAAGTAGCCGGCAAGTTGCAGGGTACAGCTTCAAACGAAAGAAATTTATCCAATCTTCGTTTACATAGGTACTACCTGAAATCTATATGCCAACTCACCTCAAAGGCGAATAGGTAGTAGGCTCTAGGTACACAGGAAGAGAAGAAAATAATGTTATTCAAACCCACATCGATTCAATGTTGTTCTTGATCTACGATTCTCGCAGTAAGAGGGTCGACAGAAGAGGCACGTACTACAAGTAGTGAAGCCTTGCGTACAAGTACCTGCTTAAGGTATATTAGACTAGGCAGGCATTCCGCCTCCATATGCAAAGTCGGGGATCTAAAAGTTAGATCCCGTCTCCCCGTTCGCCAACTATTCCATTGGATTTCCTGGCGGGTCCGGAACCGAGTTTTGGGTACCTAAGGGTATGTATGTAGAGGACCCCTATATTTGGGCTCTGATAAGCCCTCCAACAGAACTCGTCATCTAGCTCCGCGTTAATTCCTCGCTCCAGATATAGGTTGACCTTGTTATGATTAGAAATAAGTAAATGAAGGAAAACACATCTCGCCATCTATCTGAGGACTTAGGGGGTATGCAAGTATGCGCTGGCATGCAACTTCCCCCAAATTGCACATACATCCATAGCAGGTAGATAGGTACGCTACACGTCAGTACCGGGGGAGAGGAAAGCCTGGAGAAAAAAAAACCCAACGTGCCGGTACCGCCTCACTTCTCCAATGTAGTACGATGCCAAATGGGAACCCCCATTTCGCCACGCCGTTGAAAGATAACGACAACAGCGGACGGTTTCAGATTAAGAGCGAAAAAAAAAAAAAAGAGAAAACGTGATCGCGAAAGCGGGAACAGGGGTCTTCAAAGGGGTTACAATTTGCGAGAGAAATTATTACTCGATCGGGGAAAGTTGGCATCCTTCGCGGCTTTCCTGGCGTGGCAACAGGGAACAGAGTTACAAACACCACGCGCGAGCGTCACATCCAAGCTTCAGACGTTCCCCGACGCGCATGAACTGCCCGTCACCTGACTTGGAAGGATTGGTTACCGTTCTGTTGGTGCTCTTGGTCGTCTTACTACGATATCCTAGCGGTGAGACGAGTTTCATGTAACGAGGGGAGCCATGGCTTTATCCAGCTTTCCTTTATGGTGACGTAGGTTCCTTGAGATATAGCCGAGGCCCAAAACTGCCGCTGAGAAATATATTGGTATCAAACGCTTTATGGGTGTTAAGTATCAAATCATGCCAAGCTTACGACGAGTAGGATTCAACCCCTCGGCTGACGTCGAAGACTGGTGACCCCGCTACCGAAAATCTCATCCCTCCTCTGTTCCTTATCCCATACAATAGCCCCGTCACTCTTACGTTTGAAGTACACGATCCGATGCTCCGGGATGAATTCCTCGTGCGTCGTCTCCGATTTCCACGAGTCGACTGAACGTTCCATCACTCCTGAAAAGCGGTCTTCGTATCCGACTATGTAGTCGCTGCTGTCCATGGCTTGATCCCACCGCAATCTATTCAAAACATCGCTGGCTGATCGAAATTTACCCTCGTACGCCGGCTTGCTAGGTAAACGAGTTGGCGATTCTCTCCGCGCCCGAGACTCGCCGGGTTCTTCCGCTTCTACTGATGCCCAGAATTCTGAGTCGCCTATGTCGGCGTCCTCGGCCTCAACTGTGTACTTTGCCCAGTCTCGATTGTCGAGCCGTAGCTCTCCAAGTTTGGGCCTCGAGACTACAGTTGCGCCCATCCAGCATGATTTAGGATCAAAGTACTTTGAGTCGCTGCGGACCTGAGTTTCGAATTTACGCAACGTTACTTGTACTCGCTCCAAGTCAGATCTGATTTCTTCCTTGGTCAGTGGCTGCCCCTGGGCATTCCTCATTTCCAAGCCAACGACATAGTGTCCTTCGTATTCCGTGTCTTCCTCGGCAGCGTCTTGGCGTACAAAGCGTGCCGGCCAGATTCTCGGGTTCATGTAAGGCATTTGCTTGCTGAGATCTGTTCCTGTATTAGTGTTGCCTTGAATTCAAATGCGAGTGTACAAGACTTACCGACTAGAAGTGGGATACATCTAGACTCTAGCCAATCTACAAAAATATTCCCCTTCGTTAGAGATGTGCCCCAGAACTGGGCAGTGATCTTGATATACATCTTGTGAGCGTCTAAGAATTCCACGGAGTCCGTATCCTCTCCGAGGAATTGGGACCATGTCATCTCACGTCCTAACAACAACTCTTTGGCTCTCCTGAACTCCTTGGAGATGGTATGAATTGTAGCAGTTGTTGCTGTCTGTGTCGTGTTCAAGCTAGGTCCATAGAATCCTAAAACTGCCATAGGTTCTTGTGCGGTTCTGAAATAGCGCAATTCTTTATGGAAGAAGGGATCGAAAACCATGTCTTCCTTCCAGTTGAAGATCGCGTAATGGCTATAAAAAGAGGCCAAAATTGTCGGAGCGTTCACGGATCTTCCATCCTGTGATAATAGTTTGCAGACTCGTGATAGCAGTATCGCTATCTGAATGCCACCGAGATATCCAAATTTGGCAGCATAAATCCCACGCCGTTTCGCCCAGCACTTGATAAGCATGTATGCTAGTTTAAAGGCGGCAAGATCTGGAACCGTTCGTAAGAGATAATGAAGATCGCGCATTGGTTTCAGTTGCGCTAGGACACTGGTTGGTAATTTGAAGATAGGATCAGTTGGAGGTAGTGTCAAGGCATTCGGCCACGTTTCGGCGATAGAGACAGCTGAGCAGTATTGCAAGTCCACTTTGATATGGCCGACTTCTAGCTCAAGCGCCGTACCGAAGCGAGCATCCACTCGTCGAAGAATCTTGACACCCCTTGCTGCAGCTTTGCGCAGACGCTGGATAGCTAACGCAAAGAAAGTCTTCGAGCTAATACGTCCGATACATAGGCAGTCGATGTCTGACGTCGTAGTCCACACTCCCAGTCCGTAGGTCCCAACAGGCACTATCACAAAAGCCGGGAGACCGCGGGCGGGGCTATCGTCGCCTTGTAAAATAACTTCCTTGAGTAAGTTCAATGCAGTTTCTCTCAATGCGATGTCAACTTCGGATGGAAAATCCGGTTGCCTCGAAAGACAGGCCGCCAATTCACCGACATGGGAGAGAGCCGAGGAAGCTGGGTCGAGATTTTCGGGTAGAATCATGGGAATATCAAGTATCTCAGCCAACGTACTTCTGGATACTTTCACCAAACATCGTATCCCCCAGTGGTCGCTGCCATATGTGACTTTCTCGTCTGAGCTATCACTGTCAGTGTTGGTATTAACGTTAGCTCCCAGCACTCCCTTCCTTTGGCCAAACATGTTGAAACCAGCTACTGTGAAATCTTCCCCCCTAACTAGAATCCTGTCGTAACGCTGAGGTCTCTTGTGAAAATCGCTGGAAACAGCATTTGCGGCGAGATCATTAACTGTTGGGTCGAAAGTAGCACCCCGCTCACCCCCTAAAGCTTTGGCGTCATACTGACTCCGGTCTAATTCCAATGAGTCGCCGTGCTGGATGCATGCAGATGTCCAAGTATCGACCAGCCCTGCTTGCGTAAACATTGATTCAAGTTCACTAAGGGTAGCCTCGCTACTCGAAGAGATCTCCTTCCTCTTGACTGCCGTCTCGATAGTGTATACGCTGGTCGTGATATTGAAGTCTCCAGCCAAAATCCAAGGATTCCGTGAGTGAGTATTAGGAATATACTTTAAAATAGATAACAACTCTTGCCGTTTCTTCTCGATGAAACTATTTGTAAGACCAGAAGTGAGATGGACGGCGAATAGGATGATTGGTAAGAAGACCCCTTCCTCCTGAATACCGATATTGCTAAACTGCACGATAACTGAGCTTCGTCGACTGCTTGGGAATGCCAAAAGATCCCAAGAGAACGGCCACTTGCTCAGTACCACAACATTAGTATGGTACGGTAATGGCTCTATGTCAATCTGATCAGGAGGGCCATTCGAGAAAAAAGGGTAATTTTCACGGATTGCCCTGTCTTTGCAGAGGTGTGAGAGGAAGTCATCCGTGACTTCTTGAAGGATGAGGACATCAGCTAGAGCCGACCTGTCTAGGAGGTTCTGAATGATGATGGGGTATCGAGCTCGAGTGGGAGGGKATTGAAATTCAGCTTGGACATTGTAGCTCGAAAAGGCTAGAGTCCTAGGAGCTGACTCTAGTAGTTCGGTAGCGATACTTATCTGTTG
Source organism: Hypoxylon sp. E7406B (assembly GCA_000931505.1). Lineage (NCBI taxonomy): Eukaryota > Fungi > Ascomycota > Sordariomycetes > Xylariales > Hypoxylaceae > Hypoxylon > Hypoxylon sp. E7406B. Next base: position 216,400 of record JYCQ01000010.1, read on the forward strand.
AGGTATCCATTTATACTCGGCTTGAGAGAATGTATATGGAGGACGACTCAACGGCCGGCATCCAGAGATCATGCGAAGCGCGGCATCCGCCGGGTCGTTACCTGTACGCTCGTCCTCATAAAAGCCAGTATGACTTGGTGTATTCAACATCGTTAGGGATGTCAGGTTGATTTCGCCCCAAATTTTCATCTGGCTAGAGATACCTTCATCGATATGAGTCTTGTCCTTGTCTCGTACCAGAACGTAAAGCTTATCCACCGTCCACTCAAGTGGAGGTAGCAGTCCGATCTTCTTTTCCATTATGTGCTTGCTCAGCGGCGAGTTCAACTCTTTGCTTTGCCCAACTGTCATGTGCATTTGACGGTCGTCCGGATGATGTCCTGGCTGTAGAGAATCAAGAATGGTTCTCCTGAGTTTTGTGAGCTCTAACGAACGTAATGGATCTCCGTCATGAATGAAAAATGTGACTTTTTTGTTAATAAAGCCGCTCGCGGTGTCTAGCCGGACATTTAGCTCGGCAACTCCGCCGACCTCCTGGAATCGGGAGACAATCAATTCTGAGGCTCTCGGCAGATCCTGCACGGAGACGAATGGATATACAAGATTGATATGGGGTGGCCATTTCTTGTATGCTGGGTCGTAAATCGACCTCAATTGATCTACTGGTGGCCATAGATGCTTCGGTGGGATTATGCATAATGCCGTGTCGTAGGAGTCGATAGAGAGAAAAGACTCTTCTGAAGCCATGGCCCAGCGTTTGTAGGCGTATCTTACAAGAATGTTTAAGTTATGTGAAGGGAACGATGTGTACTGCAACGATAACCAGAAAAGATGAGAGGAATATGCCGGTGGACGCTACTGAAAGCCTGGTATTGAAAATAAACACTTAGAATCAACTAGTTGTTTGAAGAATCGGAATAGCAAAGGCCGATAAGCTAGGGATGAAAGTTGAAGCAATTATATGTCAAGTTTAGATGGTGTAGCTTTACTGGAAACTCGTCATCGAGATGTAGCTGATGTCTTTTGCGATGCTAAGGCTGTGCCTGATCTGCCTGATCTGCGCCGCTAAAATGCGCTTGCTAGATGAGTAATACCGCGCCTGCGGCAAGTGCACCTTGGATACGATCGGACCTTACCTAAGTGGGAGCATTCTGAGGCAGGTTCGCTCAGCATTCAAATGTGTGACTGTTGCTAAGGTTGACGGTTGATTTCCGTTCGGCGTGAGTCAACGCCGCTCCAGCGCGCTAATAGCGACCCGACCCGCTACAGATTTATGTGGGACTTACAATGACAAAACAACGATTTAATATCAATAAACTAAGCGATCAACAGCGTTCCATAAGATACCCTCAGCTTTACCAAAAGGGCTATGGGAATGAGCAGTTTGCTTCAATTTTCGTCGCATTAGAAAGCCATGATATGATAGATGTAGATACCTCGATAGGGGGGTAGGGGTACGTAATGCGGGGTAACTCGCTCAATCCATGTCTCGCTCTCGTATTCTCGCAACCCGATCTCTGTTCAAGCTTTGCGTTGGTCAGTCGATAGAAACCATCGCGTCCTCTTTTTCTATACATATCGCTCGCCCTGCCAGGGTCCCTTACATGCTGCCACGTGTGCGGAGAGTGCATTAATTGGAAGTTGCCCTATTCGGTTTCTAGAAGGTCTATAGAGCCGGGAACGTGCGTGGATAATTCCGCTATGGTGACGACGCCGTGTGTGATCCGGCACTTTGCCATGTGCTCATCCTCCCCGCACCTCTGCGATTGGCCGGCTAAGCAGGATGGCTGAATTGGCAGCGATGCTTCTATATATTCAACCACGAGCCCTAATGCACTCTTTAGGTTCATCCGTTTCCAGCCCTGGTTCTACCATCTATTTGGAGAAGCATCCCACGCTCCGAGCCAGTCTATCTTCATCAGGATGAAGATTGTCCGGTCTTTCGCTTCCCTTCCCCGAAACGGGATGATATGGCCTCTCTTCCGGTGACGTATACTCGAAAGGTCGACTAGAGCTCTTATAAGAGCTTTATACGAACTAATGCATCCCGAGGTGCTCTTCTGTCCCGACATCTCGACGTTCCTACGCCAATGTCTTACTGCGGGCCCTCTCTAGCTTCTAGGCCGCTAGTATGGATTCATCTGTTGGTTCTTCGAGCTTCGCCCATGATGACAGAGCCAACGTACTAGTTGCTGCAGTATGCATTGTGTGCTCTGTGGCTACAATAGCGGTAGGACTTCGATTCTATACTCGCTCTTGTATGCTTAAACAACTTGGAGCCGATGATTACCTAGTATTTACTGCGTGGGTTAGTCATGGACGACCGCACATAATTGTTGACAAAAGCTGACTATGACCTCGTATAAGGCCTTCGCTTTGGCAACGGGCATTTCCCAATGCATGAGTAAGTAGCTGGGGTCGGCCCCAGTGCGAACGGGAGCGGTTTCTCATAGCTTACAGACACACGCAATGGATTGGGTAGGCATGTGTGGGATTTAGGAGGTGATTTAGGAGATAATGTAGATCTCATGAACTACCAAAAGGTTCGCTGCCTGCCCCTGTCCCAAGCAAGACCCCGTATTAACAAGATACGATAGGGTTTCTATATCTCTATCACACTCTACAACACTGGGCTCATGTTCGTCAAGTTGGCTTTCTTGACGCAATACTACCGGGTGCTCTCCATCAAAAAGATGCGGACAACCTTCATTGCAGCGATGGTCATAATCGGCTGTTGGTCGCTGTCTCAAGTTATTATCGGTATCTTCATTTGTGACCCGGTCTCCGGGTTTTGGGAGCAGTCGACGGAGTCGAAATGCATACCCAACTTAACCCAATGGTACATCAATGCGGCTGGAAACATCGCGACAGATATCGCAATCTTCGTGCTGCCTCTACCAGTTCTCGTGCATCTACATCTACCGAGGACCCAGCGGCTTGTCCTTATCGGCATTTTCTGCCTCGGCTTTTTGTGAGTCTACGGTCATCGGTGTTATTCTGCCAACCTGAAGCTAATGACTGGCCAAGCACCTGCGCTATCTCCGTCGTCCGCGTCAAGTTTCTTAATCAGGGAGGCGATTTCTCATATGAGAACGTCGAGGGGTCGAGTTGGTCCATCACTGAGCTCTGCTCTGGCGTTACCTGCGCCTGTCTTCCGACGCTGCGACCTCTGGTCTCTAAATGGGTTCCTTCCCTTTCAAATCGCCTCCATAAGCCAGCTAAGGGCTACAGAAGACAGTCCGCCTATTCCGGGGTCACAGCGCAGAGAGCAAGCAGACATCTGCGTGGGGACTCGGATGTGGGCCACATGTTGGACGTTAGGAGTAAAGATGAGCTTTTCTACTGCGTTGGCATAGAGGAACGTTCAAGTGGTAGCGCCGATGGCTCGGATGAGGCCTCGGAGTTTAGGGGGGATCGTGGAAGCGTATTGAGCCGTGGAACGAATTCACCGACCCCGCCGGCATGTGCTCATATTGCCGTGCATGGCCCCCATAGGCCAACAGCCTACTACAATTGGATGAAATCTTCCGTCACGACTCAGATTGGTACGGGTAGTACTAGCGAGAGACATGAATCCAATCCAAGTCTCTCCGCGACGGCCATCCAAGTCCAACGCGAGGTCGTAATGCACAAGGTATAGCCACGGAGCTAATATGGCGGAATTAATCTAGAAACTCTGCGTTTGGTTTGGAAATGATACGGTATTACCAATGTCAAAGATACTTCTCGCTTAACAATTGATGAGTGTTGACGAAAAGGCTTATCCTGGTCTGTCGCGTCTTACAGTGTTCACGCCGGAAACCCCGAGGTCAAGCCCCTCGGCTCACCCGCGAATGAGAGCCTACCATGTATGGGGGTGCTAACCGTGAGGTGTATCTAACGTTTTATGTCTCGGACTAGGCAGTTGGGAATTATCGTCCCCCAAGGAGGAAAGAGAAAGCAGGGTAAGGGTGAAAGAACCGGGGGTAAGTACTTACAGAGGCAATCAATAAATTCCAGATACTTGTGGTTGAGTGCCTGGTCCTTCTACGGAATGCCTCCCTTTAAAAGGTAGGTACCTTTTAAAAGGAGGCATTCTTGACCAAACCATCAGGGGCAATGTCAGTCTAAAAAGATACGTCGCACGAGTAACCAAGAGTTATATTCCCTACCGATGAGAACCTTTTTGCTAGTAAATTAGTAACTATGGGTATCTACCTCCTATGTACCTAAATGATCCATCACGTCTATATAATAATGTTACACCATGCTAGAGATAATGGTACAGTTTCATATTTCGGAAGGTGGTCTCATGCAGGTCTCGTGAAACAGGGCTTCACACCGAGCGCTCTTCATGATGTTCCCCGTCGTTCCCATGGTGTTCTCGAAACGCGAGTCGTCAGCCGCTTCTCCTTGTCCATCCCCAACATGTACATCGCTGAGATAACCGGCATCTTTCGGGGGTTCGTAGTGGTTGAATAATTGGGGGTTGACGACGATACACTTGAGTTTCTGGTCCCTACAATTCCCAGATAGCGCCACGTCGAAGGCTTCATCGCCTCCCTTCGTGAGTAGTGGGAGAATTTTGCGTGCGCCACGTTTTGTCACGCCGTATCCAAAAGTGCAGACAGTCATGGCGGCCGGCTGAACCTGGCGATGCCCCTCCAATAGCTTCTCTCTCAAGAACCGTTTCGACCACCCTGAGTATAGCTCGGTTTCACAGCGAGAATCGTCTGGATAGACACGGGCCTGAGGCATGTCATCCGTGATGATAGAGCCACAGTGGCCAAGCCACAGGACATCCCAGTCCGTCCCATAGGGTGTAGGGTCATCTTCCTTGATACCACTGTAGGCGCGAACATTATCGGAGACTAGGCGCATCTCCGACTTAATTCGAACATCCCAGTCGACATCGTCTTCCACGATAAAGGCAGTTTCAAGGTCTGAAGCCACGACGTACTTGACAAGATCGAGGKGCGCAAGCCATGCTTTGGCCGAACCATATGCCGGTACTTTGGCACCCTTGTCTGCGCCGACATTCTGGAATGCTTGGATTAACTCATCGGAGTTTTGCGCTTGAGGTGGAATAGTGAACTCTAGACCCGTGAGACGAGCGGCTGCTTCGAGTCCTCGAGTCCGCCAGCTGGGCTTGGATGAGAGCGCTAGTAGTTTTTCGAACTATATTGAGATTAACACATAAAAGTTTAGGATCATAATCACCAAAAATTGATGCTTGGTGGGCCAGAGATCAACTTACGCCTAGCGTAGAATTCGCTGCAACCTCTCGTGGGGGTTGACTAGCAACATGCTTTTGTTTCTGCAACGGCGTATAGACATTATATCGGCTCTGCAATAGCCCCAGAACCACAACAACGGCTATAACCGCCAATATAAGACTCCTCTTGTTACGTAGAGCATTTGCATGGTTCGCCCAATTCGTCCGTAACATATTGTTATCGCGGAGAGGACTTGTACTGAAGCCAAAGGATCGTGGACTCAGACCGAAGGAGGATGTGGATAATGAAGAGCATTTCAAGGCACATAATGGGAATTAGACGGAGGGGTCTCGATGGGAGTACTTTGAGCCGGAGATAACGTGCTAAGGCCCTTGTAAACGATGTAGATCTCACCTGGTTTATGTTGGTTCTCACTGCTAAAATAGACTGCGCCGCAGTCCCAACCCGGACAATACGATATAGCCAAGTAGCCTATTGGACCTGCATACCCCATTTGACACCAGTTGCACCACATCCAATGTAACCCACGCCGCATAGAGCCTGTTAAGGTTGCAATGACCGCCTCCACGGCTGACAGGAAAGTAGGTCTGAAACATTACCGTCTGCTGTTATCTCTACTGTCATCTCACCACGTATACCGTACAGTGGATTGTTGATTCGGGTTGTGTGTTCATACTGTATAGCGCTTTCAAAGATCACGAAGGTCTAAGCCCACGCTATAAGTGAACCCACATCCATTACATCCCTTAGGTATACATTACCTACCTATTCAAAGAACCTGGCTTATTCATTTGAAGAACTTTATTAAGTACGTGGTAAGGCGGTTAGGATCTGTTGAGGCACAATCACACAGGCTTGCCGAAGCCGAAATGCGCATTAATACGCGCATTGAAGAGCAAGAGGAACATGCGAAACTGATCAACCCCGAGCCTCAAAAGTTCAACAAGCTAAGACTTCCAGGGCTGCTAGGGTTGCTCATCTTTGCCCTGAAGAAATTATTAAGCGGGACACAGACCTTGAATAGGATGGACCGGTAACATTTGTGGTTGGCTCAGCCCAACGCCAAGACATCGCGTAAGGAGACCTGAGCTCATGCGCCGGGGGTGATAGCTACGATCTAACTTCGATCCTCTTTTCATGCTAGGAGTCCCCGGGAGTCCTACCAGGGAAATTGTGATTCGACTAACAGCCCTATAGGTAATTGTCAGCGTAGTATCCAATAAATCACTGCCGCCGAATACATCTGTCTAGGGGAATCTCTTCTGTCCTGCTTCCTGGTTTCGTGACCTCGTGTTGATCTGTCTCTCTTCCGCATTGCCTTTTTCCACGGAGCATAAGCCTCGCCGCCAGTCGGTCAGCTTCGCAGGATGTCCACTCTTTTATACTTAGTCCTAAACATCTGTCTAGTCCTTGCACAGGACAATAGAGAGCCGGATGAGAATAACCATTTCATTTACCCTCCCCTTCCCGGACCTCAGTACAGCAATGATCCTAGTGTCTTCGAGACGAACATCAACTTCACTGTTGGCAAAGGCCAATCCCAACCCTTCAAATGGGTGTCTAATATGACAAGCATGCAGATTATACTCTGCCAGGAAGGAAATCCAGATTCGGTCCGAACACATGATATCACCGGTTCGTCTTAGACATCAGGTAATAGAGCTTGTCCGTGTCGACTAACGCGCTAGAAGATTGTATCGATGGTACCTCGACCGATTACGTCTATTGGGATGGCGGCATAGGTTCCATTGACCTCAAGAATGGTTCACAAGCGTATCTTGGCGTTTGGAATTGCTCTGATTTCACTACGCCCGTATTCTTTTCGCACTACATGAACCTTGTCGAGGACCCGTCGGCGTCATCTACTACCACTAGCAGTTCGGCCGCCACGGCCGTATCAACTTCATCTTCCTCATCAATAGCTACAGAGCCGGTGGTCACCCCTCCGACATCAACCGACTCACCGCCTACGAATGAGGCGGAGTCTTCTGGCGGCTCTTCGAATGCCGCTGCCATTGGTGGTGGTATTGGCGGCGGCATAGGAGGTGCTCTTATATTAATAGCCGCGGCCTTCGCTTTCTGGAAATACCGAAGTTCGAAGAACCAGAGCCAACAGCAGCCAGCACAGCAAATCGCAGCTTGGGCAAACCATCAAGACTACAACGCCATGGCCATGAGTCCTGGCTCCAACGTCTACAAGCCGCCCTACCAGCCGTCGGAACTTGAATCTCMCCCGCCGAGCGTGTCGGAACTGCCGCCGGGGAGTGAGCAGAGACGAGTGTACGAGATGTCGGGAAGTGGACTATGAGACTATTAGCGAAGGAATTAATCAGGAGTTACACAGCATATAGCTACTTCGAGGATATACCCGAGTTTGATTTGACATAGATACTTGGACAGCATGTATTACTATGCATCATAGATAATATTCACGAATTGAGACAAAGATAACGAGTACGTGGTCGGCTATGGTGATCATCGTGTAAGGGGTAGCTTCAAGTTACCTATCCCGGGTAGTCTACTAATACTTGTAATACGCGTTGATTCCCATTTGTACTTCGGTTTGTATATCAATCCGTCTTATGCGTAATATGATAACATCAAATTTTCGTGGTGGCTGGCAGATATGTGTCCTGAGTAGTGCCATATGACTTTCTTTCATTAACCTTTCATATTTTGCGGGTTTAAACTTGTTCTCCATCCTACCATTAATACTCTGCATTTTAGTAGACATAGCTGCAGCTTGTTGTTTCCAAGTGTGACACTGGGCTTATGGCCTTTTTGGTCCTGTCGGGATCTACTTCAGCTCGCCGGCATCCAGTGAATGCGAGCCAAAGATATTACTGCGGTAGCAGCCGTTCGATAGAGACCGGGCGACAGGTTAATGCGGCAGCCCCTTTTTGAGCTAACACGCCGACGAGGAATTGAGTAGCAGGGAAATGTGATGAATCACATGCAGGTTGGCAGTATGATGAAACGCCTGCCTCAGAAGGAAACCTGGGTCCCGGTCAACAATAACAAGTACGCCTCGGAGGTGCGTCTAACTCTCGTGTGTATTTGGGTAGGAACGGCGACGTGTGATGGAAGTAAGTAATCAAAGCTAGGAAGCTCGACGCCTTTCCTCTCATACCAGACCAATAGCAATGAAATCACATACATTAGGTATCTACCTTTCAATGTAACTCTCATCAACAGAAGGATGTAAGTCTAGGTTATGGCCCCCAGGCCAAACCTTCGAGAACATACTATGTAATAACTACTAGTAATTACCTATATTATCTGGAGATGGTCGTAACAGAGCTACAAAGTCTATCCAATCGTCTTAACCCTCTGGTATGTGAAATATGAACAAACTGCCGTGTGCCTCTCATAGTCACCTTGTAAATATTCCCTCATGAAACCAATAAATCCCCTCCTTGACGTGATATGTTGAGGAATTCTCATTTCGCATCTATTTTGATTTCTAGAACTCCGGCCCCCAATCAATCAGAGAAACMCCCTTTCCCTTGCTTTCCATGATACATTCGAGCTTGTCCTCGTTCGTCACCCAGCCTTGGCGCTTTGTCGCAATGGCGTATTTGATTGGATCGCGCCATTCCTCCCACCATGTCTTCTCGCTCTGAACCACACACCTTCGGCCGTGCTCGCCGTTTCGGCCGGTCGCGAACGGCCACACGGCCTTAACGACTTCGTATTTGCTCTTGCTCGAGAACAGTGCTGTAACACTTGTTAAGAATTTGTTGTGCTTGTCCGGATTCTGAATGACAACTTTGGCGTGTGTGACCGGGAACTGGACCGTGACTTGGCCCTTATAATCTGTAGAAGCAACGAGACTACGAATTTGGCCTTCTATCCAATTGGTATCGAGGTTCGCGACGACGCGCTCAAGAGTGAATGTTTTGATAGTCGTTGTGTCTTTGATGAACCTATCACACCACGCCTCAAGCCCATTGTCGACGCCGAAATCGGGTTTCAGCCCGGGCTCACTGCCACCGCGTAGCGCCACTTCGTCTCTGCCAACGCATCGAAGGTAGTCAAGACGATTATGAGGATCGTCAGGCACCAGCAAGTTCATAAGGTTCAGTTTAATGCTGAAGTCGACTTTGCGACCACGATTGCCTTGGATGAGGACTTGGGGTTTTGGAGGGACCGTAGCCAGAGACCGCAGAAGCGTTGCTAGGGCTTTTGAATTCTCGGTGAGGTAATTGGCCTTGCTCGAGATAGTTGTGGTGTCCGCTGAGAGCTCAAACATAGGCGGGGAATATTGGCGATAGTCCAGAACGGGAAGGCCGGGATAATATTGGGGCCCTTTCTGTGGTTGAGGCCGGGCCTGGGGATCTAGAGAAGTATCTGAAGGACTCGAGTAAGGTGGTGGCAGGTGGTGTTGAGCATTAGGTGAAAGGTCTCCTCCCGGTAGCTCTGCCGGGTGACCCCCGGGGAGCCCTGTGGGGGCTTCGGCGGCAAGCTCTGCTACCGGCGGAGGGCTGCTTGGACCGGCGGCATCTGACGTGCGGTGGACTGGTCCTGCCGAACGGGTCACCTTATCGGCGACGATAGATCTTCGGCCGCCATTTCCCATGGTGCTTCCTGCTCTCCTGTTGTGGAATGTAACGGGAGTCGACCTGGTTTGCTTTGTCACTGTCGCCGAGCCCTATCGGGAATCCGGGGCGAATTTGGGGAAGCTTGAGGCACAATAAACACGTTTGAAGGAAACTATAGGAATATGTGAGTAGTCTTAGGAAAAGAAGATCTTCTCTATTCCCTTGAATGAATAAAATATGAGAATTTCACTAGACTTGCAAGAGACTTGCAAGGTAATGGGTCGGAGCTGAAAGGCGATGATCGTTTAGGATTGTGGCGCAGTCCAAGTACGAAAAAGCAATGCTCAAAGCCGATTGGTTTCAGCAACAAATAGGTCTCAATTGACTGCTGCCTAGGTACTTCTAGAATGATGCTTGTGGCGCTGTGGATGGCGGTGCTGTGCGCCCTGCAGTACGCCTAGACGGTGGTAAATGAGTGATGCCATGAGGGAACCCAAGAAGCTGCAGGACAATTTGCACTGTATGGATCCCATGCTATACTGTGAATCAGATAGCACACATTTGGTCAAATCACTGTTATTTAGGAGGTTTATTAGTACATCTTCACCAACAAAACTCCGTGCGATCTATTTTTATTCGCACATACCCCTTTTCCCCAAAGAGACAATAATATGCAGGTCTATCACATCCATTTGTGTAACCTTAGATTATGTCTCCATGAATAAATCATAAACTCACTGCTGGGGGCCACTCTGTCATATTTGCTCTTATGCTGTGTCTATTTACATGATGTGTGCATCTACACTATCAAGTACATGCAATAGGATGTACCTTAGGTAGTCTAGTAGACTATTGCTCCTAGTATTGATGAGTCTTGTTCATGTCATCGAATAGGAATCCCTCCACTCCCGAACAGAGCGATTCTTGCAGCAGAATGGAACAATTCCCTAAGAACTAACCAAAATGTCTGCGGCTGGTTTTCTTTTGGATGTGCTTGACCCAGTTTTTGGCCCCCTGAAGATCATCCTTGAAGTGAGCAGTCTCAGTACCAATTAATACGTTCTCAAGGTCTAGCTCTTTGCGTGCATAGTCGATGGCCTTCCCAAAGAATCCGCTATCAAAAGCGTACTGCGAGCATTCGCGAAACCTGTTGTCATGGTTACCATTTCCATACTACCAAATAGAATCTTACGTCCACTCACACTTGGCAGAGCTCCATGCCGTATAGTTTCTGTCTTTTGAGAAGCCGTGCGAGCTGCTCTGCAGCTTTCAGGGCTTCCCTCGCTGTCACGATTTTAGGGATACCATGAACGGCACTGAAATCGGATTCCCTGGATGCACCACAAGTATATGCCGCCAAGGCTTGGTCGATAGTTAGCATGCGGTATCTGAGTTGATCGATGTTGGGTTCGGTGCAAGCTTCGCACTCGCAGGTGATTCCCCATGTCGCAGACAAAGAAAATGCGCGCTGTTGGCGAGTCCGACAGACGTTTCCGGTGTAATCTACAAAAATCTGGTCACCGGCCTTAAGATCGCGAGTCGCATGAATAGTCAGTCGCTCCAGAGTAGGGTTCCACGAATTGTGAGCATTAGGAACGCAGGAATGACCGATCCGGCTATACAAGGAGAAGATACCCGAACCGTATTTTCCTCCTGGCCCTAGTTGGACGTTGTTCATGAGGTAGATGGTGCAGGACTTGATAGTTCTCTTAACAGATCTCTGTAACTTCTTTCCTTGAAGGAGATTTCCCTGAGCGTCCTGCCATCTCTTCGCTTTGAAGAAGCCCCACACTTTGTTGCGGACATACTCGTCGTTCTTGATACTCTCTGCAACGGGGGATCGACAGAATAGCGCGGCTATCTCCGCGATTTTGTCTCCTGGTAGCTTGTCGACTGCCTTACAGAACTCCGTCAGTTCTTCCTTATCCGATACGGGCGGTACTGTAACCAAAGGTATTTCGGTGGCAAGACGCGTGCCTCGGCGGATGTCTGTTTTCGCAAATATGGCTTCACTGCCGGAACCAAGTCGGCGGACTTCAATCATCCCTAGGGTGAGTTAGTGTTAATAGACGTTTTGAGAAGCATTTAAGTATAGCTTGATGTCTCACCTTGTTGTTTTGTGCAATCCATGTTTACACTTGTGTTTGCCAGGATAGTCTGACAAGGTGTTAGGTCTTGCAGTAAACTTTTGTAGTAGTAGGGAGCCAACAAAAGGAATTCCTTTGGATGGTGGAAGGGCGTCAATATTTCTGCCTGGATACCTATACTACTAGGTAACTCGACTCTCTCAAGTTGCGTTGCCTAGGGGGACACACATGTGGCCTGACTATGGCTGATGCGTCGCCTCATTGTTATTAGTGTTTGAAGCAGCCTTCCCGGTATGCGTCAACGTCACCTGGGTAGCTAGTAGTTATTTGTTTAGGTGCTTATGATATCTATAGCAGCGTAACCTTTTAGGAATATGCGCCATATCCTTGGAGTCTGAGCACTTCGATTAATCTGAAGTTGCTTCGGTTTTATTCTCGTAGTAATTAGAATTATCTTTGAAGAGGCAAAGAAGACCCATATACAAATTATTCAGTAAGATACTATTATCCAGACTACTTCTTTTTCCACCTTCTTTTCCCAGGTATTTCCTAAGGTGTTATAAAAGGGGCATCCTGTGAAACGTAACTCATATAACTGTAGTTGGAACAAATCTCAACCTACCCAGTTGCTAGTGCAGCGCAATACACTCTTATAACCTATAGTTAACCATATTTAGTTGCTCCCTTACAGACCCAACTTGCTAGCCACAATATGCGCATGTTTATAGTGCGTGGTCAAACGGATAGCTTAGCCGAATTCCGATGCAAGGAGGAGATCCACGGTAGACAGTCCAATGAGACCCTAGATGAGTGTTCAAAAGGGGCAAGTGTCCACTATTTCATTCGGCGGTTTTGTGTGACATTTTTCATCTACCTAAACCTCTCTATTATCGCCGTAAAGCTCTTTAGAGGTAAGATCGACCATCGTCTACTCAACTCCAAGACGGGACATGCAATTTAGGCAAATTGCGTCCACCGCGATACTGGGCGATTCCTATGTCATCGACGCTTAAACGTAACGTGTCTATTGAAATATGACCCCGGAATGCTTATTAGATTCATATAGAAGTTCAAGCTCTCGGCATGTCTCGCATAATAAGGCCTGCCGACCTGCGCCCCTACTACCGGTCCAAGTAATATTTAATCTTGGCTGAGCCCTCTATAAGTCCCTCAACTCTGCTTCAACTTCCGAGGAGTCCAACAACATCGACTTCATATCTTGAACTGGCGAACGCTTTTAAAATGAGAACCACCGCTACGCTCGCTATCTCCGCGCTGGCAGCAACAGCTGCCAGTCATGCTACATTTCAAGAACTATGGGTCAATGGAAAGGACGATGCATCGACTTGTGCCAGGCTTCCTGTATGTTAGACGTGGAATCCTCGAAAAGTCGCAACACTCGATGGTCAATAGCTAATACTTGGCAAGGCAAACAACAACCCAGTTGTGAATGTAGGATCGAACGACATCCGATGCAATGTCGGCGGCACTAAGGCTGCTGGCGCTAAATGCAGTGTACCTGGTAAGAATACTTATCTTATATCGTTTCCTCGTTCTCTGACAGCTCTCTAGCCGGCGGCACCGTCACCGTGGAAATGCACCAACAGCCAAACGACAGAGATTGCAGCAAGGAAGCGCTTGGTGGAAACCATTTCGGCCCCGTGTTGGTATACATGAGCAAAGTCGAGGATGCCGCCAAGGCCGACGGATCATCGTCATGGTTCAAGATCTTCGAGGATGGCTACGACTCTGCCACCAAGACTTGGGGTAACGATAAGTTGAACAAGAACTGCGGTAAACAAGATGTCAAGATCCCCGCCGATATTGCCCCTGGCGACTATCTCCTACGTGCCGAGACCATCGCTCTACACACAGCATCTCAAGCGAACGGCGCACAATTTTACATGACTTGCTACGTAAGTATCAATTGAAGTATTTATGCCTAGATTTCAGTCATGCTGACAAAATGGAACAGCAAATTACAGTCACTGGTGGGGGTTCTGCCAACCCTACTGGAGTCAAATTCCCCGGTGCATACAGTGCCAATGACCCCGGCATCAAGGTTGACATTTGGGGCAACAGCTTCACCGAGTACAAGATCCCCGGCCCGCCCGTCTATGAGGGTTAAGTTCTTACGATAATATTGGTGAGGCATTGGCGTAAAGAGAATAGGGAGAGAACGGTGATGGAGTAGTAGATGCCCCATAGCCAGAATCCAGAAATGCATATAAATCCACTTTATTTGACTGCTGAGTTTGTCATGCTACAAAATACTTTGCCTCTGAGTTGACTATTTCTACGTGGTATCCCAATGACGGTCTATCAACCCTTATTTAATATAAGCTTCGTCCTGACCAATAACATGGCCTCATAATGTCTAGAAGATGCTGGAAGCGTATCGGGCGCATGTATAGGTTGCCTTGGGATGTCMCCCTGCAGGCAATGTATTCTTTCTTATTGTTGCTGCGTTTTGACAATAAAGGAAACTCTACCTACTCAGTTTTAGGATTCCTCGTGATCATGTGTTTATATATCGTCCCGCTCTTTATATTAAACAAGCTGCAATTCAGGAGACCATTTATTGTGGCGGACCGATAACGTGTACCTAGTAATTTACGTTGCCTCGGACTTATGGACTCTCCCACCGGGCACATTGCCTGCGTCTCTTCTCGGTCATTTGTGTCAACTCTGTTGCTTTCTATATTGGTCGACGACTATACATGCCACGACAGGTTGCGGCATTCAAGTTTAGTGTGAGCACATGCTTCTCCAGGGTCTATAGGAACAGCCTACGGGGAAAGAAGAGTTGATAGCTGTTATCTTTATGGATATGTTCATATTTAAGTAGTTATGCAAGTAATAAGATATAAGGTTTTTGATATGTAGATACGATATGCAATACATAAAGCATTTTAATGGCTTTTCGTTAAAACAGTACTTTACCTAAAATATTACAAATATGACCATCTGTCAAATAGATTATTGATTCAATGATGATTGTATTGTCTAAARGTCTGTTGTCTGGAACAGACAACAGATGCAAACGGATATATTACTTGCAAACGCMCTCTATGCTGGTGTCACGTGAGTGACMCCAGGTCACATGAATCTCACGTGATTATCTGACACCATCCTTTGAACCCCTTGATATGACCCTTGATTACCTAATCCAGCGGCTTCAGATTGATACAACTTTCAGATTTGATCGAAGCTTGCCAACTATTTTGTGTTGTGTTCTGTCTCCCCGGATCTAGTCTTCCCCAAGCATCATATTAATGACTAAAATCGAGAAAACGACGGTAGGTCCTTGAGGGAACGTGAGTAGGTAGTCATAACTATACCTTGTCAATTAAGCAGGGCTCGCGTCAGCAATGATCTGATGTAACGAAGTGATAAGCTGGTCCAGGTCCCGTATCAAACAGTATCATCGGAGAGGAAGCATGAGTAAGCAGAAATATTTCTCACTCCAATTCAACACGGACGCTCCCGGTCTTGTTACGATGTTTTCTATTGTTTAATCTCATGTCGCCTTAAAAAAGAACCAAGAGAACTATTGCTCAATCATGGTTATCCACCAGGAGTTGAAGGGAGCGAATACGGTGTTGCCGATTGATCATCGAGAGATGAGAGATGTGGCTGAAGAGGACACCGAGGTCATCTTGCGCGGCACGAAGCGAGGGATCAAGTCGCGCCATGCCCAAATGCTTGTGATAGGTGGCACAATTGGCACGGGTCTCTTTGTCGGCACGGGACAGGCGCTGGCGATTGCGGGTCCTGCCTTTCTCTTCGCTGCATACTTGGTGATCTGCTTCCTCGTCTACGGCATCGTCACTGCGATAACCGAAGTTGGTGCTTATCTGCCAGTCCAGGGCATGTCGGTGGCATACTATGTGAACCGCATCGTGTCGCCTAGTCTCGGATTCGCCCTCGGTTGGATGTACTGGTACACCTGGGGGATCAGCGTCGCTTACGAAATCACGGCAGCTGCCGTTGTAATCAACTACTGGCCAAACACGATACCGGTGGCTGTTTGGATCACGGTTATGCTGGTCGTAATTGTGGCGCTGAATTTCTTTCCCGTCAAAGTCTATGGCGAATCGGAGTTTTGGTTCTCTTCAATCAAAGTCTTTACTATCATTGGCTTGTTGATTCTGTCTGTGGTCCTTTTCTTTGGCGGCGGACCAGATCACACTCGCCTGGGCTTCTGGTACTGGCAGGATCCCGGCGCGACTAAAGAGTACTTGGTGGGAGGCGCCGGCGGCCGGTTCTGCGCCTTTTTATTCACTCTCATCTACTCTTGCTTTAGCTTCAACTTCAGCCCTGAGTTGATGATTCTCGCTGCGGGCGAGATGCAATCGCCACGTAAGAACCTTCCAAAGGCCGCACTGCATTTTATCTGGCGTTTGATCGTGTTTTACGCCCTCGGCGCACTAGCCATTGGTGTTATATGCCGAAGTGATGAGACAGCGCTTACCGATGGCGGGAAAGGCGCCGCCTCGTCTCCTTGGGTTATTGCCATCGAGAAAGCCGGAATCCACGGATTAGACAGCGTCATTAATGCTGTCGTCATCACTTCTGCCTGGTCGAGTGGTAATTCAGTATTGTACATGTCTAGTCGCTCCCTGTACTCGCTCGCCATAGCCGGGGACGCACCCCGGATTTTCACTCGTTGCAATAAATACGGCGTACCCGTTTATGCTGTCATAGCGTCGAGTCTCTTGTCCTTACTTGCATACCTCAATGTCGGCACAGTCAGCGGCATTGTGTTCAATTGGTTTGTTAGCATCATTAACACGGCAGCGTTCATAAGCTGGGTATGCTGCTGTCTCGTTTATTTTCGCTTTAAGAAAGCCTGCGCTGCCCAAGGTATCGCTAAGTCTGACTTACCATATACGAGTATCTTACAACCATGGGCGGCGTGGATTGCTATAGTAGCATTTGGTCTTTTTGGATTACTGAATGGATTCTCGGTTTTCTTTCCTGGGAACTTCAACGTATCAGACTTTCTTACCTCATACATTGGCATCCCAGTATTCCTGTTGATATACTTTGGCCATAAAATCTCAGCCACGCGCGAACCCTGGCTTAGATCCCCCAATTCTATTGATCTTACAACAGGGTTGGCAGAAATCCTGGCGGGTGAAGAGTCCGATAGCGCTATCCATGAAACAACATCTCCTTCCAAGCATTTTGGCTATCGATGGTTTAGGAAGATGTACATAATATTGGGGTGGGAATGAAAGTAATATAGTCCAACTCTCTCGGAGTTGAGTTTAAGAGAGACAAATCGTTGCACTTTGTATAGCTTGCGCAAATGTGAATCTGAATAGCCAGTCGTCCCATTAGGACCATTTTATGTACGCCCTAAGATATCCGTCAAGCTTGCTAAGCTACCTACCTGCCTATTTCATCATAGTATAAAAAAGCTGACAGCTTTCTTGGCAGCTTGACTATTAAAGGATCTCATGGTAGTAATAAACCACTAGCGTTACGTTGCACTGTATTGACTACCATCATATAGCTCGCGTCAGCGATCTTGAAACTTCCCCGCTCCATCGTCACTAGACATTTCGATATTCTCGTGATAAATATGGCTCAACCCGCGGGAACTGGACTGATGGATGAAGAGCTACGGATCGAGGTCATCGACCGGCCAGAGGACATCGAGGCGGGCTTCGATTGCGCCGCAAATGCATTTGGCAACCAAGCTCACGATACGATATGGATGAGTTTCTACCCGGAATGGAACAAGACTGGCCCGGAGGGCCGAACTCGTGCAGCTGGACGGCTGATCAAGCAGTTTCATAACGTGACTTATGATAGTGATGGGAATCCAAACACTGTCTTTCTCAAGGCGACACTTCCAGATAGTCAGGGGCAAAGGGTTGTTGTAGGCCTGGCAGTTTGGACACAGCTTTCTATGGTAGAGGGCCGTGGTAATCGACCGTCCGACGATCTACGTAGCAATCTCGATCTCGAGATGCTCTATCCGAACAATGAGGCGGAGCAGCGCTATATTTGCCAGCTCTTCCGCTCGCTTGTGAAACGCCGCGTCGAGGTCACCCGAGAGAAAGAAACATCGCAGCCACCAGCAGTATTTCACCTCGGATTATGTGCTGTAGATCCAGCACACCAACGGAAAGGGATCGCCACGAAATTAGTCCAATGGGGCCTTGACGAGGCTAAGCGTCGGGGCGGTTTAGAGGCGACAACGGAGGCGTCTAGTAGTAAGTGTGCCTCGGTTCTTTTCTCCATTTAGTAGAGGTTGCTTCTTGAATACGGTATACTTCAGATCCATGCGCAAGACTCAACACCATCCTCAACTATCCTATCTCTTAGCATAAACTGCAATTGCTTACTTTTCCCTCTAATTAGTGGGTC
Organism: Hypoxylon sp. E7406B; assembly: GCA_000931505.1. Taxonomy (NCBI): domain Eukaryota; kingdom Fungi; phylum Ascomycota; class Sordariomycetes; order Xylariales; family Hypoxylaceae; genus Hypoxylon; species Hypoxylon sp. E7406B. The sequence goes on from JYCQ01000010.1 coordinate 234,625, forward strand.
GACATGTCTACCAACGTCTAGGCTTTCGTGGGGAAGGACCAGATATCGAGTATCACGTTGACAGCGAGTTTATATCACGAGAAAGGCCATCCAATCTCTTCATGCGCACTGGTGCGAATCAATAGGGATAGGACCCATATATGAGACCTATATTTTCTTTCATATTAATCTCCACAGCATTGTTAGAGAAATCCTTCATGTTGGTGTGTCAAATAGCTTTCTTCTGTGTACCCTCTCACCTTGGGACTTTGAAGACTCTTCGTCTAGCAAGTAGCTAAGCTTTTTCGTGTTATTGTATCGGGTCCCAAGACCAGCAACAATCAATTTAGATACTTAAACAGGACAGTAGGGGTCTACTTCGTCTTTGAGATGGTTTTCATTTTGCCAAGGGCTCTCTTATTACGGCCACCCACCTAACCTAATGAGGCTATTGTTCTTAATAGATAACAATAAGAATGTATGTAACGACAAGGAGTGAAATACACAAGGCTATTGTTTGCCCAATACAAAGGAAACAATATTCCTAACATACTTGTCCGGGTGACAATGGAAGTAGAATGATACATAACTCTCTGTTTTGAACAGGTATGCCAGCTAAGATTTACATATAAGGCGCTCGAGAAACCGTCTAAGACCGCCAAAATTTTCTGGAGCAATACACCTGGTATTTCGCTAAAATCTCTCCAATTCACCGGTTTTCTCATTTCAAACTTAGTTTTAATTTCACTGCTCGTTCGAGACCGCTTTAATTCCAAGATGGGTTCCAAGATGGGTCCCGCAAATCTAGAAGACAGGCTCGACCGAATCGAGTCTCACCTAAAGATGTTAGACGAGTCTGTCAGCAACTATATGGAATGCCAGAGTGAGGCAGAAGAAGCAATAGGCAAAGGTTTCGAGGCCATTAGAGATGTAAACCTTGGGCAAGTGGAACGCCTTGCCGAAAGCGTTGATGAGAGAATGAGTGACTTTGAAGCACAGTTAAGCGCGGCCCTAGAACGCCTAGTCACAGTACATTCTTCAAACTCAAGCCAGGGCCCAAAGTCATCCGAAATGGCCGAGGAGCTCGAGATCCAACTACAGCACGCAGAAACTGAGCGAAACGAAGCAGTTTCTCAGTTCGAAATCGTTAAAGAAGAGCTTGACATCCAGAAAGCCGAATCCGAGGTGGCATTAGAACTCAAAGAGGCGGCGATTAGGAGATTGTATGATAATATGTCTACGGTCAGAGAAAAGAATCGTACGCTCATCCAGAAGCTTCAAACATTGAAGGGAAATATCCGCGTCATGGCTCGTATCCGCCCAGCTAGTGCTGATACTCCCGCAGAAGATCTTGTGAAGTTTGGTTCAAGAGATAAAGGTGAGTGTTCGGATTGCTGGGGCAGGCTACATGTTCCAGTAGAACGAAGGACTGCCCTTGGTAAAATTGAGACCACGATGAAAACATTCGACTTTGAGCACATTTTCGGCCCTGAAGAGACAAACAAGGACGTATTTGACGATATCAGTGACCTTGTAGAGAGCGTAATAGAGGGAGATAAGGTCGGAATATTCGCTTATGGTCAGACGGGCTCTGGAAAGACTCACACTCTTTGTCACCGGGGTAGAGACTCAGATTCGGACGACGGAATAATCCCGAAAGCAGTAACTCTGCTGATTCAGGCCTCAAAAGAATGCAAACAAAAGATTTCTATTTCAATGTCTGCCATTGAAATTTACCTTGACAAGACTTACGACCTCTTACGGGCGACAGGGAAAGGAGAGAGAGTCCAGACGCGTCTCGACGCAGCTCTGTTTGTGCCTTTGGAATCAGAAGAAGAAGCTAATAAGATTATCGACACCGCAATGGGGAGAAGAATAATAAGGTCTACACTCGGAAACGACGCTTCTTCTCGCTCACACCTCATCCTTAATATCCAGGTTGATAGAACAACTCCCGAGGGGAAACTTGACTCCGGTTACCTGTATCTCGTAGATCTCGCTGGCTCTGAAAGACCTGCCGCCTCTGGGTCTCAGAGCCCGGCGTTTAAAGAAGGCATCAGGATCAACCAGTCTCTTAGCAGCCTCAACTTGGCCATCACGGCTTTAGGAAGGGGTACTATGGTTTCTTACGACACCGATCTGACACGAGCATTAAGGCCTGTCTTGTCTCAAGGCTCCAAGTCTCTAATGTTCGTCATGATAAGCCCTCTAAAGAAGGATTTACCAGTCTCCATTCAAACCCTCGAAAAGGGACAGGAAGCTACCAACGCCAGATTGGCTGCAATCAACCGTACTGCCGGCAGACCATCAAGTTCTGGTAGATCGACCCCAACATCAAGGCCGTCGCCAGCATCAAGGCCATCGCCAGCATCAAGGCCGTGGCGAACTTCAATGTCGTCACGAACTTCTAGGTTCGACGAGAGGTAGACATCCCATGGTACTCCTCTGGCGTCAAGTATAGGTTCCAGGGAAGCTAGTGAAGAACTAGAACCACTGTTGCGAGATCTTGCAAGGTAGGCGTTCAAAGCGAGTAGGTGAGTTTAGCAAAGAGACCCTTCTCGCCAATGTTAGTCCCACAGCTGTTTTTTTCATTGTAGGGATATTGTAGGGTAGAGGAATAGCAATACAATAAAGTCTTCTACATTGTAATACTGTTTTTAGATAGTTTGTGAAACTTAACAATGTAATCTTTGATGGGTAGCAGTTCACTTATTACTAGGTTGAGTGTTATTGAATAAATATAACTACCTTATATATTAAATCTTATTTTAGTATGGGATGAGAGAAACCGTAAGTACTTTCAGATGCGAAGGCTAAAATAATTAAGGTATGACTTTTGCGTGATGTAAATGAGGCTATTCCCACCCATTGTATCTTTATAAACTGCTTTATATTTAAACTTATAAAGGCATTATTCGAACGTACGTTCGGTGAAGAAAGCTTAGGGACCGGAAAGATAATGAAAAGAAAAAGTAAAAAGGGGGGGTATCATCCCGGGCAGTAACAAAAACGAAAGGTACAATATTCCTACTAAAACTGTACCTTAAATTACGTACCCACCATGCCATATCATGGTGAGGTCAACATGTGTGGGTATAAGGTGGTTATATCCAGCAATAGAGTGGCTTTATACAGTCCCCAATATTGTCTCTCCCATACACGACGAGCTATGACATGCGGTGGTGGCTGTGTCGAGGGCGTACTTCTCCGCCATGTTCAGATCCCGAACGTGGAAGGTGTCCGGGTTGTTGCGCTTCCCGTCGGGCTTAAGGAAGGGTGCCAGCGCCTCCACTTGGCGTAGCGCCCTGCCGGGTGCTTGCATGTGGTGCGCCATGATCTCCAAGGTGGGAGAAGTAGGGGTCGATGTCGAGAATGACGGCCAGCCTAGTCCTATCCAGGGTTATCCAGTTTAGCCCAAGCCTCGATGTCGGCTTGAGCGGGAGCGATGAAAGCCTGGCCATGTAAAGATGAAGAACCCCCGAGAGCCTTACCTTCATTTTAGGGCTCTGGAATAGACTGGTCTCCCGGCGCCCAGATGAACACCAGAGATGGACAAGTTAGGGGGAATATTTAGAACAGGCTCAGCAGGACATGAAGAAACCCCGAAAAAAAAAAGTTGTCGGTATGACGAACGTAATGACGCAGTTTATACTTACTGTGTAACGATATCTCGTGTCCTACATATACTTCAAATAAGGTGGACATCTTCTAACAAAGCATCCCCTATCTTAGGTAATTGACGGGCCGGGCCATCCTGCATATCCGCGTTGATATCCCTGCTCTCCAAAGAGTGTTACACAAGGTAAGGACGAGAAACCCGGGCCAGGAGCCAGCCCAGCGCTCGACTGCCCTGGGCGGCGGCCGGCTTTGCGTAATCCCGCGCCATCGACTGCCCTGCACTAAGTACTAGGTACCCAATGGGAATCTACAGCACAACTTAAAAAAACAAAGAAATAGACTCGTCACAACTGTCTTTCCGATAATTCTGTTGGCCTGCAGACCGTATGTTTGGCAACCTGATAATCTATTAGAAAATGGCGAGTCTCCCTTCATTAGGTGATATAGACGTAAAGGCTGCGTCGTACACTCGCCTATACATGTAAGCAATAGCCATAAATTTTTACTGACGCCGAAATTCCTTACTGTACAGGGAGCTACAAATCAAGCCGACGCAATATATGTATCTCCTGGTAACAATGACCCGTATTATGTAACCCTTTTTAGTTTAAACGCCTTATACCAAATCCAGTCCCTCTCTACTACGAGACTCGCTGCCCCTCGCGAATAACCCTATGTCCCCACGAACCGATTAATATAATACAAATAATAATTACAAGTAAATCGATAATTAGGCGAAGGCCTCTGTGATGATGCTAGAGCAATCAGTCAAGCTAGCCTCATCGTTACCCAGGAGGCTCAGCTTTTCCATCCTGTGCCGGAGAAATTAGCAACTAAATTGAAATAACATTCCCGATATGAGGATACTCACGCTGGAACAAATGCGTCAGCCCACGCAGAAGCATCAGCGCCAAAAGTGTTCCAATCGGCGCTTGCTTCCGTCGAGTTGCTGAGGGAAATGTCGCTATCCAGACTAGCAGGGGCTGTTCCGTCGGCAGTCTCGGTGTAGAAGGTTGTATCCAAGTCGTCCACAGTAGAGTCGAGTGCGTCTCCGTTCAGGTCCTTAGCAGCGCTGTGGGCTCCAACGAGGGCAACCAACTCAGTGACCGAGAAGCCCTTTGCCGCGAATGCGGCAACTATCGTAGTAGCGTTGTCGTTGGGTGACGGCATCTGGCCTGTCGGGTTTGCGGTGGATGAGTCCACTCGGCCGACCTTGACGGATATCGCTGGTAGCCCAGGGCATGAGGCAATTCCGAACGCTATATTCGAATATCTGTGTAAGCTAGGCGGCATAAACGTCGGGGGAACTTGTCAAGGGCTTACCTGCGGCGAATTGGATCAAATCGGCGGTGCCGACGCTGAATTCTGTTGCTTTATCACCCAGAGTAGAGCATATATCGACTAGCTGAGTGTTCTCGCCGCGATCAGTGCATTCGTCTGCGAGAATGACTGATCCATCGCAGGACCCGGGAAAGCAGTCATGGAAGGCTAGTCGGATGGCAGCGCGAGCATCATCATTGCAATTACCGTCGTCGTCCAAGAAGGTTGTCTTCAAGTCTGCAGCAACATCCGTCCAGACTGCTGGGCATTGCGCTCTGGCGAGGCCATAACGGGCAACGAGAGCTGCGAGTAAAATGGTAGGTCTAAGTGAATGCATCTTGTATAAGTCGAACGAGTGGTCTGATTAGGTTATACAGTCAAATGATGGCTCAATGTGTCTGATGCAGCTGAGAAACGACAGAGACGAATATACTTCGAATAGGAGCGAACGAATGTAACTCTTAAGTGACCTGCCCAGGAGTTAAAAAGACGGAAACGAGGAAAAAATGATGTGCTGCCCATCCCAGAAGATGTTGGAGTCGTTCTACCTAATACTTATATGCAAAGACTCTACCCAAGTCGGTATACCCTAATCAAAGCTGTGATAGTATTGCCCTGGAGTTGTTGGACTCGTGTTGAAAGACCCTGCATACTACTGACAAGGTTGTCGTCGCCAGGTCCTTCCCAAGGGTGCTCCCCAGGAAGCATCCGCAGCGGCTGTAAGTACCTAACCCAGACAAGAATGGAGCCACGCAAGCGGCACCAAGGCAACAGCCGAGACACCAACTGACAACTGAGACACATACGTTCCTAAGGGAACCACTTAACTAGTCACTAACCAGTTTTATATTGTTCCGTACCTGTGTAGTATTGGAAGTACAATATAGATATAACACATAGTCTCGTTAATATCTGGCTTAAAAACGAGAACTCGCCACCATATACTCGGTCAACGCAGAGTAATAAACGCACATAATTAGTAGACTGAGCTTACCGAACGATCCAATATTGCTCAGAGCTCATGTTATTACATGTGTGCAAATAATCAAACCGATCCTGGGGTCGATCATAGTCTTGTCACTACGGGAAAAAATTATATGCAGGGAGAACTCTGGGCTATGATACGAACGCGCGGTATCGGCGTCAGTTACTACCTAGAGATCATTGTGCCTAGGTCGTAGCCTCGTCAATCCTCTATCCATGAGCCAATGGTAGAGTTGAAAATCTCCCAGGGCTGGCTATCTGACCGTTCCCGTCGATACAACGTGCTTACGACGACAGACCACGATGTGTGCTGAGTTTCCCGAGGAGTCGCGCTTAGACTCTTGCGCGTGGGGAAACTGTTTCTAACTTCGAACAGGGGGTCCTTAAGAGCCTCCAGCGTCAATGTTACCTTGAAGCTGGGGTCATCTGGAGTGGGCAGGGATCGTCAGCCTCCCCTAGTGCCCAAATGCCAGCCCCTCGCCATGTGGGCAGCGTACGCGTGTTTATGAAACAATTTTCGCCTGATACTTTACATAGAAGATAGGAGGATACGGCCTATTAATAATGTTTTTCTTCTAACATCGTAGATGCCCTTCATCCTAGCTCCGGGAACGAAATCGAATGTGTTTTGATAAGTCGATTTTGCGTCCCAACTAGCTTAGTCCCCATCTTTATCGTAACAGCATCTCCCTATTTTGAACATGGGATTAACATAAAGTCTTTTAATACCACGCCAAGGACTTACATCTATTCTGTTTCGATGAACCCATGGCGGAATCACATACCGCTGTTACGAGTGCCATGTTTCGCGATACGCTATGAAAAATCCAACACTACCTAATTCAAAGGATCACCTGCAGCATCCTATCTTCGAGTATTCGTCATCAGGATGCTGACAGTCTGCTGAGGAACTTTTCATCCCATTTTCATCTTCGCTTAACCTCTACACAGCACAAGCCGAGTGCCAAGAAATGAATTTCATCTACGCGAACTCTTCGGTCAAAAATTGTTATACAAATTTCGCTAATGGGATATATTACGTGTCCTACCTTATCTCGCCGTATTATCTATATACCAGCTGTTGTATAGCGGGCTTGTAATGGAACAATGGGACCGCATGAGAATCCTTGCATGGGGTCAAGTCGAATAAAGAACTTTGACATAGACCATATCCATCAGCTCTTTCTTCTTTTAAAAAAGAGTTAAAGATTAGGATGGGCCTAGTCTAAGAAACTCTGGATATGACATTGTTATTTTGCGGCTCTAGGTAGGAGGTACCTAATGTACATACAGACTCTTTGGTCGCTGTTGAACAGGGGTATCACCTCGTACGGTTCTAGCCTCTAGCTTAGCCCACATTCCACGTTATCCTAGCGCCGGCATTACTATCAACTATGTACGATCTAATTGCCCAATATGATCCCTCTTTACCCTAGTACGTGGGTCAATGGCTCGTGCGAGAGCAACAGCAGCCTCAATTTCAGCCGCTATTTCGACCAATCATCTACTCTCGGATTCCTTGAGGAGATCTTATGCAAGTGTTTCATTTGACCTCTAAAAGAAAGTTCTTACCTATCCGAGAGCTAAGACTATTCTAAAGTCAAGGAGTCACCCCTCGATGCCATGTAAAGTAACTGAGAGTGTACATGAAATAACTACACCTTATCTTCTTTGTTCAGATACCTGACAAGTAATCAGATTTCCCACACATTCGAGCGAATATCTCTCAGACAGCTAGAGCTACATGAGCTCTCAATAGATCCTCCATGACCAATATCTCGATAATCATTGGTGTTATACGGAATACGATCACTGCTCTTATGAGGACCCATAAGAGTCCCACTTGCAAGCGTACCGAAAAATGGACTTACCGGGTTCCTGGCATTGTCAACTACAAATTGCCCGCAAAGTCCACTAAGGATATCGATAACTCGGTATACCGGATATTAAGAGCAATGACAAGGGAGGTTCTCAGACAATACCCTCACCCGCCTACTTACTTGCACACCCCTTGGCAGAAGAGTCCTCTCTTTGACGTGCTTTTTCGATCAACATCGAACCATCAAAACACCTAGGCCTCCAACGACTTCCCATCTGCATGCAGGTAAATAATTTCAGGGGTTCAGCTGTGTGATAGTTACGTAAGTGGTACGCGGCCTGCAGATATTCACTCAAATCCCCACAGACCCCTATTTTAGTCAGGTACAGCACAGAGCCGCAAATCCACGACAACCAATTAACTAAATTCCTTTGGTCCTTAGCACAGATCTATCATCTGTAAGATCTGATACATCTTTGCAGCGTGACTTGTTATTTCTTCTAGCTTTCCACATATCATTCGGCCCGACCAATGAAGGATTCTGCGTTCGTCAGATGTTCTTATCGCGAGTAACACGCCTGGATCTTGTCTGAATCTTTAAGCGGACATCTCAAATCAACATTCACGGACTTAGTTCTTCAATATGTTAACTAATAGGAAATGACCAGCACGAAGGATTCCATGTAAGGGGGAATAGACAAGGTCGCCTTCAGCTCGTGCCACAATATCTTACTGAGATCTATATCTCCCGTCTAAACCACCAATGCTAAAACGCAATTTAAGCAGAATAATTGTATTGACAGACTGCTAGGTACGCAGAACCGAGATACAGTATGAGAGACCTTCCACAAGCCACCAGCTCCGAATCTTCAGCAGGATCCGATTTGGCAGACCAATTATTCCATTTTCCAAGCGTAGGTGACCTCTAGCAGAGGCATTCGTAGACTGTAACGATGCTACTTCCGGCTAGGATGCCAGCATCGATTGTGCGAGGAGCACACGATCCACCCCAACACAAGTCCTGGCAATACGTCAAGTTTCCAAAAGTCTGTTCATCGTGGCCGCAAGGCCCGCCCCTGTGTCTCCTAAATCGCGTGTTTTAGTTTAGTCTAAGAGAACAGGTACATTTAGAGAGAATATATGGAGTGTGTTTACCTCTGCACTGGGGTCTCTGGTTCGTCAGAGCGACGAACCGCCTCGGCGGAGTCTTGCTCGGAGGCGACCGGTAGAGCTCTCCCGAAGACGGGCGAGGCGAGAAGAGCGAGAGCAATGAGAGACCAGGACTTCATTGTGCTGACGTTTGAATAGGGTAGTTCGAGTATTTGTATATAGTTTAATGTCTAAGGCGAATTAATTGATGATGAGAAGCTAATGTTTTGAACAGAACGAGGCGATTGCGCCATAGCTTTATACTTGAAGTTACCATCATATATAAGAGTGTGTTACGCATCAAGTAATTTCTCAATCATTATGTCTTTCGCGGAATAAGAATGTTTTAGAGTGATCGCCTGACATGTTGTCTTCAGGTGTTCCTTCAACTCGCAAAAGTGTATAAGATAGGCAATTCCGTAAATGGGTGACATGAGCCGATGACTAAACTATGTGTATAGATTTACAGATAAAGAGAACATCCTGCGATAGCATGGCTGGGCCTCTTATAAGCGGATCTTTGGCTGTTAAAAAAGCCACAATGCAGTCAGATTTACCCCTGTCCTGATTCGAACTTCGAAGGTCTATGGATACGCGTAAGGCAATTATATTTAGATCGTCAGAGGTCCTACTAACAATACTGTATATCATCAACGTCTTCTAGAAACATCGGTATTATGTTGATCTAGTCTTCTTCTCTCCCTTTCTAAAGGGTCTTCGCTAATGAACGTGAATGGCCGCTTGAAAAATGAAATATTTCAAGGTAGTAATAAAGGGCTAGAAGGATTGCCCCTATTCCTTTAATGTTTCTCCTTTAAGTCCCTCCATCTTGCTTCTGATTCGCGTTTCCTCTTAGTTGTTAAGTCTCCCTCAGATATCAAGAACATCTCGTTACTCGCTAGTATATGACCGTCCTTGACGCCCTCAGATGCACGTCATTGTAATGAGTGCGCCTTCTCAAGAAATATACACCTACGACTTCATGTTAGTTATATACGACAACTTGAAAAGGAGAATTCAAGTTTGGCGCAATTCCTAAGGTTGGTGGCACCCTTTTCGCTTCCAAATACGTCATGCCACATAGACGTATCGTCACGCTCTGTTGCTATATATGAAGGATTAGCACCTATGTACTGAGACATGTTAGGTCTGCAGTGGATATTTGAAACAAATCACGAGGAAATTCATTTCTTGGACTTAGAATTGCTTATTCCTTTGGGGCTACTTCGAGCCACCGTCTATCGAGAAAGTAGAAAACCATTCGTGACAGCGTGATGAACCTCCTCCACCATCAAACGTATCCATGAACGTCAACCTTGAACCCCATGGGATATCTTGTTCCAGCAATTGCCATGTTCGTGTGATCCTCTAAACGTTTCTCTGCTGACCACTCCCTGCCTGACGAATGCGACTCGATGTTGCGAATTGCTTAGGCGTGCTTCTTCAGGATCTCGACGAGTGTGTTGGGGTTAGCGCCAACGAGCTTCTCGGCGGGCTCCCGGGCGCCGTCCTTGAAGAGCAGGAATGTGGGCATGGCGGKGATTCCGAGCTGCTGGGCCAGTTCGGGGAGGTCGTCCACGTCAATCTTGGCGAAGAAGATGTCCTTGAATTGCTCATCGTTCGAGTGCCTGTAGACAGTCCTGGTTAGCGATGCCTCTCATTTCCAATGTTTTATTGTCGAATCCGGCAAAGAGGAATATTGCGCCTCGGCTGTGAGGGATTTCGGGAATGCGACTTACTTGGCTAGGATGGGAGCAATGGCCTTGCAAGGGCCGCACCAGGTCGCGAAGGCATCAAGAAGGACGACCTTGTTGTCCTTGATGGCCTGGTCGAACTCGTCGGCGCTTTGACGCAAAGTTAGCTTGTGTCGAGGTTATGGAGGGGTAAAGCAGCTGGTGGGGTGGGGTAGCCCAAGCCCAGCTGCAGGAGCGTAAGACAGTGGCGGGAACCTACTTCTGAATGTTGTGGACAGTCATTTTGGGTAGTGTAGTGTGGAATTGACGAAGAGGTGCGATTTGCGACGGTCTGAATAGAGTCTGTCTGAGTGTAGACTGGGCTGCGCGATAGAATTTTGTTGACATGGAGAAAAAAAAATTGGGTTGAAGACGCGGGGCGCTGGTGGGTTTATGTATTGTATTAGCTCTTCTCTAGGGAACGGGAAGAGACAAGGCTATGCCAAGACTGGGCGGGTAGTAGCTCTGTGTAATGTAAGCAATGAGATATTATTAGGCGGCCTCAGGTACAAGTGAATTCAGGCGGGTGATAGATGCTTCGCGGCAAGCGTGTTGGAATCACTGGTGACACAGGCGGACAGGGCAAACAGCGCTGTTCATTGATGATGTAAAACTTTGATTTGTCAGGGCTGCGAATGACGTGATTCCACCCCTCTACCCCCTTTCAGGTTAAACCATCACATGCAGATGTGGCTGATTAGTACTCCTTGATCGAATTCGTGGCGCTCAGCTCCCTAACATTTCCCCGAACAACACTGATAGGCGTGGATGATTCCAAATAGCCCAAATTACATAGTCTTACACCGATCCATCTGCCATTAGTAATGGCCACGCCTCACATTATCGGGATTTGAAACATAGGTAACTTCCAGATATTTCCTTTCAAAGGCCACTCACTAAGAGAAAATCCCGATGCATTGGTAAACGGCTGGATTGCATTATAAAATAGGAAGCTTGTCAACTTTGTCATAAACCATAGATTAGTAAAAGGTTACATTTCATATATGTAAAAGTAAAAGTTCAGCAAGATCTGACTTTGAGATACATTCACGCAGTCGAAGATATAATGACGGCATTTCTAGAATACGATACGGTACGCTTCATAGTCTACTGATATTTTCTCAACACGGGTTCATTGAAAACAATCCTTTTCTTCTTTTGCTCGCAGCTCTACAAGCGCTATACTTCATACATTTGTACATACAACATGACCAACCTAAGCTCCAATATTACGACCGAGGCAAGGGGGTATAATGGCCCAAGTCGGCCTCGCATAGATATTTCCCAACACCTCTAGTATGATTTGCACTTCCAATTTTCCCGATCCCGAACACCTAATTCGCCTGCCGTGCCCGCTCGCCGACTAGGGCTTGCTCACTGAAGCACGTCTACTCGAAAACAGTGGAAAAACGCTTTGTCATGGATTAGCCCGCAGCCTTCCGTGCTCTCGCATACGAATATGAGAGCAGAAGTATAACGTAACACTGTGGTAAGGCCTTGGATCTAGATGCCATGGATCAGCGCGCCGTGGATCTTCAACCATAAGTAACTACCCTGCCCAGTGACCTGGGTGAGATTGAATAGACAGTAGTACGCGCTATCGAAATTTAGGTTGGCCAGTGTATGAAGGAAGACATCCATACGTCCATTGCCGGCACCTGTCTGGGTGCCCATAAACTCTGCGCCGTGGCAGAGAGTGAGTGGTATCAAAAACAGGAAACGCGCCGCGCAGAAAAAAACACAAATCCCTGTGGTATCGCAGTATATCGAGAATAGAAAAATAAGAAAACAGCCCGCATTTTACTCCTTCGTATGTGTTCGGTAGATGTAAGGTGCAGAGGTCTAGAAGGTTCGCATCGCATATTATAGGATGAATATGCTTGGCGATACTTGATCAGTGTCGAATTCGGATAGGCAGTGAGGCTGGGAATGGATTGGTGTCAATATGATGACTTGGTTGACCCGAATGATACGTGGGTATTCGATTGTCAGGCCAGGAGATAGACCAGATACTTTTGTTCCTTTTCCAAGTTTTTTTGTGGTTTTGCGTCGAAGTGTGCAAGGAGATGTGGTAACGAATGAATGAGGTCGGTCCTGATAGTATAAGGAAATGAAACGAGTGTGATGTCGAGTTGGCCGTTTAAATAAGAAAATGGTAAATGAATGTAAGTCAAATCTCCTGGCTGAAATCGCACACCTATAAGATGTAATAGTTTTCGGTACCAAGCATCACTTGGACCAATCGGTTCGCGTCAGCGCACACAGAACTACTGGGTACCGCGTTCGACTGCGCTCCTCCTGTTCTCGCCGGAAGCGCGAGGTGAGAGCTCAAGTAACTTGGCGCTACCAGCACTAAAGTTTCGAACATGACCTTTATCGAGGTGGATGCTGGTGGCCCTCTGCGGCTGAACGGGACTATGTCCCTCTTCTTCGTCATCACTATATTTCTCGAGGTCTTTTTCATCGTCCTCATCGTCAAAGGACTGAAGAAGGCCTTCTCGACTGCGCATAGTGTCTCTATGATGCATAACAGTGGGGGTGTGGCCAACCTCACCCCATTTGGCTTCGCGTTCGTCATCCTCTTCATCACTGCTGGGGCGGGCCTCACCCGTGGACTTGGTGTGTGAGCGGGTAGGGACAACGCTATTCATATACTCATCTTCGACGATGTTGTCGTCATCTGACGCATGCCCCTCAGACCCACCCGAGAATATCGGCTGGGKGTATTGAAGAGAATTTCTCATGCCCGAAGACGCTCGCTTTCTGCTAATACGACCGGAAAGCCAGGAAGCTTCTGAATCAATGGAGGCGAGAGACATGGATTGGGGAGCCGGTGAAGCTTGTACTTCGTCTCGGTGCCAGGAAATTGGAGTCGCCCGCATAGCTTCATGTGACCGGTGGCCTGAGGTTGGGGTATCATAACGCATTTGGACGTCGTCAGGGATTGCGGGTAGAGGTTCTGCAGGTAGAGGCTCAGCTTCAGGAGATGCTACACGCGAGTCCGGCGGAGAAATTGGTAATTCAGGCAGATCCTCACGGAATCGAGACATAGTTCTTTTAGGTACGCTGGAGCTGACTTTGCGTGGGACGTAATTTGTATGGGCCGGTGGTGGACCTGCCAACATAGAGTCACGCGAAGTATTCGAGAACGACGAAGGGCCTGAGTTACGTCTGTTCCTACCCCATTTGAAGAACGACCTCCATGGCCTTGAGGAGCCGCTATCCGATACCTTACCAGATTCTGCATACTCCGGCTTAGTTGGCGCAGGCGATGGTAATTCAACTTCAGTCCTCGCCTGTTCGGAATCCTTTGGTGATTTCGAGCGTGACTTTCTTCGAATGAAACTTAGAATCCTTGGGCTCGAGGAGCGGGAGGACGGCGGCTGCTCTTGAACGGACTCTGGTACATATTCGGATTCAGGAGCCTTAGCTGGGGTAGAGGGCTCAAGCGGAATGCTGTCCGTACGATGGAATTCATCTAGTGGCTTTGGAGAGTCTTCGCGGTTCTCTAATTCGTCCCGATCTCTGCTGTGTCTTTTAGCTGAGTCGTGTGATCGTCTTCTTGAAGAAGTGACAACTACTGATGCTGGCTCTGAACCTTCGCCAGCCATTTCACGGCCCAGGACGCCTCTCTCCAAGTTTTGAGGTGGTGGAGTGCCACTCTTGCGAGCTTCGGCTTCTTCTGCTCGCTGTTTCTCAACCCTCCTAGCGAGGCGCCTTTCTACTCGTTCGCGTTCCCTTTCCTTCTTCTTCTCTCTTCTTCGCTGGTCTCTCTCCATTAACTCCCGTAAATCTGATGCATCTAAGTCGTTCGCTAAGTCGTCGATTCTCTTATGAGCTCTAAGAGTAGCCTCTGGAATTGCACCTCTGTCCGCGAGCTTCCGCTTCGTTGACTGGGATCGGGTTAGTCCAGCACTGGCACCCGGCCCGTAAACAGGGTTAGAAGCGCATCGCAGCGTCGGACGAGGGGCAAGCGCCTCTAGAGTTGAGACCTTCCAGGAGAGTTGCTCGGAATCTGACGACATCGCCGAATGAATAGAAGCAGGTAAAGGGAGGGAGATGTCAGAGGAGGGCTCGTCCCAGCTTCGATTTAAACCCGCCCTAATCCGTTTGCTGTCTTTCTTCATTGGACGACCAGCTGTCCAGGCGTCCGTGGCAGGGCGTACCGGCATAAACTGGCTCATGGCCTTAATCTCAGCCTCTCGGTCATGGTCCTCTTTCCGTCGTTTGCTGGACTTCTTTCGCGGTAAAGGCTGTCCCCTTCGCTTATTTCGGGAATTGTCGTGGTGCAAAGTGGGCACTCGTGTTGCGAATGACTCGTTGGAAGCCGTGGGAAGTCCATTGTTAGCGGAAGGGAGACTAGGGGGCATTGATGCAATCGGTCCCTTCTTAGCCTTAGTGACGCGTATAGAGTCTCGGCGTCCCGGGGAGAAACTATAGGTGCGGGGGCGTCGTTGCAACTTGTTGGGTCCATCTCGCCTTCCCTTGAAAGGTTCAGGAGTACTGGCGGGCTCGGTCTGACTTCGCGATGGGGGTTGGGGCGGACGACCGCGCCCCGTTGTGTCGGCATCGGAATCGACAGCTGGCGTTCGAGTCCGCCTGCGCGAGCCCTTGCGGCGGAAAGGCCACAAGGCCATATTTCCTGAGGTCTTTAGTTCGGCCTTGGTTGTAGGAAATATTGGCGAGGCTATATCGAGGTGCGCGGTTGTGGGTTCCTATCGACGATGCTGGGTGACGATCGCTGCGAAATGATTATCGCCATGGGCGCGGATTAATTCGAATTATGCATACAAAATACAAGGTTTCGAGTTGAATGCCACCAGTCGATTAGGTTCGTCGAGATCTGATGTTAGATCAATTCGTGGTGTCGTGCTCGAATTGATGGGACCTCGAAGACGCCGTCGCACTGCAGCAATCGGGGGGCGTTGGGACACGCAGGATATATTGACGTTTCTCTGTTCCCGAAGCAGAGACCAATTAGCAGTTAGTATAAAACTGGAAATGTCGATGATAATGATGACGACGATGCGTCGACGCGAACTGCTTCAATGCGTTTCCAGCGCAGGCATGAGGATGGAGCTTTGTTCGTGTTGGAATGCTGACGAGGGTTAGATTGGGCTCCAGAGCTGGTGGTGGTTCGAGGTGGTTCAATGTGTACCTAGAGTGGCAGATGGCAGAGKGGTAGAGTGGTAGAGTGGGAGAAGTGACAGTAGAGGAAATCGGTAGAGGGACTGTGGCGGTCGGCAGTGGGGATAAACCCAAGCACAATGAACATTTGAACTGAGCACGGGAGGGAAAAAATAAAAATGGGGGGAAGGAGGCCAAGTCGTTGGCGACTACTATTTTCAGGCAGTGCGTGTGGCAGGGAAAGGGCGATTAAATGGACTTTGCGAAATGAAGTCACACCCAGGGGGGACCCTTGAGCTGAATGTTAACGGGCTGACGGGTACTGTGGACAATCACTTATAGTGGAGCTGCAAAGCTGATGTAGAGAGTTACCTCTGCCAGGTAGCAGCTCGGTACCGGATACCTCGTAAGACCCCCGTCTGCCACAGCGTTTATCCGTATTACAGGCTTGCAGATACCTCTTACGTACTTGGAGGATGTATCCTTCCTAGCTCTCTACCTGTACCTACATAATGCATGTAACATCCGAATCGCTACCAACCCATCCGAGCTCTGTCCTGTTAGGTACTATGCCTACGACAAGGAGCGGGTCGATGCAAGAGAATATGTAGAGGTAATTAACAGGGTAGATTTAGCAAACTCCTCGGGTCGTGGAATCGTCTCTTAAGATGCGGGTGTGCCCGAGCTCGGGAAGCGTCCATTGGTATGGATTTACGAATGTGTGTTTAAGACTTACAGCTAGGAAACTAGAGAACAGGTTTGCGACGCATTGCTTCTATCAAGAATGCTGGACGCCAGGTATCGAGGTTTGAGGGGCTAGGCCGGATGGACTATTCTTGGTATGAATCATGACCAATGGAATAAGCCATCCGTAACAGGTACGTAGGGATTGCCTATTACATGCCTACAGCAAACCCTACTTCCACGTCTTMCCTCCCTTTGGCGATGCACTATACCTAGTCCTTCGACGTCAACACTCAAGAGTCTCAAGACTAACCTTCGATAGCTGCCCCGATTAGGGCGAGCGTGGAATGATGGCCTGGTGTAGTGTAGCATAGCGGCACTTGAGGGCAAAAGCCGGGACGTATTTAGCTTAGCTCGAGACCGATCAGTCGGTGATGTCAGGAACAAGGGAAAGCAGCAAGGTACGAACATACGACACATTTTACTATGTACTGCTGCGTGCCTTCATCCACGCAACCAAATCAAGAATCGACCTATTTGGGATGTAATTTCCCACAATTGTCGAATTCGAAAAACACCACATGGAAAGTCTTCGAGAAACGTCCAGGTTCCGGCTCCTTTGTTGCATTGTAGCGACTACCACAAAGAGGTTGTTGAAAGCGCCAGCAGTCTCCAGAGTCGAGGCCTAAGCTTCGCTGGGCAAAATGGGTCCCCCAGATAAAAGCGCTAGATCGTGTAGCGGGACGGCTTGCCGCTTGGGCCATGCTACCTTACCTGATGATGGTAGGTAACAGTGAAAGCTTGATGGGACGCAATGGACGAACCTTTTAATCACAAGAGACAAGAGAGCTCTTGTCATGGCGGGGATGGCATGCACGTTGCGGCAATCTCTTCTCTAATCTTCATCTGATTATCGTCATGTCGAATTGACTCCTTACACGTGCCGGCGTACATGAACTAAGTTGAAGATAGGGGCAATACATACATTTTGACAGCCTGTGCCAAGCCAAATATTTGCTTGTTACATAGTACTACACGTTCGCTAGCAAACGCTAGATGCCCACCGCATCGTACAGTACTGCAGCAAAGCGGGTTAGTCCGTACATGGTAGCAGACGTTCCCAATGTAAAATTCTGCGGCGGGAATTCCCCAGAACTTAAAAGAGGCTCGTATTCAAGACCTTGTTAGGGGGCCGCAGTTACGAGGTTTGTAACAAACCCGCTGGGACTAGCATCTACATGTATTATTGAGTATCTAAGTTCATTTTGGATGCTGCAAACATCCTATCAGTATTACATAGGCCACATGGATTGAGAAATTTAACGCATCATCATGAGTCGGTGGGTGTATGTAGTAGTGATAGCAAGAGCTTGTACGCCATATTACATAGGGCATAGCGTCGGGTAGGTAGCCTCAGGATGGAAATGATAGACGTCTCAGTCCTTTGCGATGCATGTAGCAAGGACGGCCGTAGGGCGGTCCCATGTTTCCACCCTCGTCTCCCTATGTCACCGCAACTCGTCCGTCAAAGGTGCCGACCTTCCAAGCGACCTTGTCCCGTCAGCAGCTAAGTAAAAGGCGCACATGCAACTCGACATTGGTGATAGTCTGCTCGGCCCTCATCAGGAATTTGAATCTATGGCTCTTGCATATGCGGGGGTATCGGTGGTAACTCAGACATGCTAGTTATGCCTCTCGAGACTGACACGTAGAAGGTTGTGTGCTTGACACAACGCATCTCCCCTGCGCGCCACATGCAAGAGAACGGTTCCTGAGAAGCTAAATGGACGATCGGCCCCAAGCTTGCATGTTGATAACGTCCTAATTCTTTATCGCGTCGCTCTAACTAGACGGTGGCATCTGGACAAGGCGGTTTCGCAGCCGTCCTCACTCCGAAACAAGAAACATTCCAGGTGATTGGATGCTTGGCTTCGAGTAGATTCTACCTAACTATCGCTTCGTGCTAGTGGTCAAGAAAACTGGGCAAGTCTTCGCAAAAGCATAAATGTCATACACAGGCTTTTTCTTCATTGGATCTGCTCATCAAGGAAATAAATGATTCGGGCATAATGATTCAAATTGCAAAATGTGTTGATTGGCGTACAACTTCCTGGCGGAATGAAGCCCCAGCGAGTAGAGGACTAGAAAGACACTGTACAACGGAAATTCCTGATTGTGGCTGTACATAGGATCTCGATTTCCCGAGCTGAATCTCAGATAGCTATGTTGCACATGAACGAAGTTGAAGCCTCAAGTTGGAGTCACAGAGGGATTTCAGCCAATACATGTACAGGTATATAAGCCACCTGCGAAACTGTACGAGCCCCATAACTCCCTGTGTGATACGGGTACTAGAGCACTAACCGTCTTCTGCGACGTACTATCCGCCTCATCAATATGATAAACTCTATTCGTTTCAGGATAACATTAAATTCACTCCAAAGTTCATCCAGCCAAATAAATCAGCCATTGGAAGAGTAACTGGGGTTTATTGTTGATGATGCTGTTCTCCCAAGAGCTAACCTAAGCGGTTTAGAAATCCAACCATCTTAACATGCATTCCATCAAACGTTGTACTGCCCATTCGTACACCAACTAGGCATCTTTCCAACGTGAACTCATAATCAACCTGTTGGAGACCTCGTGCCGTTCAAGTCCTCCGGCAAGCGAGGTAGCCTACTTTCACCAAAGTCCTCCGCACCGATAGTTTACAAGCATAGCCAAGTTCCACCCATTAGTAGGAAAATCGCGATCTGGACGATAGGCATCGCAGGGCTGTCGGGGGTAACGCCCGGAGCATCCAGTATAGTGAGGCCTAGCACGTTGCCTTGGGTGAGGTTCGCAGCAGCTCCGTCGAGAGCAACCTGGGACAAGTTGCCGCACTGTTGGTTCAACTTCTGATCCATCATCATACCCATCAGCTTCGGCGATTCGACGTCCAAGATAGAGCGGGCGGCGAAAGTCCCCATGGAAGAGGACCGCAGGAAGGCTGCACGGTAGGTCGCGTTTAGGGCGACAGTAGAAAGATTGGCTACTTTCGCATAGTTTTGGCAGATGGGCGAGTTAGCGGCGTCCGCGCTTGGGCTCTGTCGAGGTTCGAGCTGGGCTACTGCAACGCCGCAGATGGATAGTAGGAAAACTAGGAACTGGAATGGTGTGCGGAACATGGTGAAGGCCATTTTGTCGTCGGGAGAATTAAAAAGGAGAGGAATTATTAGTATTCGAATGCTGTGGCCTGCCACAAAGCAACTGTATCGTATACAAGAAGAGAATTGAAGAAGCGGCGTTAAGCGAAGGGCAACAGGCGGAGAGATCAACTCGTGAGAAGAAAAGAATAGAAAAGAGAGATTTAACCTACCATTAGAGATAGAGGATCTGAAATAATCCTTTCGGACGGAGACAGAGTTACGGGTGAAGGGGTTTTCCTTGGTTTCGGTGCAGGGTGATCAGACGTCTCAGGTCCTTAGTCGTAAGATCCGCCCATCGTCAGATTCGCGGCCACAGCCACACAGCGCGGTTAATMCCTATAAATGCTCGCCAGCCACAATGAGGACGTCAATTTGAACCCAATAGCCGCCGACCCAATCCTTCAACCAGACAATTATAGCGTTGTTGGGTGGAGGGCCTGCCTACCTATTTCTGGATTGCTATTCTTACGGAGTTTTCGCTATGTACTATTCCCGCACCATTCGATCTAGGACCCAACACCACGCTTAGAGACGCTCAGACATCCTCAAGTATTTAGAACGGACAGACTGGTACCCACGAGATCAAACCAGGGGTCGATTTAGTGTCATCCACCTCACTAATAATGATATTTCATCGTCGAGATTCAGACATAGTACAAGTACTTGCCATAAAGGTTTAAACGTCTTAATAACTACCTGTAGAGCTGATTCTAACGCAGGGGTGTATACCTATTTCCAACTCGCATGGATCCAAAGATCTCTCTTCTAGACCTTTTCAAGTCATCAATTTATTAGAGCCTTCTGCCAGTGTCTAGTTGAAAAAATCGAAGTCGACGCTTCCTGCCCACTCATATTGGGAAAATAATCATTTGCCAACACAGGCGCGTTGTTGGCGGCGCATGCAACTACCCAACAGATGAGATGGGCTTTTGAGGATGAGAGAACCCGATCCTACTTCCTGAAGGCAATTACAACCAAGTATTCACTTGGCGGGCATTCAACGTCCACCCTGATGCGAATTCGGCTGTCCGGGGGGCTTTTCTCTCCAACCTTATCAAATCGATACTCATCTTACCATTAGGACATCTGAATAGCGTTTACTGGCTCAAGTTATCCCGAATTTCTGGCATGCTTCAAGGTTTTACAGGTCTAGAATGATCCGGATATGACGCTGTCGAGTGAAGTAGGAGTGCTAGGTGTTATTAATAAAAGCTAAGGGTTCATCGAGCGCTTAGTCAATGTGACCTCTAATATAACCAAGCGCTACGTGAAGGACCATTTCCGATGAATAAATTTCCCATACCCTTTCCTTTTAATATTGAGGGTCCAGGAAGCTAGTACGAAATATATCGATTATTATTCCGGCTTGGTCGGCCTGCATCACCGAATGTCGTCGGACAAGAAGGCCCACTCCGACTCTTGTATCCCTTACATCGCAAGAACACGGCCAACACCGGCAGCCTCCCCGGGGCTTTCGACAAATTGAGGATAGAGCGGTTCCATATGGGCCATTACGCACTTTAGATTTTCCAGCAAGAGATGCAATTGAATCTGGCGGCAAAGGAGTTAATGCATGCTGAAGGTGTTAGAGGAATAGCTTCTAGCTCTCTGATCTCTCAATCTAGAGATATCTATCAGAACCAAGCTGTTTTGCGCGCATGTATTCATGTGCCTCTTCCTATCTACCGAGTCACCAATTCCACAGTCGATATCAAAAATAGTTCAGATGAAAATGATTAAGTGTATATCTTTCGCTTCCTGGAGTTTAATGTTGAATCCATGGATGGCGGTAACTGCCTTGAGAGGGGCTATCCTTAGCGTTGTGGCTGCTGAAGAGATTCGACCAATTAGCGCGGCTGACCTAATTAATTGTTTACTCGCCCCACATAGCAACCATATCAAAACACCAGGCTCTGTAATCTGTACATCTTTTGTAACTCATTACCCTTACCGACGATTTAGTGATAGAACAAACTACCGAAGCAACCTCTCCCTCTCGACACCGTTATACCCTGGAATACTAAAGATACGAACCTCGCAAATTATTCGAATTGACCGCAAAGACTGAGCACCGCGACCATGGCGTACAATCCGCGAATGTCGATAATACCGGCGTCGCAAACCCAATCGCGCTCGCGCAAGAAGGAGGAGGAAGCCGACGCTTTCATGCGGTTGCCGGATAAGGAGATAGTTGGATGTATAACAGACATCGGAATCCCCTTTACCGTCGCCGACCTACAGAAGCCAAACCCTCTACAAGTGCAAATGATCTTTGAATGGTTTGCCGAGTTGCTGCTGAATGCGACGCGGGAAACCGTCGAGCCGGCGATGCGCGCGGCCGCCGAGGATGTTTGCGGCGAGTTTACCGACATCGTGCCTCCAGACACGCGCAACCTTTTAGGCTTCTACGTATCGTTGCGCAAGCTGCTTCTTGAATGCGGTATTACCGATTTCAGCTTTTCCGATCTCTACAAACCCACGCATCCGCGCCTCGTCAAAATCTTCAGTTACCTCATCAACTTTGTCCGATTCCGCGAAAGCCAGACCAATGTCATTGATGAGCATTTCAACAAGGCCGAGCAAACTAAGGCTCGGATCGAGACGCTATACGGCGAGAATCAAGATATGGAAGCCAGACTGGAAGAGATGAAACATAATCGAAGAGCGATGGAAGCCCAGGTCCGCGAGAAAACAGAGCGCAATGAGGAGTTGAAGAAGACCCTGTTAGAACTACGAAGGAACCAGGAGAAGGTCGCAGTGCGATTGGAAGAGGCCAAAGCGAAGAAGGGAGAACTTGCGCAGAGACTAGAGCAAAAGACTACCGAGAAGATGCTGCTCAAGCAGGAGAGCGCCAAGTTACGACCATACACTCTGCAAAGCCCCCAAGCACTGCAGACAAGTCTAATGGAGCTCAACAACACTCTCAATGCCGATAAGGCCCACATCGATTCCCTAGACCGACGAGCGAGAGCGTTGCAAACATCGACTGATTCCTTCGGAGTAGTGGCGACGGACGTCGCGTCGTGTATCAAACTTCTCGACGAGATCGCCAATGAGTTGACGAAGGAAGAAGAGGAAAATGCCAGAAATGCGAAGCAACGAGACGCATTGTCGGAACGCGGCAATAACGTCAGAGAGGTGGAAAGGACGGAGGCACTACTACAGAGGCAATTAAGCAAGTGGAACGAGCGTACCGAGAAGCTCCGCGATCAAAGTCGAGAAAAGGCACAGGAAGCCAAGGAGAAGATGGAGGAGCTCCGAGCCTTGCACAAGGAACTGACGGAAGAGCGAACAGAAAAGGGCAAGGAGATCGAGAGGCGGAGAGTCCGCATCGAGCAAACCGAGAAGAAGGTCCGTATACCTTGTGTTGTATTGTGGTCTTGGGTGGATTGCTAACAGGGAAATAGATGCTGGATCTGAAGGAAAACATTGAAAACGAGGTCCACGCCGCATACGACGAGTACCTGAAGATGGAGTCGCACATCAAGCTGTACATTACAGAGATGGAACAGGCCATCTAATTGCTGCTCCTTATCTGGTTTATGCATATGTGACGAGACAACGACAGGATACCCCGGTGGGCGTTTGAGGCGTTAGGACTAGTCAGGCCTCGGACAAAGTGTACAAAGGCAATGATGCATTAACGGTTGCAATTGTTACTTTAGACATCGGAATAGATATCAAACTATTCAACAAGCTCACCATCTTCATTATCAGATGTTTTCATCTCAGGGGCTTCTCTGTCTTCATCAGAGTTCGCATCCCACTGCCCTCGCTGAAAATGAAACCATCTCTTCATGACTCTTCCCACTTCCACAGTTCGGCCAGTCCAGCCACCTTCCTCCGGGTCCGGAGCTGGTTTCCGACCACCACCGCTTAGAAAGGGAACAGCTTCCGTTAGCATGCCCTCAAGTGAGGAAATAGAGTCGTGTTTTCGGGGCTCGACAATGACTGTCTGCCACGATAACTGATGGCCTAACTCTACTAACGTGGACGTGGAATTGCTGAGGCCCTGCGCGCTCCATTCACTAGTGTCGCGGTGTATGTCCAGGAACCCGTACAAAATTATACATGGCGGGKATTTCCCTGAAGAGTTGAAGCTGGCCGACGGGATGGAAACTTTAGAGTCATCTGGCGAGAAGATGGATAAATAGGCGCGAAGATGTGTGACTGTTGGTATGTAGATCACACGAACATGCCGCGACGTGGCGACCTGGTATAGAGGAGAGGATAGGAGTGCGTGTTGTTGCCTAGTAACTTGACTGGTTTTATGAATATTTGGCGTAGCAGTAGGTGGTGAAGTTTCTGCCGCATGCTCAACAGTAAGTACATCTTCGGAAGGAGCTGTCTCTCGATACAGTACATCCTCAGCAAGGGTTGCGAGGAAGTCTGAACGAGAAGAGCATATAATAAGTGTGGTGGGATAGATATGGTGGTGTAAGATGTAAGTAAGAAGCTCTGATGGTAGTGCTGGAGATAGGAACAGAAAAGACGCCGAAGGCATGAGAATTGTCACTTCATAATGGCCGTCCCCGTGAAATTGACGAATTGATCTGAGAGCAAACTGAGACGACCTTTGCCAGTATTCTCCACGCTAAGTAACTGATATTGAATCATTAAGATTGATGTTTCCCGGTTACCAGACTTCCAGTTCAATGGATGCCCTTAAGGTTTGGCCCGGTCCGTCGGATAGGGCTAGTCGGGCTGATCAATTAGTGGGAAGACGGCCGGAGTACAGAAGGAACAATGGTGCAAGCMCCCCCCACAAAAAGATGAACGGCGGAAAAGCCCCGCCAAAAGCTCGACATCCAACTTCCTTCCACCGACGTCACGCACCTACGTAGGAACACAAGAACACGCGGCCAACGCAACAGCTTACGAGCTGTCTGCGCGTCCTTCTTTTCATAATGGAGTCCATCGCTCGAATATCAAATCTGCTCGAGAGCGGTAAGCGCACTTATATCTTCTGAAGGCCATGCTACATAATCCGGCTAATATCTATCTCCGTAGCTCGAGAGCTCACCCTCGATGCGGCCCAAGCCGCCCGGAGCTCTCGTAGTACCACACGATCTCTACCTGCACCACAACTGAAGAAGCTCCTAGATAGCCGAAATGACCGCGAGGTTCTCGACGGACTCCGGCGTGTCATCTCTGTACGCATACACCGCTTCGTCGACTACTAGAGTGCGCCGGCTGATCGATCCTACTTAAACAGATGATGTACCGCCAGCAGAAAACCCTGACGTTCTTCTCCTCTGTTGTCAAGAATGTCGCATCACCGAACCTCGAAATCAAGAAACTTGTATATATATACCTTATACATCATGCCGAACAGGAGCCAGATATGGCCCTTCTATCCATCAATACGATCCAGAAATCCCTATCGGACTCGAACCCGCAAGTACGAGCCCTCGCCCTTCGAACCATGTCCGGCATCCGAGTCCCTGTAATCAGCCAAATCGTATCCTTAGCTATCAAAAAGGGTGTGGTCGATATGTCTCCCCATGTGCGAAAGGCGGCTGCTCTTGCTATCCCGAAATGCTACCGTCTCGAACCGAGCACACTACCCCAACTCCTGGAGTACTTGGCGACACTCCTCGGCGACAAGCAGTACTTTGTCGCAGGAGCCGCCGTCAGTGCGTTTATGGAAATATGCCCCGATAGAGTGGATTTGATCCACAAGCATTATAGGAGTCTGGTTAAAAAGATCGTAGATATGGACGAGTGGAGCCAGCTTGCAATGTTGAGAATGATGTCTATATACGCACGGAAGTGCTTCCCGAGACGGACAAGAAGCGTTAAACCGAAAGACAAATCGGCCGATCTTCAAGACTTCTACGGGGAGGGTGTATCTGATCCTGCATCAGAAGGGGAACAGGTTGTTGTCCTCGATCCAGATCTGGTCCTATTGCTCAATGGGATTAAGCCACTCCTACAAAGCAGAAACTCCGGCGTGGTGGTGGGCGTGGCACGCTGCTATGCAGACATAGGCACCCCTGAATACACCAAGGCTGCTGTTGGCCCGTTAGTCGCTCTCCTACGGGGAGCGCAAGATATTCAACAAGTCGCCCTCTACAACATAGTATCTGTCTGCCTCGCGCACCCAGAGTCATTCGTCAAATACGCATCCCACTTCCTCGTCCGCGCTACCGATACAGCCCCAGTGTGGGAACTGAAGCTCGAGGTGCTCGCACTAATCTTTCCCCACAGCCCCCTACAGACGAAGAGTCTCATACTTAACGAGCTTGAACACTTCTCTCGCGGAACGAATAAGTCACTCGTTCGCGAGGCCGTACGAGCTATTGGCCGCTGCGCGCAAGCAGATCCGGCGACTGCGCCCCGGTGCATGCGACTACTGTTGGGACAGATAACGAGTCTCGACGGCACGCTAGCGGCCGAGTCGCTAACCGTAATCCGACACCTCATCCAACAAGATCCTCAGGCGCACGTAGGAACCGTTGTGCGCTTAGCTAAGAACCTCGATTCCGCGACTGATCCGCAAGCCCGCGCGACCATCGTATGGCTCGTGGGCGAATTCGCCGGCCTCAACGGCGAGGATAACATCGCTGCCGACGTGCTGCGCATTCTCCTCAAGGAGTTCGCAGACGAGTCCGAGATCGCCAAACGCCAGATCGTTCTGCTCGCCGCTAAGGTGTATCTTCACCATCTCAACCGAGAAACAGAGGCCCAGAAGTTGAAAGATGGGGAGGAGAACCAGGACCAACCGCCCCCGAATTCAGAAGATCACCCTATAGCGCGGTTGTGGAATTATGTCCTTCTGCTTGTCCGCTACGATACCTCGTACGACTTGCGCGATCGCACGCGATTGTACAAAGCACTACTCAGCGTGCCCCAGCTCGCAACCCTCATGCTTCTAGCGCCGAAGCCAGCACCCCAGGCTCCCAGTCCTTCGGAGACGCGCAGGGGCTTTAGTCTGGGTTCGTCGGCGCTGGTACTCGCAGGGGGCGGTGGCGTGCATGGACTGCGCGGATACGAGCCCTTGCCCGACTGGGTCGAAGAGGGTAAGGAACCCGATCCGAAGCTCAGAAATACGGAGGGCGTGAGGAACGAGTATGGGGATGAGAAGAGGGTCGTACCTGCCGCACAAATGCTTGGAGATACTAGTCCCGCAGGACAAGGGGGTAGGAGTAATGGTTTGTCCACGGCGGCGGGAACTGGAGCGAAGACTCTGGATGATTGGCTTGCTGAGGATGAGGATGAAGGGGATGACGCCGAAGAGGAGGAAAGTGAAGAAGAGGAAGAGGAAGAATCCGAGGAGGAATCAGAAGATGATGATGAAGAAGAGGACGAAGACAGTGATCAGGAATCGGACGACGCAAAAGCCGAGTTGGAGGGATTCCTAAATCGTTGACCTTAGACCACATACACCCTTCTTTCCTAGCACTCTTGGCATATTGAATGAGGCGCGATGATAATAGAGCCGCATGGATGCATTGGGATCGATAGAATGGAGCATTACTGGAACTCCTATTTTTGGTGCATTACCTTACCTTGCTTAGTTGAGAATAACAGAAGAATCATTAACGCAAGGGGGAGCTATTATGGAAGTAACCCAGTGTCTGAACACATCTAACGTTCGGATCTCTAGTAATTTCAAGACAAAGAGCGATGGCCAGGTTGTGGATTGTTCGTAATTTTCCGAAGGGGTACTCGAGTCTATAATGCCAAAACGCTATGATATCTATACTTCTAACACAATAATCGGCCAAGGGGGATAGGGGAACCATCAGTCCAAGGGATACCAATTCGTGACCAAAAACCCTGGCCACGAGACCGAAATCATGAATTCTATACGTTCAAAGCTTCAGGAGCAGTCTTTTGCTCCGTCTGTGTTCCCTCATCACCGGATACGACGGGCTCCTCGGACTTCACCTTCTCGGCGTGCTTCTTCCTCTTGAATCGCTGCGCCTCGCGCTCGGCCATTGCCGGGAACAGGACGCCCGGCGGGAAAGCCGTTAACAGGATAACCGGGATCACGATGCAGAATCCCTCGAGCACAACAAACGACGGCTCGTCCTGCATGATCGGGKTTCCCCAGCCGCCTGCCATTTCGGCGATACTTTATCACAAGATTTCGTCAGCATTGGTTGAACCGCAGATAGGCAACGGAAGAAAGGGGAAAGGGGGAAGGGGGGAGGCTTACCGGTAGATACACCGTATCAAGATGCCCGAGTACGCGCCGGCAACCGCATAGCAGAACATCCTAAACCTCCTATCATTCCACGTAGCGAGTGCCTCGGGCGTAGCCTCGCCGCTGGCGACCCACCTCCGGATGCGGAGGTAGTAGTCGACGACCATGACGCCGAAGAAGCCGAGCACGGCGGACTGCAGGGCGATGCCGGCGATGATGACGCGGTCGCCGCTCAGCAGCAGGTTCGGGTTGTCGTAGCCGGCGGACGCGGCCAGGCTGCCGCCGATGGCCTGCAGGATCAGGCACGAGACGTCGGCCGGTACAAAGATCAAAGGGTACAGGCGCGGGCGCAGTCGCGAGAGCTCGGGGTTCAGGGAGAGCGTGACGTGCTTGAGTGTCAGGTAGATCGAGATGCAGATCAGCGTTGGCGCTAGGATGATGGCGCAGATTTGCGTCTGGAACGCGCTCGAGTCCCACGGGTTGTTGTGCAGGAGCACCCGCGTGACGTAGCCTGGTTGGCTGTTAGTACATACATCGGATCGATATTGCGCGCTATCCATAGGTATATGAAGATGCGACGGCGCTCGATAGCGCATCGAACGCAAGCTCCACCCAAGCACAAAGCAAAGTAACGACGAACCTGCAAACTCCAGAATACATCCAGCCGTCAACGCAGCAGAATAGCCCCAAGTCCTCTTCCAGATACCGGTGCCGACGAGGCCTATGATGCATAGACCGAACGCAGCGGCGAGGAACGCATTGACGCCGAGGTTGGGATAGTATCCCAGGACCGTTGCTGATACTGGGCAGAGCGGCCCAACTTCTGTGCAGTGCTTGAACGATATGTGTTGCGGCGGGCCCGTGCTATTGGTCGACATTTCGTCGAAAATTTACCTCTACACCCCCTCTTCTCTACTAAAAACAGTTGATTTTATTCGACTTCGAGTGATCGAGAAATTCGTTCGTGGGAGCAGAAGCTGTAAATCAATGTTCTAGCGAGTCGCTCGTGTATGAACCGTATAATAAAAGAACGTATATGAATAAAATACTAGAGATAATGATCACACGGCGGGATCGTGAAAATAGTCAAAGCAAGGAGAAAAACGATCGAGGTCAGCAGGCGAATCCAGCAGCATGGTAAGTTTAATAATAAATATGGGAGCCTCATGGGGGTAATAGGGATATTTCAGGCGATCGGAACCCCCATGTCATCCATCCCATGGGCAATCTGATATCTCGGCACCAACGGTGGGTGCTTACACTAGGAATCGCGAACACGGGCCATGGCGTGAGGGCCTCGGTGCGGAACCCGATCGAAAATACCCACGAGAAGGTTACCAAATGCGGTAAAGACGAGATAACCTAGGCCAAGACTGTCAAGTCGCTTAGCAGTTTGACGGGACCCTTGTGGGCTTCTAGAACGCTGATGCCAGCTCGGTACGTCAACCGAGCGAACAAAAACTTCAGGCCGTCTACCTCCCAAGATTTGCCAAGATAGATTTACTATATCATATCTCTCGGTTCTCGGTATGGCTACGAAGGATTCTCGGTTGTACTACCTACCTAGCTAGGCATATCGGCCTGGATACGCTCATTGGGAAGCTTCAGTTACATTCTGATATCTACCTACCTACATGGGGTGGACTCGATCGGTAAGGGGGTGAAGTAGTGCGGTCCTGCGAGTAATAACAATCCCGACAAGATTCTAAAAACCTTGTCAGATGCTGGTATTGTGGAACCCTATATTCTGCGGAATACGCTTCATCCGGGGCGCTACGGCGCTAGCTCCCTTCTATTCTCCGTTGCATTCTCCGGTCCATTCTCCGGACACCACTCGGGTCACTGGCCCGGAGTATGTATATGGGCCTCGCTTCTTTTCAACCACGTGTTACCATATTTACCATATATATATTTTTGCCATGTGATGTAGGTAGATCACTATATCTTGAACGTCACAATTTATCAATACGTCACTTTATCGCTTAGATGAGATCAAAATATGTTTTCATATTTAGTTTTTATTCCTTACCACCAAGGAATCTATATATGACGGAAAAGTCTCTGCCTTTGCATGATTCTACTTGTTCCGCTTGTTCATAGACCTCTCTTGCTCGATTACCAAGTTCTAGCTTTGCATTGGCCTCATTTGCAGCGACGATAGCAAGCTTCAGATCTTTCTTCATCAGACTGATGCCAAATCCACCAGCATAATCGCGGCTGGCCGGTGCACCGTCAACAACTCCTTTTACCGGATTGTTGACTTCGCTCGGCCAGCACCTACCGGTACTAACATTGATAACATTCGCCAACGTCTTAGGGTCAAGACCCCATTTGATACCAAGGTTCATCGCCTCGGCCGTCGCAATGTTGTTGATGGCGAGCAGGTAGTTATTAGCTAATTTGGCGCTGAGACCAGTGCCCTGGACACCGCAATGCAGCACGCGCTTCCCCATTCGCAATAGTAATGGCTCCAATCTTGGTACTAAAGAATCGGGTGCGCCTAGCATGAAAGTCAACGTGGCTGCCTTAGCACCCACAACTCCMCCCGACATTGGAGCGTCGACGAATTGACCTTGGTTGGCATCTGTGACCCATTTCGCAACCTCTCGGGACGACGAGGGGTCAATTGTCGAGCAATCGATATAAATCCTGTCTTTCCGGGGCAAATCCCGGGATAATATCTCGCGGTACACGCTCTTGACATGCGACGGTTCGGGTAGTACCGTTATCACTATATCCTATGGAGCTTCAGTTAGCCTTGAAGTCCCATTACCATGTTGGTCGATCAAATGGGCGTATAAATGAAGTTCTTCAGAGGATTGGCTTTAATAATGTTGATAATCACGGTAAGGCCGGCGAACCGACCCCAACTTAGATCATAGATAGAACAGACTCATCATGTGAAAGGGTTAGGACCAAGAAAAAGGGTTAAAGCTTACCGCGTCCTTTGCAGCATCGTTCACGTTGCGAGCGATCTCAACGGCGGCTCCACCAGCTTGGGATGTTTGTATCTCCTCAGCCAGACGTTTCACCGCATCGTTGTTGATGTCAAATAGTTTAACGGAATCACTCGGGGGGAGCTTTGACTGAAGGTTCTTGGCCATTTGGTATCCCTATATTCGCCATATTAGTTAAATTGCCTCGTCAGACAGTAGGGATTGAATTGAAGGTTTGAAGCTTGGGACGTACCATCTGGCCTAGACCGATGAAGCCATAGTTCTCTAACCGCCTAGGCGTTGCCGAGAAGGCTCGCCGTTGGGCTGTGACGAGACGCCGTGCCACCAAATGTGCTCTCATGGTAGATAACTTACTCAGTTCGTTCAAATATCGAACGTAGACACAAAAGAAATGATGTTACCCACGTAGAAGAGTAATCCGAAGTCAATTGGATACTTCTGCAAGCTCTCCAAGGTCATGGAGAAGTCGCGGGGTACTGGGGGCTGATCCGAGGGCCAAAGAACCGACCATTGCCGGTTCTAAGCTTCTAAACCAAGAGCCCCAGTGACCCAGTTGACTTCAGTAAGCCAAGGGATTTACGAGCCACGCATTGCGATGGCCTGCAATGGAATCTCAATCCATTATACCAGCCTCATAGACATCCCTAAATGCCTGGTAGGTTTCTTTAGTAGGAACGTCAGGCATTTATATGTCCGGGACAGAGTTCCGTCTGTGGGATTGAAAAGTTTGAAATTAGGAAAAGGAAAATAAAATGACGCCGAGAAAATTTTCGACCCTCGTCTTTTGGGAAATTAAAGCTTGGGCCACCGGCTAGAAACGGTGGGGCCTTCTAAGGACAATTAGGACGGACTTGGAATAGCACTCTCACTCAATTGGGTCGAGACTAACATTGAGAGGTTCTTTGTCTCGATAATAGTATATCTCGCTTGCTCGGGATGGAATTCTGGTACGGGATAACTCAATCCCAATCTTGTAGTCACTCGGTTCTGCAAATATCACAAGCACAGATGAACGAATGAATTTTCTCTCTTTTCATTATGGAGTTTTCGGGGTCTGTAGAGCAGAGTGAACCCTCTTCTTCTCAAGAGGCTTCACTAAAGGGGATGTATACATGAGCCATTCTCATACGGCTTCGCAAAAATCAGAATCAGAGCAGCTAATTCCGACCAGCTGTGGGGGGTATGTGCAAAATCAACAGACGAGTAACCGGGCTTCTCCAGCGAATATAACACCCAGCAAAACTGTCCAGGTTCATTATGGGGGAGAATAGCATGATAGGATACTAGTGGCCTAAAAAACAAAAGACATGGAGACGGTGTAAAGGGCGGCAATGGATTAATCTAGAATACGCCCATAACGTATGGGATCAGGGCACTGCAGGACACTGTTAGCTCTTAACACAACCGAACTGGCAGAATGCAAAAACTTACCCAACCGCGAGGGTTGCACTAAGACCAACCAACGCTCGGTTTCTGACACGCTCCTTTCTCAGCTGCACTTCCGTCTTGGTTGTCTTAGCCTTCTTGGATTGTGGTTCCTCCGAGGATTCGGGTTCTTTTTGCTGTTCCTCTTCCTCATTCTCATCGTCAACAGCTATATCATCCGCCTTTCGCTTGCCCTTCTTGCTCGAGCCAGATGACGATGCCGCAGTCTCGGCGGCGGCAATTCTCACCATCTCTTTAGCCTCTTCGACCATCCGAGCAGCCTCTTCCGGGCTAGGTTCTCCATTAATGGGAAGTTCTAATTCAACTGCAGTTTGTGTTGTTTCGACACCACCATGGAATTCGACTTCTTGGCCAACTTTGATTTGCACTTTGCGTTCCTCCTCAGCCGGCGCAAATACAACGGCAGGKTCCTTTTCAATGGTTTTAATAGACATCTCTTCGGTGGGCGCGGTCGACGCAGTATCCTCGTCCTTCTTGGTACCATTTGTAATCGGCTCAGATTCTTCTTTCACAGACGGAATGTCAGTGGGAGAAGGTTGAGGTGCTGATGCTTTAGTTGATCGCTTTCGTGGCGATGCGATGGCTCGCTTTTTCGAGGGACTAGCTGAGCGGCGTCCTCGCGTGCTACGAGGTAGCGATGATGGGGTCGGCGGTGCAAGAACGGGCTGCGATGGCAGATGGCCCTCAAATTTCGGTGGCGCGGCGATCTTCTTAGGAGGGCTATCGGGCGCATTTGTAATGGCGATGTCGGTTGGATCTAGAAGAGCATGGATCCAAGGAGTGATACGATATTCCTCAGCAAGAATCAATGCTTGCTCGGGCGGGATCCAAACGTTTCCGGCAGTCTCCTCGTGACTCGTCGTTGGCAACGACTTGATGTACTTGCGCTCCATCTCTTCTTCCACGGCCTCGGCATAGGGGAAAGTCGCCTTGAACATACCGGTCGCAGAGACGAACCCGTCCTGGCTGCGACGCATAAGGAAGTATGAGTTCGGGGAAGACTTAAAGATGCCGGACGTGATGCCCTTCGGAAGAGGAGCTCGCAGGTGCGCATAGTCAAAAACCCCCAGGCTCGAAGGATCGATATCCCCGGCAGTGCCTGCCGCGACCATCTTCGCGGTTAACTGGGTCTGACCCAGGCGTCGGCGCGAAACGAGCTCATGATCTGTAAAGCAGGTAAGCGACGCAAATCAACAAATACAAGATAGAATCGTTATTACAAGGAGGGATATCCTCGGTCATCAGAGGGTTATGTTGGTTGGGTAGATGTCGGTTCGGGGTGGCCATTTTGGGAGATATTGGAGACGCGACCGGTTAACGCTTTGCGCTGGAGCCTCGTGTTCGATTGAGATAGCGACACGCGATTAGTGTCGAATACGACCAGAATTAAAAGTATGTAAATAAACTGAGGCTGGTCGCCGGGTTAGCAGTTGCTTGCCATGGAGTCGCGCGGAAATGCGATGCGATGCGATGTCGCCGGTCGCTGTAAAAGCGCGAGCTTAAGCTCTCTCGAACGGGCGGGTCGCCAGGATGGATCTCACTCACGTTAATACGGATCTGGCCAGGAAGAGAATACTATGTGTAAAAAAGAAGGCTACACCAAGATCGGAGATCTTCGGTGTGAATTGAAGAAGATGAAGATAGAATTCTCCTGGTCACAATAAACACGGAAAGGGGAGAGATGGATAGAGATGTGACACCCGGCGCAAAAAATGTCGTCTCAATCTGAGGCGGATTGTCAGGAAAAGGATAAGGTCAGAGGGAGGGTAGCGAGAGAATGGGAGGGAAGCTGGGGGGGACCCGTTCGAGTTCGCGCTGCTAGTCCAGCTGTCAGCACCGGTGATTTGTCCATAGACCAGCAGTCGCGAAATAGGAATTGATGAATTACCTCGAAGGGCTTAGAGGCTCCGCTTTACGAGATGTGGACCCAATAGGAAGAGGCCATGACGGACAGGGGGACATAAACTCCTCGTTAGAAGGAGATGAAAGCTCGGGCCAGCGCCCATTCAGGAACAGTGGTATTGTACTCCGTACTTCGCGGCTGCCTCTAGCGCTGAAGGGGAATAGTCAGTGGCCTGACAGTGCGATATTACAGTCCTTACTTGGATTCTGTACTATACGGCGCTATCCTGAGCCTGGAGAGTTGCAAGTATCACAGTCTAAGAGACTAAGAAGTAAACCCAATTGAACTGAACGTAAGATATCTAAGATATTTGAACCATGAATCGATTATAGGTTGGTCATTTAATTATCTTGAAGCCTACTTGGGATGACTTATTGGTCTGTGATGAAAAGAGGGTCTCACGGGGCAAAGCTGATTGTCCGACTTGCAATGACTTACAAGCATATCCACAAGATTACTGATGAGCTCATTACCTAAACTTGTTCCTCAAAGTCATTCTGCTACTCACCTCCATGCCTCCAGCTGTAGTAGAACTAGGTTAGTATACCTACACGCCTATGAACACTCTTTGCAGACATCATCGCTGCATGTGGGTGAACCTACCTTATGCACCCAAGTACCCAAGGTAACTATTCGCTATCGTCAATGTTAATTGGTCTGCTTCCTACAGAATCAATTGACAGTCATACATCCAATGATCCCACCAAGCTCGGCGAAAAAGAGCGAACCAATAATGATATGAGCAGACGCCAACTGCCTCAACTACATAAGGTTATCTAACACACTATCGACGCCTACATGTACTTACCTAATGCAGCACCTAGACCACACATCTTATCGAGACTTGAATCTAGATTTGGAGGCGTTTGGTGCTAATAATTCTGTAACATGGCAGATATGCCCAACTTTCATGCAAGGCTCTACTAGCCCAGACATGATGCCATCCATGGATGTCAGGCAGCATCGAGTATCATAACGAGTATGACTAACGTACCTAAAGTATGTAGGTACCTACATCATGTACGCATCCATGCGTGTGTACACGCAAGGCAAGCGCGGCATTACACACACTGTAACTGCAGTGCAAGCCCAAAATCCAAAGAGCCCTTAAGGCCGATCAGACAGCTGGAGTCGGGACGAGACGAGGCCAGAACTGGAACCCCTCAGAAGCGCTGGCGCCTTCTTTAGCCCCGCCGCACCGAGCTGCACCTCCCATTAAGAGCCACAAAAAAGGCTAGAAGCCCCCAATTCTGTGACATCGTATTCATCCCACTTTCCTTGTATCAGATCGACAATAGAATTATTACACGATACTTCTAGCACAGGTACTTCCCCAGTGTGCCCCACTAGTATAAATACACCTCTCCCGGGTACAGAACCATCACCGCCAGTCTACCTACCCCTCCTACCAATATTTCACTACACGTAGACGCCGTTTTTCTTTATTTACATCTCTCCAAACAATATAGGGAATCTATATTCACCTTGATAGGTGCTAGCTCACTCTACCCTCACAACTAGTCGCCTTCAAAATGGCCTCCCATGACGAGAACGATCACCTGCCCGAGGAGACTCAGGGCTACAAGCTCTCTCAGCCCAAGCAGAGCTTGGCCGAATATCAGAATATGGGTGCGTATATTAATTTTCCTCTATATTATCTCACTTCACATCCATCGTCCTCAATAATATTTTACTCCATCTTCGCTATATACGCCTGCATTTACCGGCATGGTCATAATGGGGACTTTGAGCTCAGCAAGGGAGGGCTGGATAAGAGTGCGTAAAAAGGGGGGAGGGGAGGGACAACGACAAAGACGAGGACGCGTTGAAGCTCAACGCGTCACTTACCGTCGTGAATAGGTGCATGGTACAGTGTTAAATGTCATCTGGTTGAGGTTATGATTCCTCAGGGAAACATCGGGTCGACGTCTGACCCTAAGGGTATTCCTCTCGCCGACACTGGGCACTGTGAATCTTCTCAACCCACGACGCACTCGGCTTCTGGTTCCCATAACTCTACCATTCTGCGACAACCTTTTCGGAACATCGCCATCTCGATTGAGACTCGTCCTACCCCGACACGTAGCGCACTCACCAATGTGCCACCTCAATCTTTCTCTTCAACATGGATGTGCATACGCACCTCTCTCGCCCGCGCGGGCATAGTAACATTGATCGAGGTCGAATTATTCGACACATGGCCTCTATGCCGGTCATGAAGGACGCCTCTGCCCATGAGCGAGCATTTTCGCCCGCCCTTCATCGCTTCTCAGAGGAAGATATGGGTACAACCGCCCAGGAACCTAGTCTACATCACACCAACACCGCCACCACTCTTGCCAACAGTTCAGAGTATGATGCTGCCCGCAACAAGAAGTCCCTCAAAGATTTCCTAAAGACACAGCTTCAATTCGGCACTGCCAAGTCAGTTTCTGGTAGAAACACGCCCCAGTCCCAGAAGAAGCCGCATCAACGCATGGAGTTCTTGAGCTGGCTGAAGGAAAGGGCTCTGCCCAAGTTGACGCGAGCTTCTTCTTCTTCTTCAAGTGATAGCGGCCTTGACCCTGCGATGACATGTGTTGGATTGCCGCACATGATGCTTGATTGGGAAGCCAAGGCAGTGATTCCCGCAGCAGCCCCCTCGTCTCCCACCTCTCCCACCTCGCTCCCCTCTACTGCGACTACCCTGAATGAAAAGACCATCCCACCTGAGTATGTTGGCAACGGTGCGTCTAACAAGAATGTCTTTCATACAGATGCCAACGACGAGTCCCTTCAGCGCTACAAGCAGTCCCTCGGTCTTGGCGGCGGAAAGGACCTCTCTGATCCTAACGACCCTCGAGTCTGTATCATTCAGTCTCTAACCATGGAGTCTCCCGGCCGCTCTCCCGTCACTATCGACTTGTCCGCCCCCGGCAGCGAGCAAACCCTCAAGGACCGCCCCTTCAAGATCAAGGAAGGCTGCAAGTTCACCATGGTTGCCACCTTCAAGGTTCAGCACGAGATTCTCAGCGGTCTCCAGTACGTTCAGGTCGTCAAGCGCAAGGGTATCAAAGTCAGCAAGGATTCCGAGATGCTGGTAAGTACCACTGGAGAACCACTGCCCACCAAGCGATACTTGTCTGCTGACATATAACAGGGAAGCTATGCTCCGAACACAGACAAGCAACCTCTGTACACCAAGCGCTGTAAGTATCCTTCCAGTCTATTCCCGATCTTCTTTATCTGACTTTCGATTAGTCCAAGAGGAAGAGGCCCCCTCCGGCATGCTTGCTCGAGGCCACTACAATGCCACGTCTAGCTTTGTCGATGACGACAAGAAGACTCACCTCCAATTCGAGTGGAGCTTCGACATTGCCAAGGACTGGTAGATGATCCCTAGATTCAGCCTCGTAGAGAAGAGGTTCAATTTGGTTTTGTGAAGACGGTGAAGAAAATACGGATTGGGGAAGACTCTTAAAATTCCGGCGGAAGTGAATACCAGGACAATTTTGACGATTGAGGTGGCCAGTTGGGCAATTAGTAGGATGTGCTATAGGGGGCCCATTGATTAAGTGTAGATAGTCCATCTCATGAGAATCGTCAGTTCTCTGCCCCTCACCTTCGTTACACTTGGGGGTTTTTACGACGCTGGACAAAATACTGCACTCCCTTAACGTCGTTGACGAGGGAAAACTTCAAGTAGATAAATACACTTGCATGATGAACAAAACTGGGTATTTCTGGTGCTTCGTATCCCTCCCCGGATTAGGGTATATTCGTAACATGCCCAATCTATGTGTGCGCGATGCCACTATTCGATCGAATTCAGCCCGGCCGTCTTCCGTATTCTTACAAGAAATAATCCGGTAGCGCATTTCCATCTGCCGTCTTCTCGGTTCCCTGTTGCATTTCCTTGTGCTGATCATTTTCGGGCGCAGCCGCGAATACATTGAAGAAGCGTTCCCCAGTATCACTGACTTCCAGTACGCTAGCCATATTACCGCATCTGTAGCAGTAGTTGGGGGCGCTCCATACCGTGCTCAGGTGGTCGTCGTAGAGGACTTGAAACCCTTCCTGGCAGAGCTGGTGTGCGCGCAGTATATGATTCATTCCATTCACGGCGAGAAACTTCTTGACTACCCGCGCGCCAAACGTGTAGCCTGCGCCTCGTGGAGATAACGAGAACTCGTCTCTCTCTGGGTCTGGATCCGACCACACTAGATCGGCCATCGGACCCTCGTGTGGTATTTCCCTAAATCGGTCGATGATCTTGATCTGGTCAATGGAGTGGATGGATGGTGACAGCCCGCCGTGCACACAGAAGATCTGGTCGTTAATCACGACCGAAAGGGTGAGGAAGTCGAACATGTCCGTGAAATAGTGCCAGACGTTCGCATTTCCGTACTTGCGCGAGCATTCTGTGTAGAAACCATAGGACTGTGTCACGCCACGCGACTCGTGGTTACCTCGGATCAAGTGTACACGGTTAGGGTACCTTAGTTTAAGGCAGACGAGCAGAGATATGGTTTCCACACTGAACATGCCGCGGTCCACATAGTCGCCTATAATATCCAAAGTCAGGGCGAGGGTTCTCACAATGGTTCTTCGTTTGCGCGCTTACCAAGGAATAGGTAGTTCGTGTCTGGACACCAGCCGCCGATCTTGAATATCTCGATCAAGTCGTAGAACTGGCCGTGGATGTCGCCGACTACGGTGACGGGAGCTCGCACGTGAACCACGTTGCTCTCTCGCATGAGCAGTTCTTTCGTCTTGGCACATATCGCCTCGATCACCGACTCGGCCAAAAGCTCCTTCTTATACAAACGGGAGATGCATTCATCCAGATCAACCGAAGCTGTATAAATGGCACACAAATTAGCCCTAGTTCTCGCGCTGATTCAATATTCGTCTCTTCTACGTGGGGTAGACTAACCCGGAAGCCCAGGCATCTTGGCCGGCTAGACAAACGCGAACAAAAGAGTACAAGTTCTACCCAAAGCTTGGTGGTTCAAGAAGCTGTCTGTGGTCGACTGTGTGTGATGGGCTTCCTTCTGCTCCGGGGAAATACAAAATCATATGAGGAGCTAGAAGAAACCGCAAACATGTTCGAAGGAGGAAGGGTATTCGTCGCCTCGCATGGGGGAGTCTTCGGTTTAAGTTCGGCGTATGTGTGATCGGTGGATGTGGTACGGAGGTAGACGGCGAATCGACTTCAAACACAAGAAAGAAGAGAACGTCTGCCCACCAGGAGAAATGCGTTCGTGTTGATCGGGAGCTGAATCGTGGGCGCGACGATGGAGGGATGTTGGAATTGGTAAGCTATTCTTATCGCTTATCTCCCCTGCGCCACGACTGAAAAAGGAGCCGCGCTAATACCTGGCTGCTGGTTGGGCAGCTAAGCTACTTTGGGACCTATTATCTATCGCCTGCAGACATGTACATGGTAGACACTTGTAACATGATCCTACCAGTGTTGTCCTTTAGGGTGAGGTAGGCATGTATTGGCTTTGTTTAACTTCCAATTCCTATTTCAAGTAGAAGTCGAATAACTCAGTAACTCCCAGCAAACCTGTTATTCCTAGCTATCCTTTTTCATTTTAACTTCGTCCGCCGTGAGTTAAGGGCACTGAGTTCGTCTAACCCGATATATGCGAGATATGCTTTTACGACATCTGATGCACTTAATGCAAACACAGCATCCCTGGTTTAGCACCTACCCGGGTTTGCCGCGTGCATGAAATGATCCCACCCGTTCGATTTTCCTGCCGACTTCATCTTCTTTCTTTCAACTTCATCCCATAAAGTGGTTCCAAAAGAATTTGTGCAGTCATTCTTGAAACAGAATATTCCAAGTTATATATCTCACCCTAATGGCACCATACGCTTAGGCATACACTGATTTCGGATGGTTCGTAGTGGAACATCCGAATCGCTTTTCTTTTTTACTTCTCGGCGAACCTGGATCTAGTTCTCACATATCCAACTCTCATCAGCCGCATATTTCCACTTCATCGGTATCCGAGCACTAACTTATATCCGGTTCCCCTTGTCCAAATCAACATTGTGCACATATGATCGGTAGTTTACCTTGCGGCATGTTGAAGTGACAAATGGGGACGGGAACACCTGGAGTCAGCCATTGGGTGTCTTGGATTATGCGATTGATTCATATAGATCCCATCTCTTCTATGTAGCTGGATGGTCTGTCTCTTGGTGGGAGTTGCCATATGTTTCGATATTGGGGTTTCCGTTGCGGTTGATTTCTTTCAGACTCCAGGGCCTGGCTGCTATAGTACATCCCCAGTCGTTCGGTGCCATCTTGTTATACTTCTCTCTTGTCTTTCTCCAAGATTCATTGCATCTATTCTATAGAGTGAATGTACTCATGTTCTCTCTTATGATACTTTGCGTGCGTAGACCTTTCTGGAAGCTTACCTGCCTACACTCGCCTGCAATGAACATGTACTTTAGTCTTACCTGCGGCTGGGAATCACGGACCGAAGTTTAGCCGCAGCCGCCTCGGGGGTAGTACCTGCCTGCATGTACCTAATAGTCTCAATCATGGTACCTTTCAATTTGGACATTTGAATCTCACTCGTGAAACCTTCAATTTCAGCCCATCTCCATTGATATCCATGTCACGACTTCCGAGCATCAATAGTCTCATCTCCCACCCCATTGCGCCCATTCCCAAGTTCCATCTCATAACGCGATCGTTCTTGATGAATTTACAGCATTCAGTTTCGCGACACTGGAGTGGAGGGATCTGTGTTGGTGGTGGCCATCGCTTCGTCGCGGTGAGAAGCTGATCCGGTAAGTGATGCTCGACATGGTGACTTATACCTGGCTCGGATACTTCGCCCACCCCCGGTACCCTTTCATAGTATAGTCTCTTCTCTATGCACATGAATTGAGCCCAAGCTGGACATCCCCGGAGCTTTGAGTGGGATGTCTGTTGTCAATTCCTCTAACCTCGCGTATAGTAGGTTGTGCGACCACTTCTACGCTTCGCGCTTTTCTTATGTCGAGAGCTGCTTTAAAGCACTACACCTATATCAAAGCGCCTCTACTACACCAAAATTCACCATACGCGCAAGCGCCTAGATGATCGCGCTGCGAAGTTAAGAACTTCGCTCTTCCTGGCCGTTGTGCTCAGGTACTCAGCGCCTTATCAGATTCATCATCAGTTCCCTCCTATCTTTTGCGAAAGCTACACCTTGATTCGCAAAGTGTGACTCCCAATTCTCCTAGTCTTTACTGTTCCAGGATGTCGCAAGTAGCTCCGGGCCTAGGGCCGGACCATAACGAACGGCCGTGTTACAATTGTGGTGTACGAGGTCATCTGTTCAATGCGTGTCCAGAGGAGCCTAGGAAAGTGCCAGCGTAAGTAGTTATAGTTGGGTCTTGATGATATACCTGACTTGCCCCTGTTACTCCATAAATGGACGAGTTAGCTAAAATGGCCTTAGTGGGTTAGAGGCCTCCTGGGCACGACAGCAGTCAAGTAACAGCCCTCATAATGACAGCTTCATGCCCAACAAACGAAACAAGGGGCCAGTGATCACACGCTACCCCCCTCCGCCTCCGGGTACTTCTCATCATACACCTCCATTGCCTCGTTTTGAGAGCTCACCAGCTCAACCATATCCTCCCGGTTCACTTCCAGGCTATCCTCCGCAACCATCTTACAGCTCAGGATACGGAGGCCATCCTCCACCAAGCTCGGCTTATGATCGTTATGGACCTCCGAGACCTTTAGGGGCACCACCGCCGCTACCACCACCTGGTCCTCCTCAGCTGTTGAACCCACCCGCCTACCATAGCGCGTATCCTCCTGCGTATGGACAGCCAGGCCCTGTTCATGGGCCTTACGATCCTCATCCCGTCCCTCCTCCTGGGCGCCCGGGCCAGTTTTATCCCAGTGACTATCCTCCTGGGCCCCCTAATCGATCAGATCAGTACCCACCAGGTCAATATCCGCCAGGTCCGCCGGGTCCGCCGGGTCCTCCTCCTTATGCCGTACCACAACAGTATCCACCCGGTCCTCCGCCACCATATCCGCCTGCACCAAACTTTGTACCTCCACCGGCACCCTATGGGTATCACGCTCCTCCTCCTGGGTATCCTCCAACTGATTATGGCCCTTCCCAACGCGATCCTCCGCCTTCTCTTTACCCCCAATATCCACCACCCGAGCCTTCTTATAGTCCGGCATACGGAGATGACAGAAATCGCTATCAACGCGATCGGGACCGTCAACGGCGTTACGACGATAGACGTTCGTCTGACGCTTGGCATACCCACGATGCGTGGCGCAACTCTCCGCCGCCAAACGATTCAGCCTACAGAGATGATTATCGCGAAGGGTGGCATGGGAAACCGTCTTATCGAGATGATCGACCTCACGATCGACCCCCTCGCAGATGGGGTCATGGTAGGCCTGGCGATGAGCGGCGCCGAGACCGCCATGATCGATTTCATCCGTACAAGAATCCTGATAAATCAGAAAAGAATCATCGCCGGAAACCACAACGGCCAACAACGCCAAGCCGTACACCCATCCGTGAGCGAAGCTCTCCCGGTCGAGAAACGCCTATGACTACCAAGACCGATCAAGAACGTGAACCTGGCGAGATAGTTTCTGAGCCTACTTCAGCGTCAGAGCATGGCGATGCAGAAACCGCCCTTAGCGCAGCTCTAGACAAGAGCGAAGAAGAGTTCAGTTGGGACGAGCGGACCATCTTTCTAGAACCCCCAGCGAGCAGTAAAGTAGATCCTATTGCAGCACCCCTGCCAACCAACTATTCCGAGGACGTAATGATACCCCCGGCATTTGATGCTAAGTCTTTGAAGTCGCGCTACATTACGCCACGGAATGTCGATGATTTTGCGCAAAGCATCCGCGAAACAAGAGATTGGCAAGTGATACAGCATCATCCTGCGTTCTTAGATCCGGCTATCATTTGTCTCGAGAGGCTGGATGACTACGATAGAGCAATCCAGAAGGACATGGCCACTAAGAGTAGCCGCCGAGACCGCTCTGGAAATTCTCACGATACTGGAAAATACCGTTACGGCAACTTGAAAGGACCTGGGCGGCATCATGGGAAGAACCAAGACCCTCGCTACAAATCGGATCAAAGGAAAAGAAGATGGAATGATTTTCAGGGCTACGCCGATAACTCTAGCATGGAGAAGCCTCCCCGCGATTTCCCACATGATGACA
The DNA here is from genome assembly GCA_000931505.1 of Hypoxylon sp. E7406B. NCBI lineage: Eukaryota > Fungi > Ascomycota > Sordariomycetes > Xylariales > Hypoxylaceae > Hypoxylon > Hypoxylon sp. E7406B. The sequence continues at coordinate 277,892 of JYCQ01000010.1, forward strand.
CTTATAACAAAAGACCTCGACCTACATCACCCGAACCCGGGGAGGTCATAGAAGGCGAGTCTCCGGAAGAACCTCCTTACGAGCCGCCGTCCCCAGAGATCCCCGCGATCTCTAATGATGAATCTAAGGAGTATGCAGAGTCAGGGGTAAACGCTAACGCGTCGCTGCACCTATCGAGTAGCAATAAAGAGAACACCGGATCAACCCAAGAGACAACGAATAAGCTGACAAACACCTTACTTAATGATGATCAGGATAATCCCAGATCACGGTTATCATCACCACTAAAAGACCCAGCATATAATGATGGACCGTACAACCGACCATCGAGTAGGCATAGCTCTAAGGGTTCCAAAGGCAGCCTCAATAGCCGGCGGTCTTCATTCGCAAGCCAGGTTTCTCAAGGATCTTCACTCGATGATATAGAACGCGAACTGCTAGGTTTGGGAGGACCTTCGCCTAATGACAGCGATAGCGATGGGAAGTCACCAAAGCAACAGCCCAACGGTGTCGCGCGGAGATTCAAGAAGCGTCGACAGCCAATGGTTGAGGCATATTCGTAAGTTGAGCCTGGTTCATTGCTTTATTGTATTTGGCTACTGACTGTACACTTAGACGTCGCTGGTGAGCGACTGTATATAATGATTAGCCATCCAGTGGCGATTCGCTTTTCACAAGCCACGGAGCACGATGACTTAATGACTGGATCCGCGCGTTTATCAGGAACATTCAAAGTGGCTTCATTGAGGTTCGCCACTGTCCCTTACAGGAGGATATAAGGCGTCACGAAACATGGAACGAATTATCGACCAACTTAGTACAAGCATTCGCTGCTTGTCGATACAAAAGCCCGGAACGCCTTCTCACGATATACTATGATTACGCTCTTAGAACTAGTTACGAAACACGACAACAAGTTCCGATTCTTGAGGCGAATAGGGCATACATGACGATAGTGGAGAGGATGGTACTTTGTATGGTGCATTGGACAGGAATGGAATTGGCTTGAGGTGCCAGAGGCGTATGGATCGTTCGTGCATCTTTCTCTAGGAGTCAAGGTGTTGTAACAATAGTGTACACAATTAACGGGTCGGAATCATCGGCGCTCGGCGTTGGCAAGAACCATACTACGAACAAAGGCTACAATATAAGACTTGATGGCCTCATAATAAGGACTACAATTAACTTGTGGCTATGGTGTCCGTCTCTGTAACTGGCTCCTCTTTGTGCCAAATGGAGTCAGGATGTTTTTGTTCTCTTTGTCTCTGGTCGTACCGACTATATCAGCTTCCCAAGTTTAGTATGAGAAGGATAAGGATTGTTCAACCTCCTTCTACTCTTGCCCATAACAGTATCCTTTGAGAGGATAAATGCCCTTCATACGACACAAAGCGATTATCTTATCATTGAAGATTGGCACATAGAACTTATTTGCATTATAATCACATATGTTTTCCGTGTTTTAGCATAGCTAGCAGAAGCTCCGTTGACAACGACCACCGGCAGTAAATTTGAAGCAGGTCTTCAATATTGGAATACTTGCTTCATCTTCCTACCGCAGGTTAGCCACCCACCTACCAGGTACCTACCTCTCCCTCCAACCTAACATCAGGTGCAAAACGACAAACGGGACTGAAACAGGATCACTGGACGCCATGTGCACGGGTGTCTGCTGGAATATCCGTTGCCGTAAGTGCGCGACTATCATCCTAAAGAATACCGCCATCTCCGGGCACAATTGCCGCGAGGCGCGCCGCAACGGCAAAAGGGGTTGCTGCAAGACGGGCACCGAGTTCACCTCCTACAATAAGACCTCCAAAGAGCTATGCGTGCTCTGCGAGATCGAGGGCGAGATTGACTCACTGGGTGCGGAGTTGCGTGATCAGGCTGTGGCTGAGTCGAGGGTTAATCACCAGAACAATGATGATGATGGAGATAAAAAGGATGGTAGTGGAGATGAGGGATATAGTTCCGACGACTCCTTCGATCGGGATGACTGGGACTCTTTATATACCGATTCCATTGACTCCGGCTCCGACTCTGACTTTGACTCTGACTCCGACGGCGACAACGACAACAACAATAACAACGACGAAGACGAAGGCGGCGCGTCGTTGGCGGAGGACTCTGAGGACATCGGCGTTGAGGTGAGTTCTAAAAACGCATCTTCAAGCTCCACCGAGTCAACAATCTTTCCATGGTTGGGGCTAGGACTTGCTTCGCTTGTGAAAGACATGCTGAGAATGGTGTACAGGTAAAGGTAGAGGACGAAGAGGTAAAGGAAAAAAGAAGTAATAAGTGCACGTGGCCGCTTACGGGGTCGCACCTTTGGCAGAGGAGATATCGTAGGTTCTTCCCTACAGGATAGGTATAATGTGAACTCTGTGTAGTAAGTAGTATGAATGGAATCCAAGCTTAGACTGAGGATCCTGTTAGCGTGCTATGTATGCCCCTATCACAAGCCTGCGTTGGTCCCAGAGCCGCTGCGCTAAAGAATCTCATTTCAGATAGTCAACGCAATGGCGTCCAGCTATTGTCCAGTACCGCGAGCTTAGTGAATAGGAGAGGCGCGAGCTGCTAGCTCGGACGGTCTAAAAATTGGCGTCTTGTTAAATTAGCGGTACTTAAGTATAGGTAGAGAAGAGAGTTAGTGAGTCAATGGAGCAAGAATAACCGAGTGATCGCCAGAAAATCAGGATTTATCTTCAGGATGCGGATACTGCTCCATCTTGGGAGCAATAGCAAGTTTTAGCTCCTAGAACAAGCTCTCAGAAATTTCAGTACGAGCATATAGGGTAGACCAGTACATCGTAGCGACGCATCTTTTCAAATCTTCCACGGATTCATTAGCAGGAACTAATGTGAGCATCAAGATGTGATAACTACAGGTGTTTAGAGCGGGCTTAGGCTCACTGCGTCGATGAGCTTCCAAGGGTTTCGAGGTTTTGAGGTATGCGCAAAATTCAGTATTGCTTGGATGAGGTAAATGATTATATATATTAATATGTACGGAGAATATTAAGTTTGCCTTTCTTGAACTCATCTAGTAACACAGTCCAGTATACAGCTAAATCATAACTCTGAATCCATACAGCTTCATCCAAAATTACATACATATTATATGAGAACCGTTTAGATAGGCTTGCACCCATCAACTCATGTCAATCAGCGACTATTCTAATTAATTAGAGCCTTTTACGAGCCTGACCTATTAAAAGGAAGACTGCGAAAAGGCTGATGAATATAGTGCGATCAAGATTGTGCTTGTCCGCAAGCGCCGTTTCCGACAGCCTTGAGATTGGTGAGGCCGCTGACGTGGGCAATGGTCGCGGCTCTGCGGGTTCCACTGCAAGTGTTTGAGCCGAAAATGCTCGAGTCCTGAGCAGTGTAGCACTTGTTGTCGTTGGCGAGAGCGAAGGCACCGCAGTGAGCGGTGGTCGCGCAGATGACACAGCAGTCGACGGCGCTGGACACGGAGCCGCGGTTGACGAGGTTGTTGTAGGTAGATGAGAAGTAGTTGATTGTCCTGCCGTTAATGGTGGTTGCAAGGTTGTTCGCCTGGCACTGAGCGTAGACAGTCGGCGTGGGGCCCACAGTCGTGGTGGTGTAGGTCGTGCTAGTAGACGTGGTGGTTGTGGGAACAACGGTGGTAGTCGGGATGACTTCAGTCGTGACAGTGGTGACGGTAGTCTCAGCAGGAACGGGCACTTCCGTGGTGGTGGTAGTGACCGTGCTGGTTGTGGTATCAGTGACTGTTGTAGTATCAGCCGTAATGGTGTCAGTTTCAGTCGAAGTCGCAGCCGTGATGGTGCTGGTAGTCGTGATGGTGGTCTAAGCCACGGGGTTAGCTTCAAGATTATCGTAAATACAAAAAGGGGTGTGGGGATACTAACACCACAGGCGACGGCAGTAGCATAAGATAGGATACCACCCTCGTTAGGCTGAGGAGTAGGGGCTGGGCAGGCAGAAGTGACAGTTCGGCCGGCAATCATACGCTTGACGGTTCTGGCAACAACGGGGTTGGCGGACTTGATAGGAGTGCTGCAGGGGACATTATGTTAGCGGCCACCCAATTTGAAAAAGCAGGGGAATGAGTTTGAACATACAAGCCAGTCGGGGCGGCGATGGTGACTGTGGTAGGCGAAACAGTGATCTGCAACATTCATAGTTAGTCATTTGTCTTCTAGGTATCAATATTCCAGGTATGCTTACCGTGCTAGTAACGAGGGTGGTCTCAGTCAGGGTTGTCGTCGAGGTATCAGTGGACGTCGAGTACTCGGTCGATGTGGTAGTGTAGGTGTCCGTAACCTGAGCATCGGTGAAAGTTGAAGTCTCGGTGGTGAATTCCGTAGTGGTGGTAACCTCAGTTGGGGTGGTCGTTGTCTCCTCCGTGGAAGTAGCAGTCACATAGTCCGTGGCGGTAGCAGTCGTAGGCTCCAAGGTTGTGCGGATATATGCGGGAGGCTTCTTTGCGTATGTAGTACGGCAGGKGGAAGGATCATTGACAACCGGAGCAGTGTAGTCAGCCGGTGCGGCAGGGCTGGTGCAGGCACCATTGCATGTGCCCTGGATCAGGGAACCACTCTTGGCGCTAAGATCCGGGAAAGCGAAAACACCTTCGTTGACACGGCTTCCATAGAGATAGCAGACACTCTTCTTGTACGTGAAGCTGTTGCACTTGGTGTTCACATCACACCTGGCCAGACAGTCGTCGAAGGAAGGAGAATCGTGAGTAGAGATCCAGCTTCCAAAAATGGCCCAATAGTTGAAGACGTCGTAATCACACTGACACGAACCAGTTCCAATAGCAAAGTTCGTTGGCGTGGGGCAAGCAGAGGACGATGTGGTTGAAGTAGTGCTTGATGTGGTGCTTGACGTGCTGCTGGAAGTGCTGCTAGACGTACTGCTCGAGACAGTGCTAGAGGTGGTGCTCGACATAGATGAGGACTCTGTGGACGAGACGCTCGAGGAAGTGCTGGACGAGGCACTATACGAGGCACTTGAGGAGACACTTGACGAAGTGCTCAAGGAAGCGCTCGAGGAGACGCTCGAAGAGCTTGATGAGTCAAAGACACTAGATGTAGTGCTGGGCTCATATGAGTAAGAGCTTGACGTGCTTGAAACTCCTGGGTAAGAAGACGATGACTGCGAAGCCGTGCTCGAGGCTCCCGGATAAGAAGAAGACGACTGCGAGGCCGTGCTTGAAACTCCTGGGTAAGAAGACGACGACTGCGAAGCCGTGCTTGATGTTCCCGGGTAGGAAGACGACTGTGAAGCCGTGCTTGAGGCGTACGAGGCGGAGGACTCTGTTGACGAGACGTCAGGGTACGAGGACGTGCCCGAGGCCGAGCTTGAAGAGCCGGCATAAGAGGACGGGAGCACCGGCTTGCACCTAGCTGCCGCTTCTCTTGCGAGAAGGGCTACAATAACAGTCTCGTACCTCATGGTGGCGAAGACACACGCTAGTAGTAAAACGAAGGACTAGTCCGCACGATGTCGGCGTTGAACAAGGAAGCGGTTCAGCGAGTGTACAAACGAGCGACGAGAGGCGAAGGCGCAGTGCTGAACATTTTGAGAGGAGAAGTCTTGACACTGACTATTTGAATGTTTTCCACTTGGGCAGTGTCAGGAGAGACCGACACTATAATTCCAATACATTACCTAACCGAGAAGAAAAGCTCCATTGTCGTTTGGCTAGTCGAGCCCCCTTTGAAGCTTCTCGACTGGCTGATGTCTCTAGAGTAGATGTCTAGTCTTTTACTATACTGCTATGGGAGCTGGCCGCCGTGACGGTCGACAGTTAGTAGAATAGCTAGATAGTCTAGACCATGCTCTAGGTTTTCTGTGGGGTAGCTGAAGGCTATAGCTAACGACTATCGAGCAAGCTTGGACCTAACTATATCGCAACTAATCGGCGCCAAGCACCGGCTGCTTTCCGCACACGGTCGTAGTAGGCGAGTATTGTGGGCATCGCTCTGCGCTCAACGTAGCTGATGTGCGTTTTGGCCAATAAATAGCCAACCAGCATTACCGGTAGTTTGGACTGATCGATACACCCGATACACCCCTGACTAGTGTCTAGCTTCGGATGTTTTTAGCACTTAGCTGGTAGCGCATTACGGTGATTGGCTGCTCAGTAGGAGGGAACGATAGCATTCCTCACGAGATTTTGGTAAAGATTTACATCCCTATTCTAGTTGGTCCGAGGTAAACAGGTAGTCCAAACCCACTCTACTCTCTCAGGAGGAGGGTATTGCTGTGTCTGGATGTTTGCAGACTGATGTAGTTTATTAATAAATTACGCGGGAACGAGTATTTGGTAATTGCCTTGATTATTGTAGCTTTATCCGTTAGCCCTCTCCAATCTCACAATGTAATATCACTGGAATATCTCTGGGAAATGATACTCCTTCGGGTTTGCGTGGATTGGGCTTAAGAGAGATTGCAAATAACTTAATGATGAACAATGAACAGCCATTGGCTTCAGTATACTGTGAGACGAGCTCCTTGTTGTTAGCCATAGTGAATATGAAGATTATGTTACGAGAAGAATCTGCGGAGGGCTTTGCGGCCAATCTAGAATTCGTCCAGCACAGGTCTCGACTGTAGTGAAGGTGAAGGTGAAGGTGTATGAGAAAGCCAAGCCATCTAGAGGCAGCACGGCTGGCTAACCTTATTGTATGACGACGGCATGTTGAAGAACTTGGTTAGACTAGATCGTAAATAGTAGACTAAAGACCAAAATATCCAATTCGCTCGTACGATTCTGAATCGCGGCTCAATTAGTTGGTGGCTTAATTTCATTAATAGTGCGGACTAGTCGTTGAAGCGGAAGGAAGATGAGGGCGGTCTTGGGCAGGTGGAAGGACAGTCTCGGCAGCTGTCATCATTAGTAATCATAAGCTCCGATAAGATAAAGCTACCCCGCCTAGCAGCCTCCGCTCTATTACACTATTGTGCACCTTGTAGGGCTGAAGGCAACGAACCGATGACATAAAGGATGGTGGCAAACTGTAACCTAAGTGGCTTGAAGTCGGCAGTTGGTCATTGAAAGCCTAACTTAAATCCCTACCAACAGTATCAGATCCAATAGCCAAAATCAACCAGAAGAATTCGTCGAGACTATCGTAACGACAAACTTGGATGAACTCATCATCACCATGGCGACTAATCCGCTAAGTCCGTCGGCTATCCTCCAGCAGATGGCCGATGCTCTGCCTACCCATCCTCAGGGTGATACTACGTCTGATTTGAGCAGTTCCCATGAAGCTTTGGCTCTGTTCGCGCACGCCTGCATGACTTCGCTTGGATTCCGCCTTCTTGGCTTTGATGAAGACAAGCTTGATGGTTAGTCTCTAGTTGGATACACCTCACCCTATCAAGAAGATGCTAACGTACTTTCAATAGAGGCACGCTGTCACGAGCTAGCCCCACGACTGCCCCCAAACTGGAATGCTTCCTTCAACACATATGCGTTTGTCTATGCGCATCAGCAATCAGCACTTCGCTTTGTTATCAGGACCGACCGCATGGGAGGCAAAGCCGAGATCCGCGGTCTAGGGATTAATGATGACCGTATTGCACGTGTGGAGGTGACCATCAAAGACTTCGTCTCTAACGCAGCCCTTCCTATCAGAATAACTGTCAGTGACGACGGGGAGGACCGTTCCAACCTACCGCAGACCCTCCAGAATGTCTTCATTTCCCAGAGTCGTATTGAGGACCTAGCCAATCTTATTAAGATTAACATCGTCCAAAAACTTTTGCCTTCGCTACAGAAGGAAGGCTATGAGGAATCCCCCGATGACAGAGCCGCTCGCGACGATGCCGACGAAGCGGGTCGGAGACCACCGAGACAACCGGTGATGCCAGATCCACAACCCCAGCCGGCCCAGCCGTACCCGTTTAATGATCCACTTAACCCTCCTCCCCGCAACCCCATTCCGGCCGGCGATTTCCCACCCCCGGGCTTCGAAGATCCTTACGACATTAACCGCCCAGTGCGAAGCCCCTTGCAGCCTGGTCGCAGTCCATTCGGGAATATTGGGGCTGACGATTTGAACCCACCTGGGTTGGGACCGCACGATCCGCTGCGTCCCGGAATGGGTATTGGAGGAGGGCTACCGCGACCAGGCGGTAGCCGAGGCATGCATCCGACTTTTGACGATCCTCTTTTCGGAGGCCTAGGCGGTAACGAGGGGGATTTCGACCCTCAGGTGCCTCCGGGAGCTCGTTATGATCCCTTGGGTCCAGGTGGTCTTCCAAGACTAGGAGGCCGTAGGCCAGGCGGTGGTGGAAGCGGGGCGTTTGGTGGCGGATTTGGTGGCTTTGGTGGAGGGGACATCATTTGATATGGTGAGCTAGTAATTGGCTTAAATTTACGAGGTTAAACGAAGACATGAAAGTTCACGGAGGGAATTTGTAATTTTACTGTATGGCTGCTGGCCCTTACTGTCCTTATGCTGCCTTTCTAACACTTCCAATGAAGCCATCATCAAAAAGAACAGATCAGACTTACTAGAACTCTACTATAACAAGGCCAGTGATACACGAAGAGCGTAGTGAGCTTGGAATAGGCGTATACCATTTAAATTTGACAAATGCTTCATTCATTCGAAGTACGAGGCGATGGCTGTTCTTTGGCCTTGCCCTCCTCAACCCAACATTCAAAGAACAAGGGACCGGCTTCCACGGCACGGAGAGGAGTTGTTTTGGCCCCTCCAACATCTTGACCGGGTGATTGTTTCTCTTTGGATTTAGTTTGCAGATTTGATTGCATAGGTATCCAAGGTTGAGGATGCTGAAATTTGTTAGTAAATTCAACAATATTTTGAAAAGAATGATCTTATAGAAAAAACTCACCCCTATTGGAGCCTCACTCTCATCTCGCAACTCTACAGCAATTGTGAAAGTGCAGCCAACTGGAAGCGGTGCCATCTTTTCACCAGCATAGGCTAGCTTTCTGATAGTAGCACGGAACTGCTCATCTACGTCCACCCAGTTTAGTTTCCCCTCAATGCCGCTCTCAGCATTAACGGCTCCTTCAGCAAGCTCATCCTCTTCATCTGTCTTTGGCCCCTTGGCCTCCTTGAAGCCTTTCCATGTGGGGAAGCCGGCAACATCGAACATCCATCGTTCCATTACCTTTGCCTGTCCATCATAAATGACAACAGCAATGCGTTCTACGACACCTAGTCCGAGCTGGGTCTGTACAGCGTCGATGGCATCGCGGATCCATGAACATACTTTCGGATGTCTGGACTGGTGAACGGGTAGATTATATGCTCGACTAGTGAGGAATGTTTCCGTTGGGTAGATGGAGCGATAGTAGAGTATATTGTGTATGCAGATGGTGAGAAATTGAGTGAACGAGGTCAAAAGCTGGGATGCTTGGGTCAAGGGCAGGGATTGCTGATCTTCGGCAGGTTGTTGATCTGATTGAGGCATCATGGATATTTTAGAACTCGGATAACGCCACTGACGCTGGTAAGTCTGGGGTCGGACCCCCGTATTTAGATAGGCGACGCGTTGAGGGGCAGGGCAAAAGGATTAAACCCGCGTTAAGTGGTGAGACCCTACCATGTACCTACTGTGCAGTGATTTATACGTACATGTAGGTGCGGGTCCTTCTATGAATCACAGTCGATTTCGGGGTGAAAACTGATGGTAGTCTCGATTCTCCTTACCAGAACAGGTAAGTAAAAGGTAGATATGAAATCACGGCATCAGGTACCTTGTAGTCTCGTCTCGTTCTTGCAACTCTACTGGAGCTTCCACAGTTCAGATTCTCTGGGGATCGACACTGCCACTGTCAAAAGCGCGTCGCGCTAACCTTATTGCATGAGTTACCTGAACCGTGCTTGCCCCGTTTATGCACAAATAATTCGAGAGCCGAGTTCCCATCCCACTTCCCGTCCCGCCGCTGTTTTGACCGCTTCCAGATAAAAACACAAACATTTCTGTCGAGGCAACTACTCGAACTACTCGAACGCTAAACCTTTTGCGCCGAAGCAATACCGCATTTCTAGATAGTTACCCAGACTGCCCGACTCACCTGGATCGCGACACAATTTTAAAGCGCCAACAATGGAGGACCAGCTCGTCCAGGTCCTCGCCAATACCCAGTTGGCCGCCGAGGGTCCTAGGAAACAGGCAGAAATCGACCTGAAGCACGCAGCCAGCAATCCCGCATTCCCACTTTCCCTCGCCAACATTGCCCGACACACGTCTATCTCGGTCGATATCCGACAGTCTGCTCTATCCGCCCTGCGACTCTTCATTGAGAGAAATTGGAGCGGCGAGAGCGACGATCTCCCCGTTATTCCCATCGCTGATTCCATAAAGGATCAGATTCGACCTCTGGTTCTGGATCTTGCCCTAAACTCCGAGGACGATAAGAAGATCAAAACAGCCGCAAGGTACGAATTCATACAAACCAAATTACCTTAGCTCTATTTTGTTGCCAGGCTTGGGTGTTAAGCCCCGCTATCAGAGACATACATGTTGCGTGCTTTGTTTGACCTGTTGCTGACCATTCGGATAGCTACGCTGTAGGCAAGATCGCTAATGTTGACTTCCCTGAACAATGGACTTCCCTTCTACCTACTCTTCTCGAAGTAATTCCGAATGGCAGCGATAACCAGCTACACGGCGCCTTGATCGTCCTTCGCGATTTGGTCGACGAGAGCTTAAGCGATGACCAATTCTTCTCTATGGCACGAGATATCGTTAAGGTCGTATATGATGTTGCCATCAACGAGAACCGAAAGCCTGCTCTGCGCGCCCTTGCTGTCTCCGTCTTTCGGGGTTGTTTTGATCTCATGGATACTGTCAAGGAGGAACACCCGAAAGAGGTCCAGGGCTTTGCCGAGGAGGCCATGAAGGGCTGGTTCCCCTTCTTCCACCAAACCATGAAATTGCGACTCCCCGAACGGGACCCCCAATTGACCTCGCAGCCGGATAACTGGAACGGAATAATTGCCCTCAAATTACAAGTTGTCAAGTGTCTCCTAAAGCTGAAGATGGTCTTCTCGAATCTTTTGCTGCCTGAGACGCCCCAGTTCTTCCAAGCCATCTGGGAAGAGTTGTCAATTCTCGAACCTTCGCACGAGCAGATGTACATTGAGAACGAGGCGCAAGGCAGGCTCGAGGATTCTGATGGTCTCCCCTACACGCTGGACTTCCTTGTGTTAGAGGAGCTGGATTTCTTGAACAGTTGCATGCGAGCCCCACCAGTCCGAAAGGAGCTTGAGGCCCAGCTAGCGGCGCATTCTTCTGCACACGAAACCCCTTGGGTTCTGGACCTGATGAAGCTCGCTTCCTCGTATGCCCGCATTACTCGAGAGGAGGAGGAGTTATGGGATATCGATGTCTCTCTCTACCTTGCAGAGGAGCAATCCGTAAGCGCCAACTACACACCTCGAACTGCTTGCGGAGATCTCCTTATCAAGCTCGGCGAATGGCTGGACCAGAAGGCACTGGAAGGTCTCTTTGCTTATACAAAGAGTCTATTTGCCGAAGACGCATCATGGAGAAAGCAGGAGGCCGCTCTTTTCCTGCTCAACATGCTTGTGAACGACTTCGTTGACTGCAATAAGACTGTCCCGCAAGAGGTCAGTCAGGCATATCTTGAGCTAGTCAACTATGCCATCAACCGTCCTGCAGAACCCTTATTGCGCGGCCGTGGTTACCTCGTTGCTGGCATACTTGCTCAGTTCAACGGAACGGCAGCTGCACTCTTGGACCGGACTATTGAAGCCATCACGGCAGAGCAGTCTGAGCTTGTGCAGGTTGCATGCATCAAGGCCGTCGAGGGATTCCTCCAAAGTGGAAGCGCTTCTGGCAATCCGCAGATCCAAGCGAAGGTGGTCAACGCCATTTCACAGTGGATGTCGACTAAGGACATGACCGACATCGAGGACGCGGATGACCTCCTCGTCACACTCACCGAAACCCTACGCGCTGCCGTCAACATTGATAAGCGAGTCGCAGTCTCTAATGATATCCCTGCCTTGGATCTACTCTTCCTTATTGCCAAGCATGGATCGACTAACTGGCAGGTATGTATCTTAAGCCATCTGACGATGAATCATTGTAACATATTGTCACGCACAAGCATCATTTATTCTTGGACGGTGTTAACCCTGACGATTTAGGTTACGATGCTTATCTGTGAGGAATTTGAAGACATAGTTAGGACGATGCCGGATCCAACCTCGTATCAAGCACTCTGTCAGAAAGTACTTCCGTCATTGACTGGAGCATTCAACGTCGCCGATGTCACTTCGGACAACCCGCTCATTACGGTAAGTTGAGTTAATTCCTTGTTTCCGAATAGTCGCTTCAAATTCTAAAATTTGGGATTATCTTACACTTCTTTATAATTAACCTAGTATTGAAAACTAACCGCTCCAAAACAGTTCGCGACCGAATTGATGGCTTCCCTCACCCAATATGCCTCCGAACCCCTCCCCCCTGGCTTTGTAGCCGCTACTCTGCCTAAGTTGAGTCGCCTGCTCATGGAGAGCAACGAAGGTGATATTCTGCGACCTGGTGCAGAGTCGGTTAAGTATCTCTTGTCGCATGACCACGAGCAAGTGCTCAACTACCACGATGAGAACGGTCGGTCTGGCCTCGAGGTTTGCCTCCGCATTATCGACCGCTTGCTTGGGCCTACTGTTGAGGATAACGCGGCTTCTGAAGTTGGTGGCCTTGCGGCCGAACTAGTCGAGAAGGCAGGTCATGAACGGCTTGGACCATTCCTACCCCAACTCTTACAGGCCGTGGCCAACCGATTAGCCACTGCCGAGGCTGCTCCGTTCATCCAATCCCTCATTCTAGTTTTCGCGAGACTTTCTCTGGTCGGTGCCCACGACGTCGTCGAGTTCCTCAGCACGATTCAGATTAACGGCAAGAGTGGTCTGCAAGTTGTCTTAAGCAAATGGCTCGAGAACTCGGTTAATTTTGCTGGATATGATGAGATCAGACAGAAGTAAGTGCAGAGCTACAATACTGTAAGCCCAGATTCCGCTAACTCGACATAGCGTGATCGCCCTCTCCAAGTTGTACAGTCTGAATGACCCCCGAGTTACCCAGACATTAGTATTAGGTGATCTTATAATGCCCAAAAGTGACAGGATCATGACACGGTCCCGTGCTAAACAGAGTGAGCCGCTATTCTCCACCTCTCAAGATGCACCATTACTGAGCCCTCAATCAGCTCCAGATCAATATACTATTATCCCTGCGCCTCTCAAGATTCTGAAGGTTCTTATTGAGGAACTTCTCTCCGCTTCGGGAACAACCAGCGCCGCCGCCGCCGCAGCAGCCGCCGCAGCCGAGTTCGCCGACGAGAATGACGACGATGGCTGGGAAGACGACCCAGACACTATCGACCTCAACCTCGGCAGCGTTAAGAATGACCTAATGGGCCTCCTAGAAGCAAACAATATGCGCCACCGAGACGACGAGACTCAGGCCTATCTGACGGAATTCTTCTTGACGGCAGCGCGCGACAACATTGCTGGTTTTGGAGAGTGGTACAACCAGCTGACGGACGACGAAAAGGCGAAGTTACACGAAATTTCCTCGCAGCAATAATGGCGTAATTGAGCGGGCAGGTAGCCGCATGGCAATGATCATGCTGCGTAAAATATAGGAAGGAATTCAATAGCGAAGTCTTCTACGGCTGATGATTGCAACTATGCGGGAAGTCTAATGAGATGTCTTGCGTTGAGGCCGGGTTCGTTAGAGCCCCATGTCGGGAATTGCCGTAGGAGTTAATGCCCTTGGGATGACGAATAGCCAGTACGCCAGGAGTGGAGGCAATTTGCGCATATATCCATTTGGGCATACGAGCGGTGATGATTGCTGCGCTTGTAATCTTGCATTAGGTGTAGATACTGGAGGTGCTTGACCGTAGTCGAGCTATTTCGGAAAAAAAAAGAATCGATGAATTACAGTTGCAATTCATACGGCTTTGCTATGAACTCAATCAAGTCTATAATAGCCTCCTTAAGCCTCTACGTAGTTTACGATCCGCGAGAAAAACACATCAATGGTAATTGCAATCGTCCGTCTATTTAATTACTTACTCTCATCATGCAATGCGGCCAAAGTCATGGAAGTCAAGTCCAGCCTAGCCAAGTCTTAGTAGTCGTAAGAAGCCAACCGTACCGGAATCATTTTCGTTACAACCTGTACCAACCGTCCAACGCAGCCGCTGTGCCAGAAGGTCATTTCATTATACAACAACAGCTACAACGCCTGCCCCCTCGCAAAGTCCGTAAATCTCGTCATGAATCTCCGGGGCAGCCAAAACACCAGTCGTACCAACGAGTCATTCGTATTCATCTCATAAATGACGTCCCTCTAGGCGTCACCGGCATTATTAGTAGTAGTAGTTCCCTTGAGCAGGGTTCGTAAGCTCGCCATCTCTCGCCGGAGACGCGCGTTCTCCTTCTTCACGCGAGCCGTTTCCTCGCTGCAGTCCTTCATTCGGCTCATGAGCTCCTCTTTATCGTCGCGGCCTTTGCCCTTGAGGGCTTTGACGATCTTGCCTAGTTCGCTGTTGAACTTCTCGTATAGCAGTTCGTTCTCTGCTGTAGCCTCCTTGTACAGCTGATCGATGGATTTGACCTTGGCCTCGCTGGCCTTAAGCGTGGTTTCCATGTCTCGTTGAAGCTGGTCATGTCGGTCGTTTAATTGAGAGATGAGCATAGGGACACGATCTTCGAGGGCCCTGATGCTGGACGCCAGCTTTCTGAGGTCGACGGTTGTACTGCGTGGGAGAGATGAGTTAACCCTGGCCATATCTGCGGTTATCTTCGACAGCTCCGACTGCAGGTTGGCATCGACGTCCTCAACTGCCTTCTTTTCGGTGTGCAAGCGCTCGCGGAGCTTCTGCGTTGACTGCAATCGAAGCTTGCCTGGAGATTTGGTCGGGCTAGAGGTAGGTCTAGAAACAGAATCGGCTGCCGATGCTCCCATATCACGTGAAGATTTCAAGGTGGGAATATTGGATGTCGACAGCATCTTTGTATGCGATTTTCTTGGCTCACTTGATGATGCCCTAGCCTGAGGGGGATCGTCGACGTTTTCTTTTTGTCGAGATGACCGTAGAGTCAAGTTAGCTGCTAGATTTTGTGAAGTTGGGCTTGTTGGGATTCTTGATGGAGGTGGAATTCGCGGACCGGAGTTGAACTTCTCGGAGGTCTGCTTCATATGAGAAAGAGGCTGTAAAGGTTCGTCGTCCTCGATGCTTGCTGCAGCCATGAGGTTCTTTAGGTCTGACAATGAACTTCGCCGTTTTCTCCTCGGTGTCCTAACAACCGTCTCCTCGGTCTCAGGCTCGCCGATTGTTTCCAGCTTTTGTGAACTAGTAGGGCGCGAAAAGGTATCCTCGAAAGCACCAGCGATAGGAGGCCTATCGCGCGATCCAGGTCGTCTTAGTTTGTTTGGTGACGATAACACCCCGACATCAATGGACTTGGTCCTAGCCACTGGGCTTCTGACCAAAACTGGACTCTCGCCGGTGGCCGGATGCCTGTTATGCTTGCTCAAGCTGCGCCACACCGATTGCCGAGTATCTAAGTCATTCTTGCTATTCTGCCTCATCAAAAAATTGTCGAACCCAAGCTTCCTCCTTATCGAAGACGTGTTCGAAGTCAATGATCCGGTATGTGACTTGGCGCTGCGAGTAGTCGAGTTCATTGATTCGAAGACAGGTGTAGCATAGCCAATGCTTGCGTTTAAACTGCTCGATCCGTCGTCAAATATACGGTCGCAATCTTCCACAAGCCTATCTAGGAGGTTGATATAATTATGTGCAGTCCCATCATCAACTAAGAGCTCAGAAAAGGCTAGAGTTAGAGCCCCTCTGTCGCTATCGTTCCCACAACCGTCGAGCAAGTCAGCGAGGAGCTTAATAAGGGCAGTGAAAGCCCTTCGATTCTGTGGCGCCATATCTGCGAAGAGAAAATGTACAAAATCTGCGAAGTCTCCAGGCAGTCTCTTTGAGGCTCTTTCTTGCAGGGCGTCTAGGGCCTTGGGCGTCATTATTGGCCCCATCTGTTCCCTCCAAGCGATGCGAACAAATTTTTCAAAGGCAGCAAAGACGACGTCGGAAGTAAGCTCAGATGAGGCATCAATATCGAACGGGCTTTCGATGAGTTTGTTGTAGAGGTCATTCACAGAGAGTTCATCGACAGCGGACCTGTTGAGTAGAGTTCGGCCAATGAAGCTTCCCTTGCGTGCTTGGAGACTAGCCATGTAGCCCGTGAAGGTCTGCTCAAGTCGAACCAACGGGTTTTCGGGTCGATCATCGTCCATGCCGCCAATTCGGATGCCCTCTCTACTCTTAGCTGAGCCATATAAAGAGTTCGCATCCCTGGAGCTATTGGAACGGCTAAGCTGGGGGGGCGGAAGAAGAACTGGGGCCTCCCCTGTCAAGTTACGCTGGTGCTTGGGGGAGCTAGTCCCGTCCGAAGCACTGCTGCCGCCTAGAAAGCTTGATAAATACTTTACGGGCGATGTAGCTAAGAATGATCTTGTTTTCTCGGCTTTATTCGCGACGCTTAGGCCTCGAAGAATCTTCGTATGAAACGATACCATCGCAGAGGTAAGCCTAGGGTTATCAGCGTTGAATTGAGTGCTGAGAAGCTGGATAACTATGACTTGGTTAGCAGGGTATTCGTGTTCACCTCATGTGGGGTCTTACTTCTCCTAGCAAGTGTTGGGAGGAAGTCTTCTAGCATAATCTCATCACTTGCTTTCTTCCCGTGAAGCCCTAACGTGACCACGATCACCTTCCTCATATTCCCTGTCATTACCTCGGAACATATTTCTACACCGTAGTGGCCTACGGGTGCACTCTTAGTACCCCTTTCGTTGTCAATAACAATACGTATAGGGGCTGGTTCCTTTCGACCTTCTATAAGTTGATCAAGACCTTCTTGGAAGACAGCAGCAAACAATCCTAAGCCTGTATCAGGCATTCTAACGGATCGTAGAGTCCAGCAGGGATCTTCACGTTCCTTCTCGGCGAACCTCCCTTCTACTCTAGCCTTAACGACGTCCTCGCTCCATTTCGCTGCCTTGCCTTCGTATAATTCTTGTAGCACGAAGCACCGCACCGTAGTCGCGGTGTTTGTAACGAATTCGCCCGCATGAGCGCCCTTCATTTCGTTTAACGAAGTCATCCAGACAATACGCCCATCCGAAGACTCCGTAAAACGAACATCGCTTAGAGAGTGCCAGCCAGCAAATGCCAGCTCGTAAGAACCCGGACCACCAGCGGCGTTTGTCATGGAAGCCAAGAGACCCGCTGGTGATGGCTTGTCAATCTCTCGTAATAGATCGCGTGCCGTTGTGCTTGCGCCGTAGACTTTCCTCACAATAACAACGCAGTCTGAGAAAAGCAAGAAAATACCTGCCTGGTCACTCGAGACCGGTTCCGTAACCGGACTAATCTGGTATGGAGCTGGTATCTCAGAAAAGTCAGCGGCAACAATGAGCCGGCCGAATGGTTCGAGGTCGCTAGGCCAGCTCTCAACCATGTGTCGCAAGCGAGTGTTGACATGTGGCTTGTCGGTGAGCGGCTCATCCATTGAACAAATATTAGCGATGATGTCCCTGGCCTTTAACATAGGTTGCAGCGCAGGGTGAGTGATTGGCAGGCAGCTAACAATTTGGTCAATGACCAGGCTATATCGTGGTAGACGCTGCACAGGCTCGATGACGGTCGAGCGAAGATGTTGCTCCCCAGTGAGGGCGAGCCTTTGCGAGAAGCTAGATTGTTGGCTAATGAAGGAGGTGATGAGTTGAGGAAAGTTTTGACTCGCTCGAATATAGTCCTGATAACAGTCGGTGAACTTTGGAAACCATTCTAACATGACCTTTGCCATTGCCAAAGCTCCGCTTGCATCTCTTGTCTTTCCAATTACACTTCCCGACACACCAACCCTCGAGGATACAGAACCGGATTCCATGTCTCTCAGAGAGTCTCCTTCGGTATCTTCCATCACTTGCCGCACTGCTTGCATGAAAGCCGAATTGATTTGTAAAATCTGTTCGGCAGATCTAGGGAACAATTTCTCGACGTCTTCTTCTGAAGGGCTAAAACTGTCCGGCTGTCGCTCCTTTGCCTTTTGCCTATATTCAGGCGCTAGATGATTTACCAATTCGTCCACTTTCATCACATAACGTTCCTCGGTCTCTACCAATTCGATCATTTTTCGGCGTAGCTCGGCCTTCTGCTCCTTGGAAAATGACTTCGTTCTGTTCAGCGCACTTGGCTTGGAAGGGGCTCGTCGCAATCTCGAAGTCGGTAGGAACACGGGTTCCCCGAAGAGTTTGACGAGAGGACTGTACATGCCATACTGTCGCAAGGTTGGGTCTAAGATATCATCCTCGTCTTCGGGTACATCTTCTAGATCGTCGGGTTGCAAAGGAATAATAGACCCAGGAGGTAGCACAAGGTCGATGTCGACGTTGCTTATATGTTGCGTCTGAAGGGCGGCCTGAAGCTTCTGGATAACCTCCGGCGTATTGTCCGCCCTGACCATTGACTTCGCAATATCGGCCGCGTGCTGTTCACCGAAAAGTGTGGGCGCCGACCCCGGTCGACGACTCCTCATGGAGGGGTATTGTAATCGGACATGTGTCTTGACATGTTCTGGTAGCTCGTGAAAATATTTGAATAAACCGAAAGCCAACCCTCGATATATCTCGTCCCCTTGAAACTCGCGAGGCAAATAGTTGACGACATTATAGAAAGGCGAGTTCGGAGAGATGGTAAGTCGGGGAAACGACTGGAAACCGGCCGGGGTATATACGTGGATCTGGACTCTTGAACTGTTTAATGTATAATTCGCGGTGGTAGACGGTCCATGGAGTATTAGCAAAGGGAGGTGGCCTAGCAAAGGGTCTGTGGCTTGGTATAGAGTGAGATGATCTGGCGACAGAGCCAGCTCCTCGGTGACGCGAACCATGGTCGCTTTAATGGGCCTTTCGCTTCATGCTTCGGATGGGGGTTAGAAACGAGCGTGAGGAGGTCAAGAAAAGACCCGGTGACAAGTCAGGCGATGTGGACGTCTTCGGACTCGTCGATCTTAGTAAACAAGTTTCGTGATGCTGCTTGTGCGCGTCGAGGCCTGCAGCAGCCGATTGTTTACTTGGCCCAAAAGAAATTGTACTACACCACCAAATGGGTAGTACGTCAGGCCACACCTGCGGGGACAATTCATGCGACCCGGGGAAGGAAGAATTACCAATTACGCAAAAGAGCAAAAGAGAATCTCGAGAAGTGCATAAGCAAGAATGATCATGAAGTTCTACAAGAATGCTATGTTGTATCATTTGCGGTCAATAACGAGGCGGCCGACTGGGATTCGGGAACCAGGGTGGGTAGGGTTATTTTTTTAGAGGGTCCCCACCAAGTGTGATCCTGATTCGGGGATTTTAGTTTGCTAACCAAACTTGCCAAATACGCGATTCGAAACAAACCGCGTTCCCTATAAACCCCACCTATACCTTGATACCTTTACCTTATTTAGGTACCTAGGTAGAGGTACCCAAGCTTACTGTGAGAGAAGTGGGGGGTTTTCTTTTTAAAGCTTCCAAGGTTCCTCCCCGTCTTGCCGCCTTGCCGTCTTGCCATCTTGCCATCTTCGGTGTTTTATTCACGGTGGATTTCGAGATACCAACCCGACGCATCACTGCCAGCCCATCCATCCAGTTGCGGAATCGGTCTCAGTGGCTACCTAGTAACGATGTCTAGCCAGAAGGACACGGGTATTCCACTTAACCACGCCCCCGACGGAATTGGCTACAAGCTATTAGAGCTACCGCCCGAGTTACTAGCACTTCTAGAATCGGAAAATCCTCCTGTGTTAGTGGATTGAGTGCCTGAACTATTTTTGAGTACCTAATGTGACATCTGGATCACAGTTTAACTATCGAGTCGTCCACGAACTCTGCGATACTGAAGAGCGATACTCAATCATGGGGCCTCCGTCAGAAGAACACGTCCAACGCTTTGATCTTACTAAAGTCTTCGGAGGCGACGAATCCTTCGCCATCACAGATACCAGAAACCAGTTTAAAGGCCATCGCAACGGTCCATGATACAATCGAGCTCGTTCCGGAACCTACGGGGAAATCGGCTCCTGTCGCGAGAGGCAAATGGCACGAGAGGTTTGCTCGTGGCAGATAGACTTTATGGAAGGCAACATATTTCAAGACATGGCTTCAGAAGAACCAGATGGTGGTCCAAGGTTGCCTTGCACAGGTGCCTGTTCTCTCCGTTCTCTATGACAATGAACCTGTATGAGGACCTTTACGTCCGTGAACTAGTAGAGTCCCGGATAACTGCGGTCAAACCTACTGGATGAGACCTGGCGTGATGCCGTATAGCGCATCAGTAGGAGCTAGATCAAATGCCTAGCGAACATAGTCGCGGTTGAGCCGCTTAAGGCCGTCTCCATTACTTAATTTTGTAAGACATCAAGCGATCTGATACCTTTTCAGTGGAGTATCCATCCATCCTGCTTTATTACATCTGAACTCGAAGAATCTCATACAGGTGACCATCCTTCTAGAAGAATAAGCTGTTCCTAGCTGTGGGTTGGTATCTAATTATTAATAACAGCCAGGGGTAACACGAAACTTCCCAGGATTATGTATTCCTCTATCACGGTAGTACGGGGACAAGGAGTTTCGATATGTCCTTGGTCTAGATTGCTGGAATGGAAGATCTACCCATCTTGCAGCATAATCCTTGTCAACACGTGCTTGGGTTTCTCCCCCCACGCTACATCCATAGCCCCCAGAAAGTCGGAAAGACTAAAAATACCCCCTACAAGTGACACGGCGCGATAGCACTGGCACTGTCATGTACATTGATGAAAACAACTAGTGTGTACCCCAAATTGACATTGTCAGTGCCCTGATCGAACAGCGTATCATCCTTCAGCACCTGACGAGGATGACAGGGCCGTGTTTTG
Organism: Hypoxylon sp. E7406B; assembly: GCA_000931505.1. Lineage (NCBI taxonomy): Eukaryota > Fungi > Ascomycota > Sordariomycetes > Xylariales > Hypoxylaceae > Hypoxylon > Hypoxylon sp. E7406B. The sequence goes on from JYCQ01000010.1 coordinate 298,894, forward strand.
GTTGGCCTAGGTTTTGACCAACATGGATAGCGGGATGTTGCCGATATGGGAAAAAGCAATGCGCAGGTGCTGAACTTGTACCCCGACTACCAACGGATAATTTACTTGAGCCTCAATTCAATCGCCTTCCAGTATCGCATCCTCTCGTCGGCCATTGACTTGAGTAGTCTGACTACAAGCAACTTCGTGCGCCTCTTTCTCTTGCATACCGAATTTCTTTTTAGCTTTTGACTTGCAATAATGCGATAGTAATACTCCAAGTGCCTGACCTCCAACCAAGCCCGGCGAGGCTATCGAGTCGTCATCGTCTCGTCTGGATAATGGACCAGCTGATGACAGCGAATTCGGCCGTGTGATTTTGCGCCTTCTCTCGCCTCTATGAGCAGGTGTTTGTTTTCAGGTCTACCTGATTCAATACTGTACCTAGCATACAGTACGCAACTTTTGGCCTTTCTTTGCACGGTCCCACGTGTGCCTACCTCGTTACCTATGTAGCGGGTGAAACCGTGCGGTGTCGAGCAGTCCTTCTTTTATTGCATGCTGCCCAAACTGTGGAAGTAGTAGTTCAGTCTCGACTCAATACCACAACAACCGCGCAGCACGCGTCTCAACAATTCCCGGATTAGAAACAGTGCCAGACTGTTCACATTTCCGTCCCATCTCTAATTGCGTATAATTCTACTTATCCGAATTCACCTCTTTCCGTCCTCGGGTTTTTTTCTTCGGCAGGATATCCACCCACTTCTCTGGATAAGATCGCGGCTCTCACGTACATTAGGAAATAGACATCTATGCGACACACTTTTACGTTGCATGATCTCTACCTTGGACAAAGTTTGACTTGCCTGGTTGACATCCCGGCTTGTGTATCCTCCAACACTAATTAGGTACATCTTGTATCCCCCCAGCCAATCTGTTCCCGGGAGATACGAGATACGTGAGGAAGGTCGGCGGGTACCCGCGCTCCATCGCAGCAGTTGCTGCCTCGACCTGCCTGCCTTATCTGCTATCTTGGGTTAGGTATGTACGCAACTATCTCACCTACCTCTCGACCTGTGTTGCATGGTCACGCCTCCTTCCTTATCCCTCATATACATGTAACCACTAGGGTGGTGATGGGCGTCGCACGTTGGATCTCACTAGCTACGTGTAGGTCTTGCGACTGCCTTCTGCGACGCTGTCAAATCCCCCGCGTTTGCACTCGCCTTTGTTACTTGTACTACGGGCTCGAACCTTCTCTGCACCGACCTCATTCCAAAGCTAATAATCAGCATGGGCCAGGCACCGTCCCAAGGCGTCGTTAACGCCAATTTAAGGTCTCGGTCTTTTCGCTTCAAGTCGAAAAAATTCGAGACCCTTAAAACCCCCGACGCCCCAAAGTTGCATCAATCTCCTGGTGCCGACATGGCAGCCCCAAGAGATTCACCAAACAATCCCAATGCCATTCCGCTAGACGACTATCCAGAGGTGATTGACCTGGATGGCGATCCTGCTGTGAACTTCGACGTACCGGATATCACCCGAACCCTCTGCAAGGATGGTATCAAGGCAGTGTTCCCCGATATATGTCTTAACTACCTGGAACAGATAGCGTCTGAACATGCTTACAACTCAGATGCAATCATTGGTGCGATTCTCGATCGTCAGGAGAATGGTGAGAAGTATCCGGTCCGACCGCGCGATAATCCCTTGAAGCGCAAGAGAGKGGATGACGATGATGATGACGACGACGACGACGACGGACATGAGGGCATAGAAAACAACAGGAAGGCCGAGCAGAAAAAAGTATCGGACGGGATCCGAGCAAAAATCACCGAACCTAACTACTCTCAGAACCTCAAGTCACCAACCTACAGTCAGATGGGAAGGAATTTAATAGCTATGGAGGTATGTATGGATAATGACGCAGTTTCTAGGCTGTAAACTTTCAACTTAATATCTCCTTATCTCGTATAAAGGCTAACCTGATCACAGTATGTCAGAATTTTGTCCCATCGTATCCTATCCCACCCCCGACGGAAAAAGACATCATGTCTACGTAGCTGACTAGATGCTAATATGTATTAGTTTTCCTAAGATTCCAGCAATGACGATCCGCAATTATATGCTACAAAATAAGCAGTCAGTTTTTGAAGCATATACCGCCATTGACGAAGCCGCCCGTCATTGGAATGATGCAGATCCCCCTTGGAAGGAGAAGAAGACTCTGTCAAAGAAGATGGCCGATTTCACGCCAGACCAAGTCCCGAATCTCGACATGACCCGTTTCACTTTAGAGGAGCAAGCAGCGATCGCTGAGTTAGGCGCTGCGAGGGAATTGAAGTCTATCAAGGATGCGAAACTCGCTGCTGAGACCGAGGAGGAAAACAACTTTAATCATGAGAAGTCGATGGGACAAATCGCTGAGTGTGGCTGTTGCTTTGACGAGTTTGCTCTCAACCGAATGGTCCAATGCAATGGCGAAGAAATCCACTGGTTTTGTCGAGGCTGCATGAAAAGACAGGCAGAGACGAACATTGGCCTCTCTAAACATGAATTAACCTGCATGTCTATGGATGGATGCTCGGCAGGTTTTTCTCTCGCCCAAAGAAACCTCTTCCTCGACAAGAAATCGCGTGTTGCGTTAGAGCGCATTGAACAGGAGGCCGTTCTTCGAATGGCAGGTATCGAGAATCTCGAGACTTGTCCATTCTGCCCCTACGCAGCAGAGTACCCACCTGTTGAGGTTGATAAGGAGTTCCGCTGCGTCAATCCAGGCTGTGAGAAAGTTAGTTGTCGTCTCTGTCGGAAAGAGACTCATATACCAAAGACTTGCGCCGAATCTGCAGCCGATCAAGGTCTAGACGCTCGACACATACTCGAGGAAGCCATGAGTGCAGCTTTGATTCGAACTTGCAATAAATGTAAGGGCACCCCATCCCTTAGAATCGATATCTACTCCTTCGCAGTTGACTTTGTATCTAACATATTAATTATAGGCAAGAACCCTTTCTTGAAGGTGGACGGCTGCAATAAAGTTCGGTGCTCCCGATGCGGGACAATGCACTGCTATGTCTGCCGTAAGACCATCACTGATTATAAGCATTTCAATGATGTTTCACGGGGTGGCAAAAGCGGCCGTTGTCCCCTATACGACAGTACCGAAGAACGCCACCAACAAGAAGTACAGCGTGCTGAAGAAGAAACCCGGCAAAAAGTGGCGAGAGATAATCCTGAAGTTGTAAGTTCTTTTCCTTCTCCACGAAACGCACCCATCCCTAATACCGATGTACACAGGCTGCGGATGCCCTAAATATTAAGGTATCAGAGGGCGTCCAGCAAGACGAACTGCAACGCAAACAGAACGATTCTCGTTATCGAGCAGCATTTGGCCCTGGCCCCCATCCCTTCCTCCCTAACGGCCTGCCAAATTTCCATCGAATTCCAGATGGGATATTGGGTGCTATCAATCATCAGGTCGGTATTCCTCATGGTCTCATCCCAGCAATCCCAGCCGTCCCAGCCGTCCCAGCTCTTGGAGGTCTACCAGTCGTGCCCGTGCCTGGGGTCGAACTCGTACCTAGATTATTTCCCGACTTTAGACACATCGCACAAGCACAAATGAACCACATCGCACAAGCACAAGCACAAATGAATCAAATCGCACAAGCACAAATGAATCGAGCAGGGGCTAATGTACCAGCCCCAGCCCCCTTGAATGAGCATATGATCATGCAGGCGCATATTGAGGCGCTTGGAGCTCGGGCGCGTGCTGAGGCTGCCCAGACGCACGATGAGGTTGCTAGACTCCAGACGCCTGTTGAGGCGACTAGAGCTCGATCTCTGGAGCGAAGAAAAGCTTCTATCGCAAGGCTACCAAGAGCTCATCCCGCACCGCCAGCCAGAATGCCTCCTCAGCCTGGTCAACGACTACTTGTCACACTGCAACAACGGCAACGACGCCCGATACCAGATAACCTCAGGGATTTGCATATGGGGCGCCCGAACGCCCCACCCCATGACCCAATTAACGAGCACGGCAACCCAGTTTGACGCGCTCACCAATGATGGCCTGTAAAGGGTATTTCATGGCCATTATGCTGTGGCACATTGTCCTTCACAGGCCCCATATACAAGAGGCCATTTAGATAGCCACCGTTGGATGGGCCTTGGTTAAAGGGTTCGTATATTTCCTCCCGACCAAGAGCCTTATTTTGGTCGCCCTCCTTAAAGATGCCGGTAGAAAGAGAGGGACGGGTGGCTTTGTACATGTACCTTAGCTCTATGATATCCAGTTTCGACGGAGTCGGGGAGTTCCGGTTGCTTTGGTAGCGCCTCGCTGCGCCATGGCTTCTCACGATATCAGACGGACCAGGAGTTTAGGCATACGTGTTTAATGTCACTTCATTCACGGGCTTCCCGTATCCGAGATCGGCCCGCTACTTTATATGCAGATCATTCTGATCTTGGATTTATGTTTTCTTTTCTCTTAGTGGCATTCGGTACTCAACGGCGTGAGAGTCAGGCTGCTCCTAGCTAGATCATGATGAGGAGCAGCCTGGACGTACCTAGTTCATAGTGTGACAATAGCTACATACTTCATTCTCTTTGTGAAACGATGCTATAGCAATGCAGTTCTGTGCGATGTCCACATAGATCCAACCTAGTGCCAAAGACCTATATACGTAATCTTGCGGAGATAACCAATGCGATCGCTTCAAGCATATGTCGCTGTGTACCTGTATAATGTGATACCCTCCATCTTGACACCTACATACTCAACACTACCATCATCTCGGTTCTCCAATCTAGATTCCGCCAAAAAAAAAAAAATAACTCAGAACTTAGCACCAGCAGTACTTCTCACTCGCAATCCAATCGACGTCGTGGATGTCCTCCTTTCCATACCACATAATGCTAGGTATACTATCCTCTTCCCTATCTACCCAACGCCACTTCAGCTCGCTGTCCTCGAGCAGTTTCCTCGTAGTCGACGTCGGGTTCCAGAGATCGATTTTGCCGCAATGCCATTGTGCGGCCTCGCGCTGTGCTGCGTGCATCACGGCTCGGAACGCCTCTTGCGCTTCAGCACTCGGGGGCTGGCCCTCGGCTGGCTTAAGGTCAGGCTCGATGACTAGCCGCAGGATGTACAGCGTGTTCTTGTCGATGGTCTCGGCGGGGTTATTGCCGTGGTAGTTGCGCGACCACAGCGCCCAGATGCGGCGGCCTTCATGGGTGCCGGCGATGGCGCCTTTAATTGGGGATGGCGAGTCGGTTTTGAATATGATGGATGTGATGAAATCGTCTCGGTACATGTGCCAGCGCATGGTATCGTGGTCGGATGTGAAGGCTACGGCTGTCTTGCCGCTCTTGCGCGCTGCGAGGAGCAGTTTGCTGCGCATGAGCTCCTCATCTCTCTGGCAGAGCGGCTCGAGATCGTCGTATGTGATTGGTGCGACATTTGCTCTCCCTTTCCCCTCTGCTGTGCTTCCTTGCGTCAGGTTGGTAGGGACGGCGAACTCAACGTGCACACTCGGGAACGCAACCCATCCCTTCTTAGTGTAGTAGTGCTTCCCAATGTCCGACCAGAGTGCCGAGCATACCGAGTCCCGGTCGCCAGACTGCCATTTCCGGAGGGTAGGCCCTAACTCGCGGAGCATGCGTCCTGCGTAACCCTTTCCTCGGAACTCTGGATACGTGAAGACAGATCCGACGCCGTGTCCTACGCCATCGCGCACTTCGGTGTCGTTGGGGTTTACTACCATCACACGCTTGCGGATGGACTCGCATGAGGCGAGAACTGGACGATCCCCTCCTTTCTCCGGTGACCAGAATGAGTCTGTGAGAATCCAGTGCGTCATTCCACCATTACGAGCTAACGGAGCGCTCATTAGGTATGGCTCTCGCTTAAGGTACTCGTCTAGAGTCAAAGCTCCGCCCCATTCCTTGTGGTTGAGAGTCCAGGTCCGATGCTTCTCGGTTTCGGTTGGATGTGTGAGGACCAGAGAGGGAGCACTAGCATCGGGGAGGGTGTAAGTGGTTTCTTGCGAAGCCGAACCCATATTGACGATATTATGTTTATATAGGTACGGTATGATATGGGTAATTGGATAATGAAGTGAACTGTTTGCAAGGAAGAGTCTACTCTTCTATAACCCTTCTAGTAGGTAACGATTGGATATTGGTAACGCCAACCGAAGTAAACAATTGAAAGCGGTATAAGCTAATCGCTCAGACTTTCTGTGAAGCTTAGCAACACTAGACCGGAGCGAGGCAACCATCAAAGAAAGCTTGATGTTTTAGTGACATGCCAAGGTCAGACGACTGACTAGATAAGACAAAGGAAGACAGTAAAGTAGAAACGACGATAGATCATAGGAGACGATCAGAGATATTATCTACGTTGCAGAGTATATCCCTGCGGATAAGAACACCGAGACGAAGCCCGGTGATCAGTTTATATGCATGTATCCCCCGCGAAGACGGTAGCCCGACCCACGGGTTTGTCAAAGTAAACGTGGATTTGAGGGGGCCTAGTACTACACGGGATAAGTCTGATCGAAGTTATGTAAGAAAATCTGGGCGGGAAGAGAGCCGGCCTGGTACCGGCTTTCCTCGCTCACTTGAGCCGTCTCGGCTTCAATTCCGGACCGGAGAGTCGGACCACTCGATTGAGGGCCAGCGAACAGACAGATGTTGGCGTGATGGGTTGGTTGTCTCGCTGACAGGCTAGAATGTCTTATAGTGAGATGTCTTTGGAGAGCAAGACAGCGGACGGACACCTCGTATGGAAAGTCGCGGTGGAAATGAATCGAATTAAGTTGACGTATTCACAAGGTTATGCTATGCAGGGTTATGGCCTATCGCAAAGCGGCGGAATATAAGCTGAGCGGATGGGGCTACCTAGAGGATTTGGTGGGGCTCGCCTGTGCCGTAACCTTAATACAGTGCTCTCAGGCTGCCCCCATGCTGCCATGCCGATGCAACCCGCCTCAATCCAAGACTACCTCCTAGGTACATACATGGAGCTCTGTTCTGCTGACCATGTTTCCCAATCTGATCTCACCGCACATACTGGAATGCTACTCGACGCTAATTTTAATGGGCGGGACGATCACTTCGGAACCGGAACTTTCGTTGTGAATTAGACTGGTGTCTCAAGCCGCCTTCCTATCAGGAACGCCTCGCGCCCACCATCAGGCTTTATTTTCCATTTCCTATCAGTGGCCGTGGCCGTCATCCGGTTCTCCTCTCTCCTCCGGATCCAGCTTGATCAGGGTATCGATTCGCATTATGCTGATACACGCCTCTACCGCACTCTTTAATTGCCGGATCTTGCTCACGCTGGGTTCTAGTACGCCAGCCTTGATCTCATCCACCACTTTGCCCTTCATTAAGTCTAGACCGTAGTTCTTGTAATTCTTCTTTTTCGCAACAGTCTTCTCGTCCTCGTTAGCTTCTCCATCTTGTGTTCTCTGTGATAGTGCGTGGCGAGACCGTAATTGTGCCACTAGTTCGCTAGCATCTTTTGCGGCGTTGACAGCTAGCGTCTTGGGAATGACGAGGAGTGATTGCGCGAACTCTCCAATTGCTAGCTGCTCTCGGGAACCAACTGTGCCCGCGAACTCCTCAAGGTAGATGTGTAATGCGGTCTCCACAGCTCCACCACCAGGAACAATGCTACCACTCTCCAAAGTTCGCTTAACCGCACATAGCGAGTCGTGGACAGATCGCTCCATTTCGTCAAGCGTGAAGTCGTTCGGTCCTCGGAGAAGGATAGAAGCTGACGAATGTGTCTTAGTTCCCTTGACCAAGATGCACTCATCATCCGAAATGCGTTCTTGGACGACTTCCTCAGCGTGGCCCAGGTATGAAGGCTCGAAACGCTCATCGCCATTCAGATCGGAAAGTGTGCTTAGTAGAGTTGCGCCGGTGGCCTTTGCAATACGTCGTAGGTCTTCCTTCTTGCAACGCCTAACGGCCATGGCGCCACGCTCGACGAAAAGTTTCAAGCACATATCATCGATACCCTTAGTTGTCAGAATAACGTTAGCGCCAGCCTTGAGGATCATCTCCACTCTCTCAATGACCATTCCTGACTCCCGCGCACGGATCTGCTCAAGCTGTTGAGGGTCGTCGACCGTAATTTGAACGCCTAGCTTCATCCTCTCCTTCTGCAGGTTCATGTCAAGTACCGCAATCTTAGCGTCCTGTATCCGCGTCTTCATTGCCTGAGAAGCAACGGTACAGTTCAGAGCATAACCCTTGACTAAAACAGATTCCAGGACGCCTTTGCCGTGTGCTTTCAGAATGTTGACTGCCTTGACGGGGTATTTCACTTCGTTACGGTTATTCGTCGTCTTGACTGCTTGGATAGCATCAACCACCATGTTGGCGAAAAAGTCGGAGTCAGCCCCAATGATTTTGCTAGACATAGACGTCTTGGCAATGTTGAGCAGCGACTCGCGGCCGAGGTGCTCCACCTTGGTGCTGACATTCTCATTCATGTACTTGATAGCCTCTCTTAAAGCAAGCCTGTAGCCTGTGATGATGGTGGTGGGGTGTATTCGGTTCTTCATAAGCTCGTTCGCTCGTCGTAGAAGCTCGGCAGCGATGAGCACGACCGAGGTCGTACCATCGCCAACTTCTTTATCTTGTTGGTGCGCCAGGTCGACAAGGATCTTTCCAGCCGGGTGTTCAACGTCGAGTAAACTCAGAATAGTCGCGCCGTCGTTTGTTACCGTGACATCCTGTTATAGTCAGTTGCTGAGCCTCTACACTAACTAGGGATCGTATTTTGCCTACTCCAATGTCATCCACCATCATCTTGTCGAGACCACTCGGCCCAAAGGAGCTCTTAACGACATTCGCAATAGCTTGTGTAGCGAGAACTAGGTGCTTGGTTAGCTGTATGTAGCAGCTTCAGGGAGCGGGGAGCTACTTGCCATTCTGATCCCTAATATCTGCACCAGAAATCTTCTGTCCGCCAAGGAACAGAGTCCCGTTGCCGGACTGTTCGAATATGGCAGCCATGTTTAGGAGATTCTCTGTACTCTAAGAACGACCAGATATCGCCGACGTGGTGGGAAAAGGAGGGGGATGTCGTTTAAGCGGAGCTGCCAGGCTGCTGCTTCAATATTTTGTTAGGTGAAGCTTCCTAGCGGTTTCCCTGGAACTTTTTTGCGGAAGCAATAGTTATTCCCGGTCCGGCATCTGGGGCACGGGCCAAATTACGTTATCAGCCGTTATCAGCCCCTCCAAAGATTTGTACCCCTCGACCCCTCCATTCAATGGGAAATCGCGGGGCATTGTTGAAATTTCCAGGCCGCGTATCGCTGTACCTCTACTGGACGCAGGTGCTACCTTATTTGCCTTATTTTCCCCCTACCGGCACAATCGCCGACGTGACTCAGATATCAACTCCTTCCAAAGTTACCACGCTCGGCTCGATTTGCGGTAACAACTCCTCCATCTTGCTCCCATTTTCAACTTAGGAAAGGCTCTTGTTTCGTGGTCGCGCCAATTCGTAGTATATCGCAAGACAGCAACCATGGAGGAGAACAAGCCAGTCGAGCAATCCAAGAGTGCCTTGAAGAAGGCCGAGAAGGAGGCAAAGAAGGCTGCTGAGAAAGCCGCAAAGGCAGCAAAGCAAGCTAGTCTTCCTGTTGTCGGCGGGAAGAAGACGGACGATATCATCGGAATTACGTCTTCAAAGGCAGACAACTTCGCGCAATGGTATCAAGAGGTTGTCCTCAAGGCCGAGATGGTCGAGTACTACACCGAGATCTCGGGTTTCTACATCATGCGCCCTGCGACAATGCACATCTGGAACGTCATTCGCAAGTGGTTTACCGAGCGCATTGAAGCCATGGGTGTCGACGAGACCAACTTTCCCATGTTCTTGTCTCAGAAGTCACTAGAGAAGGAGAAGGACCACGTCGAAGGTTTCGCTCCTGAACTCGCATGGGTCACCAAGGCGTAAGTCTAAACTTATTATACGATCCTACCACGGGTGTTAACTAATTCCAACCTGTTTAACAGCGGTGACAAGAACCTCGAGGTTCCAGTAGCTGTTCGTCCTACCTCCGAAGCAGTCATGTACCCCTACTACGCAAAGTGGATTCGCAGCCACCGAGATCTTCCCTTCCGACTGAACCAGTGGAACTCTGTCGTCCGATGGGAAGCTAAGCAGACCACTCCTTTCTTACGAGCAAGAGAGTTCTTATGGCAGGAAGGCCACACAGCGCATCTAACTGAAGAGCTCGCTGGCGAGGAAGTTCTACAGATCCTAGAGCTTTACGCCGGTATCTACGAACAGCTCCTAGCGGTTCCTGTTGTGCGAGGCAGGAAGACTGAGAATGAGAAGTTCGCTGGTGGATACTACACAACGACAGTTGAGGGCTACATCCCTTCCAACGGACGAGGTATTCAAGGTGCCACTTCACACTGTCTCGGACAGAACTTCAGTAAGATGTTTGACATCACGGTCGAAGATCCCAATGAGAAGGGAAAGCACATCAATGTCTGGCAGAACTCGTGGGGTCTGTCAACCCGTGTTATTGGTGTGATGGTCATGATTCACGGCGACGACAAGGGCCTGGTCCTCCCTCCCCGAATCGCTAAGTTCCAGATAATTCTAATCCCCGTCGGCATTACCAAGAGCACCACCCCCGAGGACAAGGCCAAGCACTACGAAAAGCTTGCCGAGATTAAGGAGACTCTGAAGAAGGCGGGCGTGCGCGTCGAGGACGATCTCAGAGAAGGCTACACCCCAGCTTGGAAGTTCAATGACTGGGAATTGAAGGGTGTTCCTCTCCGTATTGAGTTTGGACCGAAGGATGCTGCCAAGGAAGTTGTCAGTTTTGCGCGCCGAGATACTGGTGAGAAGGGTACCATTCCTCTGGCGGAACTCACTACGAAGGTCCCCGAACTCCTCGAGACTATCCAGAGCGATATGTACACCAAGGCAGAGGAAGCCTACAGAGAGCACCGTGTTGTCATCAACAAGTGGGATGATGTCGTCCCGGCCCTTGATGCGAAGAACGTGGTTATTATCCCCTTCTGTCTCGATGGCAAGTGCGAAGACCAAATCAAGGAGTTGACGACAGGACGCACCGACGAAGACCCCAACACTCCCGAGGCACAGAAGGCCCCATCAATGGGTATGAAGAGCTTGTGTATTCCCTTCGAGCAGCCGGAGGGCTTGGTTAAGGGAGAGACCAAGTGCTTGAACCCAGAATGCCAACGATTGGCTGAAAAATTCGTCATGTTCGGACGGAGTTACTAAGCAAACACCTACTATAGAGCGCTAAGAAAAGACTTCTCATGTGTAGCTATGGAGATTTATGCGGGAGTTGGTCGGGTGGGCGTGGCAAGATATCAGATGAGAGAATAGCGGCAGCATGTGCTGTCACTCTGCAGACTATGGTAGATCTGCTTTAGGGATATTAGAAAAAAAAATTAAAAATATGCACCTGAAACTTGCAACATCTCTTCATTCTAGATAACTACATCAATGTATAGAGGCGCTTAATAATGACAGGAGAACGTGGAGTTAGAATTCTAAACCAGCTCCCCGATCTGAATCAAGGACAGCCTCTCTTTCAGACCCCATTCATTAAGATCCGATTCTCCCCCATTTGGTCAGAAATATATACCCGTAGAAAATCCAGCCCGACGTCGGGATCGTGGTTCCGCTCCAAGCCGATCAAATTGCCTGATTCCCCTCGGCCAGTGACTCCTCCGTTCGCCAGGTATACCTCATAATATCAACAATATTACGTGAGCTCTCAGCCAGGTGGGTATCAATTTTATCAACCAAAAAGGGAACTATGGCTATACCATCTAATATAAACGGCGTATAAAGCCAAAACAGAAGTACGGGTCTATATGATTGGCCTATTCTTCGTGTTTCACCCCTTTTCGGAGATGGTATGGTGACATACACGTACCCACAGGCGGGTTAGAGGKGGKGATATGTATAGTCCTTTTGTTGTTTGAATAATCCAGTGTAATTAACTACTGCCCTCTTAATAATCATATTACGAGAAATGGTCTCGAGCTAAGTTCAACCTCATTTTCGCTTAAATAAGACGGTAATTGGCTAGAGAGGCTGAAAACCAGGTCTACGTGCAGGGTCAAACGCCATCACTTGATTCGGCAACAGTTGGCCCCAGGGGCTACATCGGGGTTCCATAAAGACTAGACTCAAGTTATCCCGATGGGAATTGAAGTCTATAGGTATGAGGTTACGAATAGTCCCGGTCATGTTCTATTGGTCGCCTCGGGGGAATGTTCCCGTTGGTGATGCTGGACAGGGCTGCTGTCTTCACGCCCCGCATAAGAATAAGGTGATTTAGCATCACGACGTGACTTTTATCGGGCTCGGACTTAATTACGTCGCGACTTGAGAAACAGTATGGATTACGTAGAGTATCGTATACGGCTGTGTCGGTGATGAGGGKAGTATCAACAAGGCGGGGGAAGACGACTAGGAGCGCAGAAGCCGAGTAACTGCCGCCGATGGGTTTTGATTTATTCAGCATTACAATAGCAAGTTTAGACTCGATACTCTTTGAACATAAAAGGCGATATATCCTCCTCTCATCAGCAACAAGAAGAGCAACAGCTCACTCAAAACCCAAACTCTTTAGTCACAGAGACACTCAATTCGGACCTTACATCCGGACCAGACCCTTTCGTCGCTTCAAGATGCCAGCGGACACCTTCGAGCTCACTGGAAAGATCGCCATCGTCACAGGCAGTGGCCGAGAGAACGGACTCGGAGCGGCTATCGCTAGGACGCTTGCACGCAATGGCGCTTCAGTAACCATCCACTACCTTTCTGACGGCCAAACAGAGCGAGCGGGCAAGACGGCACAGGCTACCCGCGATGAATTCGGAGTTAAAGTGGCGTTAGTCCAGGCGGACGTCGCGACGACAGAGGGCGCTAACAAGATTGTCACCGAAACGATGAAGCAGCTCGAGACGGGCCACGTCGACATCCTCGGTAAGCAGAATCCGCTTAGATTGTATCATACGCATAAGAAATCTCGAGCACCAAGAGATATGAAAGCCCCCGTCTTGAGCGTTGCCGTGTTGATAGATTGTCTCCCCTAGTCAACAACGCAGGAATGAGTTTCGTCGAGCATATCCTCGACGTCCAGCCCGAGCGGCTCCAGAAAATGTTCGCGACCAACGTATATGGCCCGCTCTACTTAACCCAAGCCGTCGTCAAGCTGGGCAAGATGCCGCGAGGAGGCAGAGTTATCAACGTGGGCAGCGTAGTGTCGAAGACATTCCCGTCCATGCTACCCATCTACAACGCAACCAAAGCGGCGTTAGACAGCCTAACCGTGAACTGGGCTGCGGAGGTAGGGGCGAAATCAGACGTATGAGCCGATGAATTAGTACTAATAGCGTATTAACAGCTCGGCCGCACTCACGGCATCACAGTCAATACGCTGGCACCGGGTCCCGTCGTCACGGATATCAATAAGGACTGTCCAGAGACGTTTGAGGCGCTGGTCGCGGCACAGTGAGGCTCGGACCGCCCTGGCGTGCCGCAGGATATCGCTGATGCGGCGCTCCTCCTTGTTTCGGAGAAGAGCAGCTGGATCACAGCGCAGTGGATTGCCGTGGATGCTGGCACCACTGGGGATTAATCTTGGTACAGATTTGACGAAAGAGCGCAGTGTAAAAGAAGTTGGGGGCATTTTGTCTCGATTCAATTCAAATATCTAAGGGTATAATATTGTTACATTAGTCATCACACATCCTCCGGTTTGAACCACTCGCAATTTAGTACCTTCAACCAATCAAGTGGGTAGTAGCCAGGTATTGTCCATATTAAGTCTCGATGTCTCCAGGCAGAATGACGAGGGTAGGGTCTACGGGTATGGCGTCGAGCTGTCGAAGCATGCTCGCCTCTATGTAGCTGTCGATCTCGCTGCAAAGCGAATCCGACTTCCCCGCGTCGATAGCGTCGACCCAGATGATGCCGCGCGCTATCTCCATTGCCTGGCTGCTGGTGTGTAGGCCGATGGTTTCCATAATGCCGACGATGGTTAGCACATGCCAAGCACGGTTCGGGCTCTCCTCCTGCATGGCGCTTATGATGTGAGCCCAGAGGTTGAGCTCGGCGATGACGCCCCAGTCCACCAGCGGAAGTTGCGAGATCTGCCGGAACGCCTCGAGATGGCGCTCCATTTCGTACGCTCCGTAGCCCATTCGGATCTTGATAGCAGCCAGAAATACGAGCGCGGCCCGGCGGAAAGCTTCTCTGGCTGCCGTGCCCGAGTACTGAGGATCTGATGGGTCATTGGGAAGTGGGCGCCCCTCAAGCGATAGGATCTCATGAAAGGCTGGCCCTAGAAGCCGTGCTATCGTTACGTCGTCTGTCCAGAACCTGTCATTGCCGGTTTGCCGGTTGATATAGCTGGCCACGGCGGCTGTCGCTTTCATGGCGCTCATGATGTCGCCTAGAGCGGGACAATCTGCATTCCAAGACTGCAGCAATTGTTGCAGGTAGTGAGAATCATTACCAGTGTCTATTTCTTTGATGGCACCTTGTGGAACCTTGAATCGTGGTTTGGCGTTGAAAAAGGTCGCTCCGGCTAGATCAAGCCTGTCGTCTAAGTTTAGGATATGGGCGTTCATCATATTCGCCACGGGAATGAGAAACCTACCAGGATATCATTATTCGCAGGAATGGGCTGCTTAGGGTTTCTAGGCCACCTTTCCTATCAATGATGCGTTGGAGTCCTTCCATATGAACACAGAAACGATCAAAGTTGCCTATTGATGACTATACTAATCTTCAGTATGATGTGACATATAAGACGCTAGAGAGGGGAATAGTGGACATACGTCGTGGCAGACAAACCCAGTAACAGCAATGACAAGGCCCTCGCTATCCCTCTCGGTAGGATCCGCAAGCCTCTTGGTAATCGACGCTAGCGACAACGTGTACCACTTCATAGCTTCGTCATTGGTGTTAAACTCGGGCTTGTGCCTCTGCGCCTGCGGATCCGTTTTGATACCGCGGTATAACGCCGCGTTGGCTAGGGTGATGTGAAAGGCGGCAGAATCCGATAAACCCATTGTGATCCAGGGAAATCGGAATGGTCTATATGTCGTCTGCGCCTCGGTGACCACTAATACCGGCATTAGATTTTGAAATTGAAAGTCTTTGGAAGGTCTTACAGAATCTGACTAGGTTCATCCGATCCTCGTCCATTTCGACCGGAAACACCAACGTATTTAAGTTACTGTCCATCCTAGGACTTGGGATTGTCAGTGCTCGTGATGGGCTGCTTGGCCCGGCCTCATCTTCTTTTGAAGAAGAGGCCGAACTGCCTTCCCCTAGGATGCATTCTCCGCGCTTCTTTGGCCGCGGTTTTCTGCGAGCTTTGCCGATATCCTTCATGACATGACGACGAATCTTGGTGGAATGCCGTTTGACATCGCCGGGATTGGCGACGTTGACGAATTCAAAGTCTGGCATTCTTTTATGGGACTGGAGTTGAGCTCCTTGGTGGCGGTTATTAGCGAATTAACTTCGGACGTCCGAGTTGGATCGAGCAGCCTCACTGGCACTTCAACGGGTGCAGGCTAGTCTTATATCTGGTGAGGTTCTAACTTGGTTCTCATTAAGGTGCTCGGTTCAATATTTATATATCTCATCGCATTCAACTTGTTAGACTATATCTGTTTACTGACATGAATTGATCTGGAGTAATTCATAGCTGAACTTTGTCCGGTCGATGCATCTCGTGACCCTAGTCTGACCGGGGCGAGGCCTGCTGACTCATCTGTTGACTATTGGACCAATGCTGTGCCACCGCTAGCAGCGTAGGCTATAAGGGGCTCTTCTGCGATTTCTAAAAATAATTCTATTCCTCATTCCTAGCAACCTCATTATCTAAGGAATTATGGAATCAATTATGGAATCATCTTCAAAACAGTAGTTTTGTGAGTTAATCAGATCGTCGGGAAACTCAAATTTACTCATAGGACTTTCTGAGCTGTTAAATCTACTATACGATATTATGTCAGATCCAGGAGCGGGTGGAAAATAACCCGCTTTGCTCTCCGAATCCTACCCAATCATAACTCTCATCCCCTACATATACCTAGTAGTTACTGTTATCAAGGCTATGGAATCTTACAGGAATCAGTCATACATTGCACGATGTAGGGGATTGCAATGGAGCGACATTGCGAGCCAATAATCAGAGGAACATACCTGCGTAGACAGCACCGAGCTCTATTCTTCGGCACCAGAGACATTGACAAGTCATTCAATACATCAATAGACAAACGTATACTCGGGTCAAAAGACATTTATTCATTCAATCATCACATGCTATGTCCCAGAAAAACCGTCATCACGAAGCAGACGTCACATTTAGACTTAAAAACTCCTAATCCATACAGAAACCATTTCTCATAAAACCCCTAACCCCGCGCGGCCCTCAGCCTGCCAAGGCAGACGGACAGGCATACCTCCATCTTTCACTCTCTAAACGCCGAGCGCGGCGTTGAAAGCGTCAGCAGCAGCCTGGCCGTCGAGCGAGTTCGCCGCATCGGCGCCCTCCTGGCACTGGGCGACAGTCGCGTCAGAGGCTTGGCACTTGGAGGCGAGCTGGGAGCAGATGAAGTCGGTGATGACGGCGGGCTTGAGGGCGGAGCCGTGGTTGAAGTCGGCAGTGTTGACGGGGGCGAAGGCGTCCTCGTCGCCGCGGTCGTCCTGCTTGCCGAACGAGATGGCGGGCGACCCGCAGTCGCCCGTGTCGACCGACTGGCGGCGCTTCTTGGCGTTCTGGGCCACGCACTGCTGCTGCTGCGCGTCGCAGTCCGACACACTGATGTCGGCGCTGCCGCTGTTGGCCGCGTTGGCGCACGCGTTCTTCTGCACGTCGCATGCCCGCTGGATTGCTGCGCCCTGGTTCAGGAAGTCCGCGCCGTTGACCGAGAACGGCTTGTCGGCGTTGGAGCTGATGACGGGGACAGGGGCCGAGCCAACGTTGCCAGTGAAGGCGTTGACGTTCACGCCAGTAGTGGCGGTGGCTCCCTCGTTGGCGTTGGCGTTGCCCGCAGCGTTACCGGCGTCGGCACTATTGTCTGCAGCACCATCATCCGCGCATTCTGTTTTCATTAGTACTGCTCGCGCTGAAAGTCCGGAGTGGTAATTAAATTTGACTCACCATCATCAGCGGCGTCGCCAGCATCAGCGTTGTTGTTGGCATTACCGGCGCCAGCGTTAGCGTTGGCATTACCACCCGCGGCAGCAACGGCAGCATCAATCTCATCCGCAGTAGCGTCTTCAACCAGAAGGTTCTGGCTGAAAATGCAACCTTCAGCGTCATCTTCAGTATCGCAGGTGTTACCAGCGCCGGTTGGATCGCCAACCTATATTCCATTGTCAGTTACCCGACCAGTGCAGTGGTTGTGGGGATATTTACGTACCTCACCAGGTGCGAAAGTTCCAGATTGAAGAGCGAGCTGAGGATCGGCGCCGATCGACGCGAGCTGAACAGCTAGATCAAGGGTGATCTGCTTGTTCAGGGCAGCAGCACCGTCAGATGCGGGGTCCTGGTGCTGCTGGATGGCGGCGATCTCGGGGTTCTTAGCAGTCTCGGACTCGCAGAGAGCGGAGGCTAGGCCGACGGAACCAGTGTTCCTTTCCTAATGGACATATTAGATATGGACTAAATGTCGCGAACTGCGCAATACATACAAGAGCACGGAAGATCAGCGCGTTAGCCATGCCATCGACGTCGTTGGCCGCCTTGGCATTGGTGAAGGCCTGGTCGGCAACTCGCTGTTGCAAGCAGTCCAAGTCCTGAACGAGACCAGCACCCTGGGCCGCGGCCGCGTTTCCGAGCAGGGCGAAAACCGGGTCTTGGACCTGGTCGACGTTGTTTAGATTCAGCGCCTCACCCACGCCGGTGAGGAACTTGTTGTGTGAGTGCTCCTGAGGGACCTCGCGCCTGAACTTGGCCGAAGCACCAACGGCGTGGCGGCCCTTCCTGAACAMCCTCACGGCATCGGGGCGGGCAGCTGCCACACCCAGCATAGCCAACAAAGCAGCACTCGTCTCAACCTTCATGTTGTCGGTTTTCAAAAGGAAACGACTGTTCGTGAAATATACAAGATCGTAAGTACTAAGAGGCCCTGCCTAATGATAGAATATGCCGAAGCAAACAAAGAACGTGAGAAAGTAACTGAAGAAATAGTTCCCAGAACTAGAAAGAATGTAACAGGGKGAGAAAGATGTGCTGTCGTCGGATGGAGAAGAGAGGGAAAGGAATGCCGACATCGTCTGCGACAATCATGTCGCTATATATACAGCATGAACCATGAGGATCGTATAGGCGCCAAGCTAAGGCCCATGTTAAAGCGTATACGTTGATGAAGCTTCGGCGTTGCAAGCCGACTGGTGTGCTCCTGGGTGCCAAGAGGTGTCCCAGCTAACTGTCTCACCAGAAGTAGCCTGAGTACTATGTAGTTATATCGGCCCCGTTTTTTGCTTCATTGGACCCTGGCCCCGTAGATCTAATCGTCCTAAGATAAGATGTTGGGCTGGAGAAGAAACACCATCATCCAAATCTAGAATACGCGGCTAGGGTGGTTGACATCGGCTCAAGTAGAAGCCGGAGGGAAATAGCTGTCAAGGGTTGAGATCAAATGCCTTGCATCTGGCTTTGGACGCAGGAGATCAGAGCCAGGATATCATTGTCCTCTTCGGCGCGAGGCCCGCTGAGCCGCGCATGGTATATGCGTACAGTACGACTGTGAACAAAAGCAGATCGATGGCCTCGTTGTCAGCTCATCAGTCCTGGTCGTATTGTATATTGTAAGGGAATTTCCCTTCTAGGGTACCCAATTGATAATGCCTGTTGTCAAGCTGGATGCCACTGGGGAGAAAGTGGACACTGGCTCCGTGTAATAGCGCTCAATTTCAGTTTTGAGACTGATGAAGTTGGGATGAGACTGACTATCCTACCCGAAGTGTCTCATAGTGGCCGAGCCGCGTCCGGGGGTAGCAAGGGTTGTGATTGGCTGGGCTAACACGCGAGGGCAACCCCTGGCGCCACTTTGATCGCCCCAGGGCTCAACTCCGCATAGCTGCGAGCTATTCCCTCCCGAGAGCCGACAACAACGTCTGAACTTGCTCTCTTCATTCAAGTGTCACTTCTCATAACCCAGAAATCTCGTGGCTGTCAGGGGCTCATAACAAGGATTTCCCTACCTGTACGCGGAGACAGTCCTTCGCGGAGTGCAGAGTACTTCCTTATGATTATAAAGCTGATCCGAGGTGGGCTAATCCCGTCTATAGCATATCGGACCTCACGGAATATCACATAAGGCCATCTTCTAAAATCGAAACTATAAGCGGATCTAACGATCCATCATAGTGAGCATATAACGCCATGGCTCTAATGCACAAGCCCCCGATGTATCTTCTTACATCCGTGAAGGTCAATCGCGACGTTCTACATATATAGCCGTGCAATACAAGATCTTACCTGTAACGGCGCCAAGTTCTATGACGCCCGGCAGTGATGTCCTCCCGCATTCGGGAAATCTTATAATGTCGGATATGGTTCCATTTATAGGGCCGTAAACATGGCTCCATCAAATGGCCTCTTGCTTACACAATCCGCTTTAAGTCGTTGTCGCATAATGAGACCGCAGCTTGGTTTGATGTGCGTTATACGCGTAATATAAGCCGACCATACCCAAGAGTTCGTCCGACATTTTATCCATGATTGATCGCCTTCCAAGTCTCATCCGAACAGGTTTGACAGCTTCTACGTAGTATATAAAGCCATCCTTTTCGTCAATGATCATCATCAATACTAACCTTCTCGATCATCTGCACTACCACAAGAAACATGCCAGGACGCTCCTCATAATTCGCCTAGCGCATGACCTAGTTCTGCCATTATACCCGTGTATTGATATAAATAATAGAAAGCATCAATGCCCTCCAAAGAAAGCTGTCTGTTTCGGATGCTAGCTCTCCACAAGGCTATAGCCCATGTCATGACTAGTAGCAACCTCAGCCCACTATGCGGCATGCCATAACATAGCTCTACGGGACTACGCTAGAACCTATAGCAAAACAAATTGCGCGTGAGCTAGATGCTTCGACTAGCTGCTTAAGCACCTATGAGGTAGTTAATCCAACACAGACAACGAACATGTCATTGGAATTGAGAATGCATGTTAAACTTGACAAGTTTTGATTCATTTTGTACAAGTTGGCAACGCCAAGGGGGAAACACATCTAAAGAATGCCATGAACCTCACGATCTTGCCATTACGTCTATGCAACCCATTCGGGACGATAAAAATGGAGGCATGACCCGCCAGTCTAGTAGTGGATAAATTTGTACATCAACAATAGCTCGCTTAACCGATGACCAGCTTGTCTTCCTCGGGGAACTCGTACGAGGGGATCTCGAGGTTGAGGGGCGCCGGTCCTTTCCTTATACGTCCCGAGATGTCGTAGTGAGAACCGTGGCACGGGCAGAACCATCCGCCGAAATCTCCTGCCTCGCCGATCGGCACACAACCCAGATGTGTGCAGACACCTGCAGAAAAAACCATGTTAGCCATGCTTCGTGAAACGCCTCAACCAATAGCTACAGTATAATTCGGGGAAACGGGGAGAATATCGTMCCCAACATGMCCAGCCACTCGGGCTTCTGAACACGGTCCTCGTCGGCCTGGGGATCTCTTAACGAGTTGATGTCGACCGAGTTCGCCTCCTTGATCTCCTCCTCCGTGCGGTGTCGGATGAACACCGGCTTTCCTCTCCATTTGATGATGACGTTCTTGCCCTCGGGGATGGCGTTGAGATCGACCTCGACCTTGGCCATGGCCAGGACGTCGGCGGACGCGGACATGTTCTTTAGGAATTCTATATGTCAATGCAGAATATTAGATACTGTGCGCCTAGATCAAAACCGGATAGATGGGACAATCTAATGGTAGTGACGAATATGTCCGAAGTACCACTCGATTCGCTAGCTGCAACGCACCTTGCACTGTAGACTTGGCACCAGCGGCGGTGATGGCGCCCATCGTGCCGACCATAAAGTACTGGAAGAGCAGGTTCGTGTTGGCGCTGCCCTTGGCGAAGTAGTGGCCGAAGTCGGGGATCTTGGTGGACTTGGGCTCGCCCTTGAAGGGGCTCGAGTAGGAGCCGGAGTCGCTGAGCTGGGCGGAGGTGCTGAGGGCGCGGGCGGCGTTGAGGCGGCAGCAGGATCTCGAAAGTCCTCGCGCGAGGGCGCGGGAGGCAATGGTGAGAGGCGCCATGGCGTGGTGGGGGGTCAATTGGTCGTCGTAGGGATGGTGGTGAGGTTGAGGTCTTTTTTTCGGTATCGAAAGACTTCGGCAATGTTTCCAAGCTAAACTGCGAATGGGTCGTTTAGGTAATTGGCCTGAGGCAGCGAAAAATCCAAAGCTCTGAAATTGCTGTCGAATGATTGGCCCGATGCTCTCGGGTTAGCCCGACAATTATCGATGAGTAAGCTGTGTTACTGTCACGTGATGCTTCTGTGCAGGTAATGACGTCGCATTGTGATGTATCCATATGGTACCAAGGTACTCCAGTTTGTTCACTCGACCTGCTGGGCTCACTAACAACGGGCCGCCAACAATTGGTGATAGATAGCTACGGTAGGTTCACACACACTTCATTATATTAGGTACCTTAGATAGGTAAATTTAATATCTTATATTCGTTCCTTTGATTTGATATACCTAAGCGGCTACCTGCCTCTGCCATCTAGCCAGTGGTGCAGTGCTCTTATCATTTCCCTGAAGCGCGGGGCCAACATGAGCTGCCCCCTTTTAGTGAATACGTTTCAACTCCTCAACCAGGTTTCGCATAGCTTCGACATCAGGGCCTAATCCCTCACATACCTCTCTTTGCGCCCGCTCATCTATATCAAGGAATCGCTCAAGAAACTCACCGTCGATAAAGCGGAATGGCCCATCTGACTCGCGCTCTTCGTTCCTGAAAGATCGGTATCTGGAGAAGAGTATGTTGCCAGTAGTCTCTACGACCTCGGCAAGCTTGTTCTGGAATCGGATCAAAAGATCTTGGTGATTGGGTGCAATGGTTCCGAAAAGGTAGACACCTCCTTCAGTCTATAACTCCAGTCGTTAGTGATAATACTCCATCTGTATCGATGCCGTTGATAACTCACCGTGCCGAGAAACGCCCGCGGAATAACGACGGCGTTCTCACTAGCTTCGACATTGACCTTTCGGATTTTGTTCACCATTTCACCCAGATTGATCTCACTCGTCACTTCCATGCGGCTCTTGTCCTCTGTCGTAACGCCCGCCAGATTTCTTCTCAATACTAGTAAATTGCCCTGTGCGTCTGATTCTAGCCACGATTCCTGGTCGACGTGGCACACAGCAGTAGCCCAGAATGCTTGATAATGTCTTGATACTTCTTCAAGCTTGGCCCCTGAGCCAGCAGCTGGTGGGTGATACTTAACTAGAGTCATAGACTTCATCAGATCCGCAACTGCGATGATGTCACCCTCGATTGCCAGGTCAACCGGGTATGTGGATGGTCGATAGGATGCGATTTTTTTCATCTCCGCAGATGTCGAGGACAGCTCGTTGTATGAATACACAACAATTGTCTTTGCTAAGGCCGCAACGATCTTGTCGTTTAGAATTCCAAGGCACCTGCAAGCGCCTTTCAGGTTTCGACTGCTAATCAGATAGGGTGACCTTTCGCTGTCAACCCCTAGAACTAATATTCGACCTTTGATAGCATCTTCCGCTGTGGTACCTTGTGCATCGTCAAGATAAGAAGTACCAACTAGGAATCTCTCAACTAGATTTCCGCTTGCATCCGGAAGCTCGGCTCGAATCACAGACTCGACTAGTTCAACTCTGGGCGAGCTATCTAACACGAAGTCCTTCCCAAGCTGTTTGAACACAACCTCGTCCACCAGTTTGAATGAGCTGGTAATAATCTCCTCGTTGTTCTTGACTTGTCTCTTAAAACAGCCTAAGCCGAAAGCCCGTTCGATACGTGAATAGGCTATGCGACGGACAGTTTCTCCCATGGGTAGGGTTTGGACGTGTGTTCGGCGCTCTGTGTCTATGGTGGATATCTTTACTTCTTTCTCTGTCGCAACGACAATGGAATCTGGGAAGGCTTCGGCGTTGAACGGGCACACGCAGGTTGCATCGTCAACCGTGACTGCAGAGTAGACTATTCTACCCTCCGCTCCGTAGACCAAGCTGGGGTGCTCACTTGTAGCAAATACGTTGTAAATCCCGTTGGTCCGAGGAAGTAATTGTAATCTTGCCTGTCTTGTCCCAAGAACAACACTCTTCCGCCCAGATAGGGAAAAGTCATCTTTAGAGACATTGAACGTAATGACAAAGCCATCCTCCATGGCTACAAACAACGTGGGCCCAGCTTGATGTGGAGGGAGCACTTGTGCAAGCGCAATGTCTCGAGGTATAGACGCATTATTTTCCTTGCGTCGTAAGTTCTCTGAATGAACAGACTGCAGGGTTTTTAAGTCGATGATAGAGATTGTGCCTGATTTCCAGAAACCAATCACACCAATGCTGGGGTATTCCGGAGGCAAATGGACACAAGCCACTTGGTCATTCTCTTCAAGGTCGTTATGCTCAACACGCACTAGATCCTGCTGTATCTGTAACGATATGACAACCCTTCCGTCAACAGCGAGGAGGATCCATTCCTCATTTGCTGATACATTCGTAATCTGTCCTTCGGCTGGTTTCCATGTCGATACCACAACGCCTCCTTCCGCGTCGACTAGCAGTGCACTAGTTGTTGTAACCTGGAGAATTCGACCATCCGGGACGTTTCGAGCTAATAGAGTCTGCTCGTTAAATATCATCCCACTAAACTCTTCGACTTCTTCGACCTCGCCGTCAGGATTAAATTTAAATATTCTGGTTTCCGTGAGGAATGAGACAACCAGTATGTCCGTCTTTGATGCTCCATAGGATTTAAGGGAGAACAACGCTCGAATGCTCTCCATCTCGGCAAGAATTCCAACATCGTCCAATCCAACGCCACTCCGTACACTCCTTATGCTACCGTCCTTATAAACGCCGCTGCCGGTGACGATCCTTGCTTGGCCAGATGAGTATTCGTTAGTTGTCTGCCCCTCTCCTTCGCGATTACCCATATCCATGATGTTGAGATCCAAAATTGGGGCAATGCTATGCAGAGTTTGAATTAAAGCCAGTGACTTTGTGCTAAGGTCGACCTGGAAAACCTGCGAGTCGCCATAGTGAGATCCAACAAACAAGACGTCTTTTCCCATATAAACAAGACTATTGGCTCTCGAGGTAACTCCGATCTTGGTCATCTGTAGGTCAGTCACCACGGCTCCATCAAGAAGAATCTCGAGTAGCCACATGGTTCCGTAGTCATCGCCGATAAAGTAATGCGAAACATCGTACTCGGCCCAAGCTACGAAGATGGAGGATTCAGGGAGCGCGGTCTCGACGGTTTTCTTGGCAGCATCATCATAGTATAGTAGCCGTGTCTCGCCGACGACGATCACGCCACCAAGTTGAGCCCGGGCGGTAGAGGCATTCCGTATTATGTAGCGCTTCTGGTCTTCCTCACCTCTGCCAACTGGTATTAAGATCGCAGCACCGGGATCTTGAATATCCAAGCGATCAACCTGATCTCGGACTTCAAACCGGGAAACTTCTGTGTTCTTGTCATCGGCTGTTAAGCGATATGTGACAAGCTGGGAGTCGGGAATATCGGTTCGAGACTGATAGAGGAATGCGATCTTCGGGTGGCCGGTTTCGACATGTAGGAAAGTTGCGGATTTTATGAAGAGCTCCGAGACTCGTATTTGATCCATCCAGTGCAGATTCTGTCTCTTACTCTTCACCGTGTGCATGCGCAGCACATTGATAACTCCCTCCCAAAGGAGGACCACCATGAACCGGCCTGTAGGGTCAACGCAACACATGTCCTGACTCTGAGCATCGCGCATGTGTTTTTCGTGGATGTCGAAGAATGAGTCAACCGTCTCTAGCCTTTTGTCTGCAGCATTCCACCCGAATGTAAAGTAGTGAAACCTGTCGGTTCCAACGAAGACCAACTCGGTGTCGGCATCTCGAGGCTGTAGCTTCTGTAGTATGGAGATGGTACCATTGACGGCTTTTGTGTCTGTGTGTACTAGGGTCCCGGATTCCTCAAGCTTCCATATTTCGAGGCGATTGGTTTTGCTATTAGATATCAGCATTCACCTCGTCACTGTATTAGTGCTTATGGGCTTAGCGTGACCTACGCAAGAATCAAGCACTCATCCTCTCCGGGATACAGGTTGACGCGCAAAGCGTGTCGAACGCTGTTAGGCCGGTGGATAGGGGCTATGTAAGCCATATTCTAAGCTTCGCATAGTTTGCGACAACTAGAACATGGTGAGGTGCGGTCAAGTCAGCGGCTGCATTGGAAAGACGGAGCTTTAATAAAATGGAATTAGTTGTAGAAGATGATGCAAAGGGTCGGCGATAAGCAGGTGCGCGGGGATTAGCGATAAACAGGCTGACAGGTACCCGCGTCTAGTGGGGTCGAACTTTCCCTAACACCCCCTCAGCCCCTCAATGACAACCTTAGAAGCTCTAGGTACAGGCTTCCGATTACAGAAGAGTAGGCTTCTCCATGAAAGTGAATTGTGGCATCAGCACTCACAGCTTTCTTTCACTAGGGTAACATAATATTAATCTTAGTTCTAATGATACCTGAGTATTCGTCCGTAATCGCATCGAGTCTTTATGTTTCTTACAATAACCTACAGATCACTAGAGCTTCATTTCTATCAACACCCATGTTATAGCTAGGTCAAGCCGCTTTAGCAAACGAAACCGAGGAACTCAAGGGACAAAACACTGGGGAGCCAGATTTCCCAGATTACACTCGCCATCCACTCTGCTCCGTCTAGAAGGTATTAACCAGGTCAAATAATAGGCTCAGCCTTTCAGCCAAGGAACTCTCTAGGTATAGGTTCAAGCCCGACTCGCCACAGCCGCTGTTTAGCACAGATGAAGATCTCTCCAAACCTCCCAAAGCAAAGGCTTGTACAACCTCCTACCTAAATATTAGCTATATTGCGCCAACGGTATACATGTAGGCAGAGGGGAAAAGTAGGAAGTTAAAAGTAGCATCTTATCAACTCACCGGGTACCTCTATAAGACCCAGCGCCATCCCCCCTGGGCTAAAAACCTCGACGCCGTCCCCACAGGCAGCAAACACGTTCCCGAAGGAGTCGCATGCTATTGCTGTCGGCACACCTTCCTTGACATAAGCGAATACACGCCTATTTATTAGGAAAGAGGATCCGAATCTTTCAGTGATATCGAAAGCATAGATAGTAGCAGAGCTGTGGATACAATTAGCGAAGGCAAGACTTCGATTTCGAATGGTGTGGGATAATAGGACGTACCGTGTAGGATCCATGCTCCCACCCGGACGAGCCGCGCCTGTGTCAGTAACATAAATGGTGTTGTCGTCCGGGCTCAGAGCTATTCCCATGGGCCTTGTAAAACCATCCGCAACAACACGTAGGTCTCCAGTCTTGGGGTCGAAACGATATACCTGGTTCGGTAGCTGCGGCTTAGGCCTGATTTCTTGCTCAAAGCCAACAGAGCAATCTGTGAACCATAAACCGCCTTCTGGGTCTTCAACAACACTCTGGATTGAGTTGAAGGGCTTGCCAAAATAGCTGGTTAGGATAGGCACGGGAGGCTTCCCTAAAGGCATGTACCAGAGGCCGCCAGACTCAGAAATCGTTATGCCCTGAGAACAGTATAATATCCCATCCTTATAACGGCATGCGCCGGCTGGCATAGGCATGCTCGGAGGCGGTCGTAGCTTCATCCATTGTATCTCGTTGATGGTGTACGGGTGTTCAGAATCACGCTGGAAGGATATCTTAGATATCAGAATAGTCGGCAGCTTCGAGCTGCTTGTGGATTGTAGAAGGTCCGACATGACGTAGAGCTCGTTTTTCTCAAGCACATACACGCAGCCATTGTGAAAGAACGGGTTTCTCGAGGAGTCGTCTGACGAAAGTAGAAGGGTCCATTCAGCCTCTTTGCCGACAACGCTTACGAATCCTGGATGGTACTGTTTAACAATAATCCTGTCCGAGTTTGGTGGCAGTTTACTGTTGATAAGCAATTCAGCATCTCTATTGGGACCTGGTAACTGAAGTGGCCACCAACGTATCTGATTTAGATCCTGGACGGAAATCTGCGATCTACGAAAGCTCATTAGTATTAACTAGAGCTATGGCCCAGCTGCGCTGTAATAGCTTACTTGGTTCGGTGATGCGCGCGTGGTGAAGCCTGTTTTGGTTACGGATGCCATTTTGATGGTGCCTGCAAGCGTGGCTGCTTGTGATCATAGATTGCTCATTGAGTTGATTTGTGATTGTACCTAATCAATGATAGCTGCTAAGACATGGCAGGTTGGTATATTCGACGAAAGTAGCACTGACGCTGTCGCAATAGAAGTGACGCGCAAGGGAGGTCTACCCCATTTTACGGCTGAATGACTAGAAGTGGATGGAACATTATCACTAGCTCCTAGCTACCTTCGCACTTCAAGATGAAGAGAAATTTTATACGAACATTAGTATAATTATGAGCCGACCCACTGCCTCAAATCTTGAAATTAAGAATGTTAGGGCGAGGTTAGAGCAGTGGTCAAGTCGAGTAGCTATCGTCATTGATGTTAGAATGTACATTCGTTTTTAGCGTGCCAAGCCCTGGAACATCTCACTGTATACATTCACTATTGACTTAGATACTGTATCTATACTGTTATTATCTACCTTATGTAAGTAATTCCTGGAACTTTAAAGGGAAAGGTGGGAAGTAAATGAGATTATTAGACTATCATGCTTCACTGTTTTTAATTAGAAGCCATAAGCATCAACTTCGTATGTCAACATATTTCGATGCAGACGACAGCATGGGGGCAGGATAACGATATGTCTGATGTAACTACCTCACTTCTTGTAATCGACCTAATCCGGACTTATAGGAATGCGAGACGATATAAGCCCGGTGTTATAAGGCCGGACCTGGCCCCCCTTGAGCGACTTAGTAGATAGACGTAGAAACTGTGGTTACTTATAAACAGGCGTACCAGCTCATATGTAGGCCATTCTATCATCTCATGCCCACATATTACTCATTTATCTAGGAATATTCAAACTCGGCCAAAGAAAAATGACTATTATTCTAGTAACGGGAAGTAATCGTGGCATTGGACATGCTATAGTCCAAGCAGCAGGAACTCGAGTTCGCGATGCCACTGTCTTAGTTGGTTGTCGATCCATGGAGAATGCCCAAGAACCTATAAAGAAGCTTAAGGAGCTGGGCGTTCCGGCGAAGCTTGAACCTCTAGAGATCACTATAACTGACGACGAGAGCATAAAAGCCGCTATACGAACAGTCGAGGAGAGATATGGGAAATTAGATGGTTAATACCTCGATCGCTTGCGATATAGATTGATCATACTGCTGACTAGATCAGTTCTGGTCAATAATGCCGGCACTATTCCCTTGCAAAAGTCAGATGATTTGACAGATGTCAGGGAGAACTGGGCTGAAGGTTTCGACTGCCTGGTTACGTCTCAGGTTCTCGTCACCAAGGCATTTCTGCCTCTTCTTCGTAAGGCTGAATGGGGCAGAGTGATTATGATTTCCAGTGCTCGAGGAAGCCTGGCTAGAAACAAGTCCATGGAGGTAAGAGACCTAAGAAGCTCGTCGAGGTTTAGGAAACATGAGTTAACAGGACTTAAAGATGCCTCCCACACAGAGCTTCATGTATAATTGCTCCAAAGCGGCGATAAACCTCGTAACCATCGAGTTTTGCAATGCCGAAATAAGGGAGGTGGCTAAGGAAACAGACAGGATCACTTTCTGGGCGACCAACCCAGGCTACTGTAAAACGGCGTTCAACAATTTTAGAGGGTTCAAAGATCCACTTGAAGGGGCTGAGGTCACTGTGAGACTGTTAGAGACCAGACGATGGGAGATACCGTCGGGAACGTTCTGGGAGTTCGAACAAGGGAAATTCCGGCAAGTCCCCTGGTAATGAATGATGTTTTCCATTGCGTTCATGCCATCTGTAGACACCGTGCCCTTTAGGAATATCACAAAAAGACCTCTCGCGCATTAGGAGAACCTTCGATAGTTTTCAATGCTCTTTCGCAGGTTGGCTGCTCTCATTGTGACCATATCTATATGTACAGTCGACCGATATCCCCGGTCGTTTTATCATCTAGCCAAATCTAATKCTTCGATTTCTTCTCGTCCTCATCCGCTTGCTTCAAGAAGTTCCTGTATGTCTGTTAGTGCTGGCTCGTCGCGGGATATTCGGAGATGCGCACTGGATGAAGTCTGCCTCGTCGGGGCTCGATGCGTTGATGGGAGGAGTCTGAGTAGGCTTCTTGCTTCCACCGCTGAAGGCGACGTAGCTACCGCCGAATAAGGTTGCGAGAACACCCATTGCAAGCTGGAGAGCCGGGAGCAATTAGCATCATGGATGTCAAGTTCGACCGGAACGGAGACAGATGTTTGTTGAGGTAACCTACGTAGTGCGAGCCGACCTGGCGGCCAAGGACAGTGTACATTTGGACCATCTTGACGGTATTGAAGAATTGACCGTGAGCGGAGGGATATAAGTAGGCTCCGATGACGAATCGACGACGGCGTAAGAGTAAGAAGGATATGAAGCTGTCAAAATAATGCTCAAGAAGCTCCGGATTGAAATCCCCAATCTTGACCTAGCTCAGATGGGTTAGTCGAAGTGGATTCTGAGGCACATTATCTGATTCGACAAAACTGCCACAACGGTAACCGAGGTTTATCCACTAGCCATCCCGGTCTATCTCCTAGGCTGCCCGCCGGACACAGGGGAGGAACGTCCGAATCCCGATAGCGACGTCACTAAATTCCCGTGTCGCAACCGGGGCTTCTAGCTTTCTATTTCTTACTTAACCTTTCCATACCCCCGTCTTCCCGAGTTTTTAGTCTTATTTATAGTTTGAGACGTTTTCGCTTCATTCATTAAATTTTCCAACTAAATTCTATTCTTACAGTTGATCTGTAGTCACGATGTGGTGGGGGAAAGGATCAGAAAAATCCGAAGCTTCGCAAGATAAGCCGTCGCAAGCCCCGCCAGCAGCGACCCAAGTCGATCCGCGCAAAGATGCCACACAATTCGATCCTAATAAGCTGCCAGAGCCGCGCGCACTACCAAAGAGCTTGCAGAAGATAGTGGATAAGTCAGACAAGGACGATAATTTCTTCGATGAACTGGTATCGGGATAGTGCGTCGTCATGTTACCCGTTTCACGAGGGTATAGCCGAGCTAATGTGCCGTTACTCAGCGCACCCGATTCCACCGAATCCAACGTTCGATATGCCGCCTACGCGAACAGACTGCGAACTATTATGCTCTCAGCCCACCGTTATGTGGCGTACACCTCAGATATAGGAGAATCTTTTAGGCCCGTCGCACATCCGTGGATAGTCAGAGGCGCATATGGAGTATCGTGGGCTTATGTCTTGGGCGATGTTTCGTACGAAGGATACAAGGCCTACTGGCAAAATCAGCGAACGTTGAACCCACAACTAGTGCTCTCGGAGAAGCAACAAAAAGCCACTGGGTTGTCGATMCCTGCMCCAGCCGATGCTAAACCCGGAGTTGTTTCACCCTTGGAAGATTACAGAACTGTAATGGTCCAACGAGCCATCTTTCAGAGTCTTGCCTCGATGGGACTTCCCGCATTCACGATTCACAGCGTAGTCAAATACTCGAGCAAAGCCATGAAGGATGTGAAGAACAAGACGCTCAGAGTATGGGGTCCTATAGGACTTGGTCTCTCTGTTGTCCCGTTTCTGCCAGCAATATTCGACAAACCCGTCGAAAACGCGGTTGAATGGATGTTCCACAAGGGCTTTGCGTTATACGGTGGAAAGGAGTATATTGGAGACTCCCCGTCAACAGGGCGAGAAGCAGCCTTGAAACATAAGCCAAAGACGCACCCCAAGGAAAAGGAATTGTAAGACTATAAATGTCACGATAAACGGTGAAATAAGAATTGTTCGGCGCATGAGGAGTCATCTCCACTCCTCGGTATCATTTTTTCTGTCACCATTAGCCCTGAGTAGGGATGGAGGGGAAAGCTCGCAAATGGAGAATCATTCATCATCAAATATTTATATCTATACTAAGGCCGTATGTATATATAAATCAAACGCCACTGCTTCTATTAACCTTCACTATGGTATCTCCGCTCCGAAATGCAATGCCCAGTAAACGCCGTTCTTGATGCAGTCCGTCATAAGTCGTTTTACAACTCAATCAAATCGGGCGGTGGTCCGACGCCTCGCAGCAAGACTATCGTGTTGCCACTGATAAGCGCCGAACCGACCTTCTCGTTGAATTCCAATATGCGTCCACCTTCCACGTGGAACACCCGAAGCTTGTCCCTCTCGTCGGAGGATTGGTTATTAATATTCTCAATTTGCAGGCTCCTAGCCGCGGCATCTAGCACTCTTCCTATGACCCAGTCCTTCGAGTAGAAGAACTCGCCCTTGTAATTCTTCGCCGTCGTGGTCTCCGCCTCCGCCTCCACATACAAGTACACCCTCTTCTCTGGGGGCAGCTTCGCATCCCCCTTCGCAGTCTTCTTCAGATTATTAACGGCAACGAGGCGCGCGGACGTCGACGTAGGCTTGGCCTTGGGGAGCGCGCGGCCGGCCATCTCGCGCTTGGCGGCGCCCCAGGCCTTCAGCTTCGCGAACGCGGACCGCGTCTGCTCGGTGACGTCGAACTGGGCGGGGCGCGCGCCGATGGGGACCTTGTTCTTGCAGTCGTGCTCCTCCTTCAGCCGGTGCTTGAGGCAGTAGTCGCGGTTGCAGCTGGCGCAGTGCACGCCCGGCACCAGCGACGTGCCCACCACCGTCTTGCAGTCCGCTGCCGCGCACGGCTTCTGCGACACGAAGTCGCGCATGCGCTTGCCTTCGCCCGCCGACGGCTTCACGAGCTGCGCCTGCCGCCGCCGCTCGGCCCAGGCGCCCGCGTTGGCGCATTTGTGTGCGGTCTCGGTGCGGTGGTCGAGGCAGAAGGTCTTCTTGCAGCTCTGGCAGAAGAAGGGGAGGAAGTCGAGCTGGTTGCAGTATTCGAGTTGGCAGTGCTTGCCGATGAGCGTCGCGTCGGCTTCTTTGTCCATCTTGACGTAGCTCGTGTCCTGAGGTTCTGCTGTAGATGAGGACGCCATGATTGCTGTAGGTATTTCGGTACTTTCTTATGTACTGATACTGGAGGGAAAGGAATGAGCGGCGGTAGGCAGATGACGGACTCGTAAGCCTCGTGGATGGCGACGTTGATGATTAAGATAGGGCGGAAAGGTCTGGAAGGAGCTGGCGGAGCTAGGGGATGTTGGAGACCGACGGTGGCGGGGCTACAGGTGGGTTGAGGCTGAATTAGGCGAGAAGGTGTGCTGGGCTTAGCGGTTATTTTAGGCTCGTCAGATGGATTCCAGCGGAACGATCAGACCCCCGACCCCCGACCCCCGCCATTGACAAATCCACCCATCTCCTAATCAAGGCTTAATTGGAATTCAACAGGGTCCCGAGTCACATGATTTCGCGTTTCCGATGACGACAATTGACTCGCCGCCTTCGACGTGCCTAGAGTTGGTGGCGTTTGCTGAGGCCGTAAGGTGCTAATTGACTCTCCTCGATTCTTGATGTCGCGACTGTCAGGATGCCTCCATACGTGCCGCGCAAACGAGTGCGCACTCCATCGCCAGATAATGATGACCAGCCTACGAAGAAATCCAGTAAGGGAAAAGGCAAAGGCACTCGCACTCCGGTAGCATCGGCCCGGAAGACAACTCTATTCGATGATCTAGATTCCGGTTCTAATAGAGGCTCAGCTGAGAAGACTAAATCAGCCATACAGCAGATGCATAATGATGACGATGACAGTGATGGTAGCTCCCTCAGTTCGCTTTCGGATGCTGATTTTGAGGATGTACCGGCTGCGAAGCGGCAGAAGGTACACCATGACTCGGATGAGTCGGAGGATGAGGACATGGAATTTGAAGATGTGCCCTCCCACGAACCTCAGCAACCAGACCCCGAGTTCGAGGGCGACCTTGAGTTGACACTGCATCAAATTAGCCATGTTCCCTTGGTTAGCGAACTAGGAAAGAAAGGTCCTTCGAAAAGGGAAAAGGCCATTCGTATTTCAACCCACTGCATGCATGTCCAGCTTTTACTCTGGCATAATGCGGTCCGTAACTCCTGGTTGTGCGATAAGGAGGTTCAAGCGATTATGATTTCGCACCTCTCGCCAAGACTCTGGGATGAAGTGGATCGCTGGAGGCGAAACAGTGGCCTAGATGTTCCAGAAGAAGCACCAAAGAAGCCCCCAAAAGGAAGAACGAACGCAAAGGGGAAAGGCAAGCAGCGCGCCTCAGCATCATCAAGAGATTGGGGTGATGCAGCAGACCGACTCGAAAAAGGTGTTCCTGATATGAGTCACGGCGACCCCTTACTGAGACTTATGAAATATCTCGTACCTTGGTGGAAACAAAGGTTTCGTGTTACCGCTCCTGGCTTACGTAAATGGGGTTATATGGGCGCCAGAAGGCTGGGCAAACTAAGGTCGAGCTTCGAAAATGAAGACCATGACCCAGAGCGTTTCGGTGAGCGAATCAAGGACCTCGAGGAATTCAGACAATGCGCGCAGGAGTGCACTGGTAGTCGCGATGTTGGATCCCAACTCTTTACGGCGTTACTGCGTGGCCTTGGACTCGAAGCGCGAATGGTGGCGAATCTCCAACCACTTGGATTTGGGTGGAGCAAGATCGAGGAGGCAGATGACGAAAATGATGTCCAAGGAGCTCAGCCGGTCCCTGCTAAGTCTACTGAACCTACATCCAAGAAACCGAGCGAAAGAAAGAAACAGCGAGTAAAGCCCGCAACTCGTCGCGTGAAGAAGACTGACAAAGATGCTTTGAAGATGGATTTGGATGATTCTGATGAATATGCAGAACTGCTTATGGATGAGAGCGACGACGACTCATCGATCGTTGACGTTACTGACACTATGCGTCCAAAACGAGCAGAATCGAAAGCTTATGATAAGGACCTTGAATTTCCTCACTATTGGACCGAGGTGCTATCGCCAGTGACCAAGAAATTTCTTCCGGTTGAGCCCATTGTCAAGTCAATTGTAGCCAGTAGTAGAGACCTCGTTGAATCACTAGAACCACGAGGAGGGAAAGCCGAGAAGGCAAAACAAGTTATGGCTTACTGTATTGGTCTCTCCCAGGATGGCACTGCCAAAGATGTCACGGTACGCTATCTCAAGAAAAATATTTTCCCTGGTAAAACAAAGGGTTTCAGAATGCCTGAAGAGAAGATACCGATTTACAACAAACATGGCAAAGTCAAGAGATATGATCAATTTGATTGGTTCAGATCGGTCATGCGTGGCTATATCAGGGGTGATAGGAAACATCCGATCACAGAGGTGGACGAGGAAGAAGACTCAACCGATCTCAAGCCGGCAAAGCCAGAGAAAAAGGAGGTTAAGGAAGGAGAAGAGACTCTCCAATACTACAAGACCTCGAAAGAGTATGTTCTACAACGCCATCTCAAGCGCGAGGAAGCTCTACTTCCCGACGCCGTACCTGTCAAGGTGTTCCGAAACAAGGGCAAAGGATCCAAAGTCGAAGAGGAAGATGTATATCTTCGAAAAGACGTCGTCGCCGTGAAAAGCGCAGAAACCTGGCATAAGCAAGGTCGTGCTCCGATAGAAGGGGTCAAACCACTCAAGCATGCTCCCTATCGAGCTGCGACGACCAACAGACGGAGAGAGATTGCTGAGGCTGAAGCCGCAACAGGCCAAAAAGTCATGCAACCGTTATACAGCTTCGAACAGACCGATTGGATAATACCTCCCCCTATTCAAAACGGTGTTATTCCAAAGAACGAATATGGGTATGTCGGTATCCTATTCCCAATACAGTTGATGTTAACATGAATATAGGAACATCGATATGTTCGTCGAGCACATGTGTCCAGAAGGTAGGTTATGCGCTATAATATATTATTCCTTTAAACTGACTAGGGCATAGGTGCTGTACACGTTCCGTATCGCGGTGTTGTTCGTGTCTGTAAGCGTCTGCAAATCGATTACGCAGAGGCTGTGGTTGGCTTTGAATTTGGACATCGCATGGCCGTTCCCGTCATTCAGGGCGTAGTTATTGCCGAAGAGAATTACGAGCGCGTGATGGAGGAACTCGAGAAAGACGAAGCGGAAAGAGCGAGAAAGGAGAATGAGAAACGACGCAAAGAGGTAATGACCATGTGGCGCAAGTTCTTGATGGGGTTGAGAATCGCGGACCGGTTCAAACAAGATTTCGGACATCTAGACAATTCGGTAGAAGTTTTCGGTCACGCTTCCGGAATTGATGAAGAGTTCGAGGCTATGCGTGCAAGAGACGAAGACATGGCAGGKGGATTCTTACCGGAAGGTTATGAAGAGGAAGATCCGGCAGAGACGAATGAGAAACCCCGCCAAAGTTCTGGATTCTTCCCAGTCGCCAATGGAGAGGACGAGTCTGACGATGGAAATGATCCCTTTGAAGTAGACTATGGGAAGCAAGAAGAGGCTGCAGCTCCTCCTGTTGGGCAGTCCTCGGAGTCAGAAGTTCCAGCCAAGGCAGCGCCCAAAAAGGCGGCTCCGAAACCGAAAGCCAAACCGAAGCAATCTACTCGAAGGCGGGCTCGAAGGAAACAGGCTATATCTTCCGACGAGGGCAGCGGCGACGAAGACTTTATGGGTTCTGATAGCGAATAATTTAAGGTAGCTAATCGGCCTGGATTTTATCTCCAATTGCACCTGGATGTCGGTGACAGCTGTAGTGATCCTAAGACGTGTGACTCGGATTACAGTGCCGTGCTGCGGATGGCTTCTCGCTACATTTTAATTAAATGATAACGCCGGTTCGACGATAGTTTTTGGTACTTAATGGTAGCGAGCCGATTAGTTTATCGTATTGGTCATTGTGATATCCGGTTTCATTGTCACGATGGCTAAATATAGTGGACGATGTTGTCTATATTGACGGAATAATCAATGTTAGGTATGAACTGTGTATTTCGATACGAATTCTGTAGCGATTTGCTTGTTGTGGCTGCATGATGTTACACGATGTAGATACACATATCAATTAGAAACCAATCATGGGATGTCAAGCCCAAGCCGTCTACGTCAGAGAATAAGTTCGCAGGAAGTCTAAAGGGGTGGGATTCCTACAGAGTCGGGAAGATCGGATCGGACTATCTTGAGCAGATCTCTTCGTCTGGCGGCGCCACATATAATAATCCATAATTTAACGCTATTGCACAGGGGAGAGAATATTACCAATATGGCCCATAGTCTCTCCTTGAAACTCGACGCGATTCTCCATTGATCTTCATCTCTCCACTGACGAGCTGAAATTTAAGAAATAACCTTGCGGCGACACATTGAAGAATTACCTTGGGGCTTTAGAGTATCGCATGACCGGGGATGAGCTTTGGAGCTGTACAACCATTAGAATCGCCTTGACATAGTCAGTATAGGATATTATTACCAAGAGGGGGATTCAAATAAGGGAGGGGGAGGGTGGCACAAACGAAGATATTCCATGTGGCTGCATGGTGTTGGTTACACGATGCCAGTGTGGTGGAAGTTCCTTGTCCCGCCCTAATGTACAGCTCATCAGGTTAATGATGAATCATCAATCCCCTTGTGATACAATATGTATGGGGTATAAGGTCATACATTCCATGAGACGTCGAATCAATCTTGTAACTCGATCTAACAACTATCATCAACATTAATTTACCATAGAGTCACATTTCGAAGTCAAAATGTCAGCCATACTAGTGACATTGAATGGTACAACCACCGGGGCGGAGGCCTTCAATGATATCCAGGGCAAGACAAGTATGGTTATTCAATTGCAAGACACCGTATTACAGCTTCAGCATTAAACATAGACAGTTCTCGTCACTGGCGCAAGTCAAGGGAGTCTAAGTACCGAAACAGCAAAGCATCTCGCCCTAGCAGGACGAAACGAACCCAAAATAGCACCCGTCTTAAGCGAAATCTGAGAACTGAAGCTGGGGGGCAAGGTGACATTCGTGTAGGTTGACCTAGCCAACGATGTGAGCGTGCGGCACGCAGCAGAATAGATCAATTCTCTAGCTGACTTAGATTATATCAACATTGTTACCAGTGCAGCTGGGAACATGACACTTCGGAACTACCAAACTTCTGCTGACGGCATTGAACTCCAGTGTGCAGCCAACTACCTAGAACATTTTCTCCTGACCAACCTTATCATGGACAAGATCCTGGTGGCACCGGCTCTAGTCGTCGTCAACCCGACTAGCATAGGATATGAGTTAGGCGAGTTCAACTTTAAGGACATAAACATTCATGTAGGTGAAGCAGAGCCCCCGTAATCCCCAGATTAATCAACTGAAATAGGGAGGGAAAACGTACAATCCTTGGCTTGCGTATGCCCAAGCAAAAACGGCTAACATCCTTCATGCAGCAGGATTACGCCATAAATTCGGCGATAAAGGCCTTGCAGCTTTCCCTGTACTCCCCGGCCGTATATTTTACCCCCGACACTCATCCTACGCAGATTACTAATGGGCTAAATAGATGTTCTCGATTCTCAACTTCAAGCGAATAGCGGCATAGATACGGACATGATATGGATGGTTACAAGTTAGTCGTCGCTCGGAACAGAGGTATGCCCGACTTTCCTCCCTCAAAACCAGCTTCAGCTGATAATAACATATAGCCAGGCAACAATATACCGCGTCAAGCAATAAGAACACTCCAAGAAGGCTGTGCAAGTATCCTTGTCGCCACACTGGACCCCAGTATTCGAGGTGAGGCAACTAGACCAGGTCATTAAGAATATTTGCTCACAAGAAAAGGTCGATCTCTGGCCTTACTCTTTGAACGTAATATCTATAAGGAGTCAAGGACCATGATCTCGGTGTCGAGAATGCGAAGAAGCTCTGGATTCTGAGCGAGAAGCCGACTCGTCGATAATGACCTAGGCGTCATGGCAAACTCGAAAGTCAGGGGTATCACAATATATACCTCCCCAAATATACCACAAGCTTCAAGACTGGCTATATTTTAACTTAATGGAAATTTCTGGCTTGCTCTATGCTAATAGAATCTGACACGGGTAAGGTGAAATCAAGCACTTACTTACAATCAAGGCATCCCAAAGGGCCGAGGGGCCGTCCCCGAGAACTGTTGCGAAGATATACTCTGAGTCTTGGCCGGCATGAGCCTCTTTTGCTAGTACGGACTTATCTAAAAATAAGGCAGTGAGATATACATTCCGAATCTCTTCTTTAGCCATCCGTAAGATAGAGGACTTTGGATAACCTCGTCAAGCAGATAACCGAAACATTCCATCAAGAGCATGGCCGCGACGATAACCAATAAATCAATACCCGCGTAAAGACCATCAAATTGGTGTGACGATATTGTACATCTTTTAATTAAGATCTCAAGTTTTGATCTACGGACAATATTGATCAATGGCTTGAAGTCATTCATTTAATCAATAGGTATATTACTTGTAGATATCTTACGCATATGAACTTACTCTGCATTCCCTCCTCCAATGGCCATTTCGTTATTCTCAAATGTTCACCAAATCACTCTTATTATGGCACAAGCCCCGGTGCGAGTTTAATTACTTCCCTCACAATGCACTGTGTATACCGGCGGGAGAACCCGTTCGTATCGGGTGGCTGCAGCTCGGATCGTGTCTTTGCCCTATGGGAAACGGCTCGGATGGGACTTGCAGGATCTCGTGAAGAAAACGGGCTGATCTACTTTGATTTAATATCCAAATCTTGAGGGGCGGGGGTATAGCGTTCCCCAGATCTTGGTCGCACCTAAAGAGCGTACAGACCAATTCAATCTTGCACCGAAAGGATGCCTGATCTCGCTTGGTGATATTAAGTATCTACGTAGACGCATGTAGGCTAATAGGGATAAGATTTTCAACTTTTCATGCAATGACAAGTTTAATTCGAAGCTGAATTCACGGACATTATGTCTTGGGAGAGAATCGGCAAGCCTTCAACGGTCAGGGTGCCGATGAGGTTCCAGCTCTCAGATATTTCTTCCTTTTACCCACAGCTAAACTTGTACAGGCAGCACCATGCGCACTAGTTCACAAGTTACCTACTCCTTACCCCCCAGATAATACACAGGAGGCCTCAACGCCGTCTTACTATGAGCCACCCCTCCTTACAAGTCCTTCTCAGGTAGGGGACACCATAAGTAGCACTGTGAGAGCAAGCCGATCGACGCGGCCGCAGTCGCATGTGCCTAAGGACAAATCTTATGTATACCTACAGATAACACGACTTCTATGTGACCTCTCGGGAGGCTATGCGGTATATCCGGCTCGACTACGTATTTCGTGGCCTCGAGAATGGTGCTACGAAAGAGGGAGACGGATGCCCGCACATGTATACATAAAAAGCCAATCGCAACAAGAATACGCTTGTAGATCACACCGGAAGAGTGACGCAACCCTATTAGTCTCCGAATAACATGTTGGGGACAAGCGAGAGTTTGGTCAACCGCCAGCGAGCTGATCCTACTCTTGTGTCTTGTTGTGATGCACTCGACATCAGCTTGTTGTATACGGTGACGTAAACATGGCATTTTGTCAGACATTGAGCGTACTTCGTCCGATCCTTCACACTCTCCGAGAGCCCTATCGTGTAATAGTTACAGAGTTTTCGGCATCTACAGCCCCGAAGGACGCGATGTCAAAACGCCATGATTCTCTCGAGCCAAGCAGTTCCTCGCAACAACTACCATAACCCAACCTTGTGGCACCGAACCACGAGGCTTCTGCGTGTTAGGATCGTATGGGTGTGCTTCATGTAGTGCAACGAAATACATCCGCAGGTGGAGAGTCCGTGTCTCTTTAAATATCCTTGAACCTTGCTATGCCTACATTATTTCTGTGTTCTGCCATACCCAATGATGCACACTACATGGTCTTATCACACCTACCTCTTATCTCATTATCAGAAGACATACGGCGCAGGGACGTCTTGACTTTGCTTCCAACTAGGAACTTACCAAGGCCTTAACCCCGTGTCAGATAAACTGGCACGAGTAACGATACCTAGGAACCCAGTGGTACTGCCAGAAAGAATTTGGATCTGGAAAGATCTCAACGACCCCATCAAAACCAGATTCTGAGATGAGAGGGTTCCACTATGGGGCAACCCTCTAACGAGCCCTAAGTGGGATACAAGAGATCCAAACAAACGTCCGCTGTCTTAGGTACCTACAGTAATGTAGATATTTCCTCTTGCCCGGACCAACCCATGCACTCTTGTCATACAGACTGCCCACCGGTTCTCTATCACCCCTGACGCCACTCCTCACGGGACAAGGCACCCTGAACCATTATGTGATACAGCGTCGAATTATGCCTTCAACTCCCTCGTTTGTCAGGGCATCTATTTTAACACTTAAATCGCTCGGGGAAGGTGGTGAGGTAACGAAGACGCGTTTAAATAGGTGAAGTGTCAGTGATCGTAGAATGCTAGGGTCGTCCATAGAGGCTTGGTTCGCCACTGCTTACATCACTCAAGTCCTCAACTTCCACCTCATTGACTCAGCCTTGGAGAGTTACAGTTGTCGAAATGGCTGTTATACCGATCGTGGCCTTGCCAGGTGGTTCAAATGCCTGGAGTACCTAAACCTAGAGTAACCACCGAGTCATGCCCCAAGTCACGAACTCGCATACCGAGACGAGGTCCCCCCCTGCATGCTTGTGGGCTCGATGTCAATAGGACTTGAGGGTTGGGGGTCTCCTACATTAACAACACATTTAACTACGGCCTTAGAGACATGTCTAGCCCCCATCAATCTTCACTGTAGCATGATGTCTGACTTGTTTATTGGAAGCAACTGTACAGTCATTTGAACATTATGCTCTCAACAGCTTACATAGCTATTACATGCCTCCTCGGGGCCTGTATCGTTCACATCGTCTGGAGTTGGTACCGTCTTCGACATATCCCCGGATCAATCTGGATTTCCTACTCTAAATTTTGGCAGATCACGACACAGATAAAAGGGAAATGGTATCTTGAAGTGAAGAAGCTTGGAGACGAGTATGGTATGTTATATCTCAATCTCTGATGCCGGTTCTTCCTACACTTACTGATCATGGTACAGGAGATCTTTTCCGCATTGGCCCAAACCAGCTCCTGACTACCGATGTTGACGTCGTGCGACGGATGGCTCATCCCAAGTCAGCATATACAAGATCGCCCTTCTATCAGACTTTCAGGTTCAATCCTACGCAAGACAATTCGTTCTCACTTCTCGACGACAAGGAACACACCCGGCGCCGTACTAACTTTGGCCCTGGCTATGCGGGCAGCGCCCACGTAGAAGCCTGTGTCGACCGGCAATGTGTCCGTCTAATAGACCTGATCGAGCGAAAATTCATTTCGACTTCAAGCCAATATCGACCGTTAGACCTGACAGCAACTTCCTTCTACTTCGCGATGGATTGCGTAGGCGATCTCTCCTACGGCCAGCCCTTCGGATGTCTCGATCAGGGAGAGGATGTCCACAAATTCGTCAAGTGGAACGAGGACTTCTTCTCTACTGCTATTGTGGTTTCAAACTTCCACTGGTTGACGAAAATCTTCTTCCGGCCCCCTTTTAATCGAATCTACCCTTCGACCCTCGACGAGGACGGGGTGGGAAAATACATGGCGTAAGTTTCAAGGAGCTTCAATAATTAAAMCCTGCTTACGTTTGAATTAGTCTCGCACAAGCCGCAGTTGAAAGGAGTTATGGAAACAAGGACAGCCGCCAAAGAGATGTGCTCGCATCCTTCATCGAGCAAGGTGTGACGAAGGAAGAAGCTATCAACGAACTGATGCTGCAAGTGTACGTCTGCTCCTGACTGATCCTAAAAGTGTCATAATCTAACAGCATATCAACAGGGTTGCAGGTACGGACTCAACCGCAACAGGCATTAGAATGACTCTGCTACTCCTAGTGACCAATCCAGTTGCGTACACCAAGCTCCGGACTGAGATTGAGGCTGCAATTGCGGACGGGAGAATTAGTTCGCCTATCAAAGATACCGAATCCCGACAGTTGCCGTACCTTCAGGCTGTTATCAAGGAAGGGCTGCGCACATTTCCTGTCGTCACCGCAACCTTCTTCAAGAAAGTTCCTAAGGGAGGGGACACCATCAGCGGGTACTTCGTTCCCGAGGGCACCGAAATCGGCCATAATGTCATGGGAATCATGCGAGCGAAGAAGTACTGGGGTGAGGACGCCGATGTCTTCCGTCCAGAT
Source organism: Hypoxylon sp. E7406B (assembly GCA_000931505.1). Taxonomy (NCBI): domain Eukaryota; kingdom Fungi; phylum Ascomycota; class Sordariomycetes; order Xylariales; family Hypoxylaceae; genus Hypoxylon; species Hypoxylon sp. E7406B. The sequence goes on from JYCQ01000010.1 coordinate 341,406, forward strand.
CGGTGGCTTGAGGCAGATGAAAAGACTTTGGAGATGATGACGGGCGTCCTAGAGATCCTTTGGGGATCCGGGCGGTACAAGTGTCTCGGCCGATCCATCGCTCAGATGGAACTCAACAAGGTATTCGTCGAGGTGAGTTCTAAAGCCACATATTTGCGATACCCTCATTCTCCATCTCCTGGCTCAAAGAGTATTAATAATCTTTTTCGTAGCTGCTTCGACGGTATGATTTCTCAGTTGTCACCCCGCAGAGCCCAGTGGAGATCGTGAACTCGGGCTTTTTCCTTATGTCGGAAATGAAGATGCGGGTCACGAAGCGGCGAATCGCGTAAATCAAGAAAGATGCTTGGGGGAAGAGAAGTGTAAAGGTATTAGGCGACGTGGTGGCTCCAGGTTACGGCGTTCAGAGGTGTAAAAGTGTCTATGGAGATGTCTCTCGTTTTAATTCAGCTGGACGAACTGCGTCCCTGAAATGGTATACCCGATCGATGCTAAAATGCCTGCCTTTCATTATACCTCAGATTAAATGCCGAGCTAAAATCCTCGAGCTGTGACCAATTCGTATCTTGCAAGTCTGGAAGGCAAAGAAACGACGGACGTGTAGAGGGTGCAAGTGTATGGCTCGGTATCTTGGTGTCAATCACACTCTAATCCCTAGATGAACTGGAGATATTCCGATTATTATTGTTCGTGAAGAAATTAGAGGTTAGAATATGCGATAATATATGAGGCATAGATACCTAACTTAAACTTATGTCTTAAATGAGCCCCAAAGCTTCTGGCTTGGGCTTCACCAGTTGATTAAATGTCAACCATCAAGTGCCCGTTCAGAACCACAACCGCCGTCCCGCCAAGCCACAAGTCTACCAATTCCACGCCGTCGCTACCATTTCCCCGTGCCGTAGTCTCAACGCTTATATCGCTTTTCCGGCCCATTTCCACGCCTTGCGTGACTTTAAATTTCCTCCCCCTTTTCTCCTCGTGCAACGTGAGATAAGACCCAAGCGCCGTAGCCGCGCTTCCTGTCGCTGGGTCCTCAAAGCCCAGCTCAACCATGCGCGAGCGTATGCTTCTAGCGCCACCCTCTTCGCCAAGGTCGACATAGTAATATCGACACACAAGACTATCCCTCCAGCCCTCGTCTAGCAGCGGCTGCGGCAAGTCGTCGAAGTCAAGCCTATACGAGGTACCCACCTGTCCCAGCAGATCCAGCGACGGCAGCTTCACAAGCACAAACGTCATGCCGTTCACCACACTGAACACCGGGGCCTTCAGCTCCGCATCGCGAATCTGCGGCACTGGAGAGAGGCCCGGGAATTGCGCATTGTCGCCGACGACATCAGCCAGCGTCTTGGAGTGCAGGTGCACGTTATGCGGAATCTTAGCGCGGATCTGATTATTCGCCTCCGAGACAAGTCCGATGGGGCCAGCCTTGGTGACGAGCGTGTCCACGTGCGGGTGCAAGTGGTACTTGACGAGCACAGCAGTGCCGATGGTAGGGTGGCCCGCGAACGGGATCTCGCGCTCGATGGTGAAGATGTCGACGTCGCGCTGCTGCTGCTGACGATCTGAATCGGCCGTCTCGTGCAGGAATACTGTCTCTGAAAGATTAAACTCCTGCGCGATCTTCTGCTTCGTCGCTTGTGAGAGCTTGTCCTTCAGCGCAGCGGGTACGGACACCACGGCTAGGGGGTTGCCTTGTAGGCGTTTAGTCGTGAAGACATCGAGCGTTACGAATTGGAGATCCGTCATATTTGGCCTATGTGAAATCCTGAATACCCTTGAGTAGGTACGCCGTTACATTTGCAATTGTGCTTCGGATCTTCTCTTCAATTGATACCTATAGAATTCACCTCTCATTTGAAACTTGGATGAAATATCAGACCCCTGACAATTTGACTCACTGTCCGCCCTAGGAGTTGCCGTTTTCGGCAGGCTTGTGAGTCTTATTGGAGCACTAAGCTGCGGAGATGGGGATGATGCAGCTTGCGAAATACTACACTGACCGCTCCGCGAAGGGCGCAAAGGCCCACTAGTCTCAACACGATTAGATCGAATGTAAGTACCTACATTTTTAACACGGAGATAGTCACTTCTCTGAAGCAACTTTCCCTTCAGCGCAAATGAATCGGCATAGAAGTCGGAAAGCCTCGCGACTAGCGGTCTTGGGTAGTTTCTCGAGAGATGGAAGAAGGCACAGTAGGTGAGTACGAGAAAGCACATTAGTAAACAATGACGGACCGGTATAACGAGTTAGTGTTAGTAATGTTTACTTTGCTAAAGCGATTATGTCCTTTGAATGTTGGCGAAAGTGGATGACGAAAGAGCCAAGATACAGCTGGCATGTGGCGTCGGCATGGCGCTGACTACCTCCTAGCGCTCTTGGAAGCATAACATATAGTTGCAATGATAACAATTAAAGCGGCTTGTATACCACATACCTAACATGGGTCTTCTGTAGCTACCTGTMCCTGCCTATGGATGCATAACAGCTCTAGTATTTGCCCAAGGATATCATGTTCACTGTTATCCCGCACCTGCTTGGTAACTGGGTGGCGTGGAATTTCACATAAAATGACACGGCATATTTCGATGCCGGACCGACTGATCATATCTGACGTTGTGGCGTTTCAGCTACCCCGTTGGCTGTCTTGTACATATATACACCTATTATTGCGTGATGCACCACTCAATACTAGCGTGATCCTTATAATGCTAGCACTGGCTAAGCCGCCTCTCACGGCTCCCGCACTCTAATGAACATCCGATACACCTAATCTTAATATAATCTCTACGTAAGATAGATATCTAAGATACTTATTTTTTTTTCAAGGAGAACTACCTATTCAAAAATGCCCTAAAAGAAAATGTTAATCTTACCTATTTTCATAATGAAAACACAAACCGAGGGCAAGAGAAGTTGCTCAGCCAATGCTAGTATAGGCAGGCTAGCGTTCCAACAACATTATTTTACATACCTCACATAATGTGTGTAATTCTTGCAGGGAGTTGGTATTAAAGAGATGCCTCGAATCTCGGAAGCTCTTTTGTAGGTCCCCTTACACTCTCCCGGGCTGAGACGCCGTGACACGTAAAGCGACAGTAATGGATCCTATTCAGCGCCACAATACAGGCGATCCAGAGAAGCGAGCCATGGAGGACGAAGCACGATCTACGACTAACGAGAMGGCGGGGGACATTGTCGTCGAAGATAATGCAAGCATCAATCGCAGACACCTCCAGGGGAGCCGATTCTGGCTAATAACAATAGCGTATGTCTAGTCCATCTTATATAGTAGGTACCTAAGCTAGGTACCTAGGTAGAGATGGAATATGTAACTAAGAGTATTTTTAGACTAGCTATCCAAGTATTCATGGTTAATCTCGAGGTTCCTGTTGTGACGACGGCTCTAGTATCCATCGTTGGTGACCTAAGCGGCTTTGACCAGTTGAGCTGGATAATATCCAGTTACATACTAGGTTACGTAGGTCTGTTCTCCCTAGTCCTACTTGCCTACCTACCTGATAGGTAGATACCTAAGCTAGCCTCCTAATGTTTCTCCTTGTGTAGCTGTGATCGTTATTTTTGCCAAGTTTAGTGACATTTGGGGTCGCAAGCCTATCCTCTTGTTGTCCATTGTCACCTTCATTATCTTCTCAGCCGCCTGTAGTGCCTCGCAGACGATGGCTCAACTGTAAGCTACCCTCTACTACCTAGACGAAAATGATCAAATGCCTGGTTACTTACACGTTGATAGCATCATTTTCCGTGCTTTTCAGGGCATCGGCGGCGGCGGTTGCTTCTCAATTAGCCAAGTCATTATCGCTGATCTGGTTCCGCCGGAGCAGTACACGAAATACGTGTCGCAAATCGCCATAGTCAGTTCCTTAGCCTTCCTCCTGGGTCCTATTGTCGGTGGAGCTATCAGCTCTCATACGACGTGGAGATGGATCTTTATCATCAAGTTAGTTTAGGCTCTTTGCCCATGGATGCAGCGCCTGATTCTAACCATTCATAGCGTCCCTATTTCCAGTGCTGCTCTTGCGTTCACTATCATCGGCATGCCAAAAGGTTTTCCGCATCATCATCCAAACAGCCTTGGGAAGGTCTTCTCCAAGGCTACATTGGCTAGGGTTGATTTCCTTGGGACCTTCCTCTTGCTCTTCGCAGTTTTATCGTTGACGGCAGGATTCGAAGAAGCTGGCTCGGGTTTCCCCTGGAAGTCGGCTTATGTCATCGCGTTGCTGGCCCTGTCTGGTTGTTTCTGGGCCTTGTTACTGCTCTGGGAGCGTTATGTGACGTTACGCGGTTCTGTTCGAGAGCCTGTCCTCCCCTGGAGATTCTTCACAAACCGCATTGTGGTGGGGGTTCTCTTGAGTTTGCTATTCCTAGGTGGTCCCATAATCGTCTCCATATTTCAGCTACCTGAAAGGTTCCAGCTAGTATATGGACTCTCTGGCCTGGATGCGGGTGTGAGGCTCATACCATTTTCTCTCGCCGCTCCATTCGGCACAGGCGTAGCATCTGGTATTGGTAGTAGGCTTAAAGTGCCCGCTGTTTATATCATTCTCGCAGGGGCATGCTTCCAGGTCGTTGGATTTGCACTCCTGGGCACATTGCCCGCCACCTTGGATATACCTCCTAGGATTTACGGCTTTGAGATCCTCGCAGGATTTGGATGTGGCATGAATTTTACCCCATTATTTCTCGCTATACCTCAAGTAGTCGAGACCCATGACCAAGGTGGGTTAAGCTCCGTGTTTGCTAGTGTATACGGCCTCTCTGATATTATACTATAGCTGCGGGTATTGGGGCCGGCAATCAGTCGCGAATGATAGGCACCGCTATTATGATTGCCATTTCAACGTCCGTATTCAACAGCTACATCAGACCTGAGCTATTTAGTCTTCTAGGCCTTACGGATGCCAACCCCTTAGCGGTTCTGGAACAAGGGCTTGGGAATCCACCGCTCGATATGCAGAGCCAAATAAGGCTAATATTGGCCAAAGGCTATAACAGGCAAATGCTTGTGTTGTGCGCCTCTGCGGCTGCGCAGATTCCTTCCGCTCTGCTGTTGTGGAAAAAGGAGCAGATCTTGATTTAAGCAGGATTTCCAAGTCACAGGTGTGGTGAAGAGTAGGTAATAAAGGTTTGAGGCTTACACATTAGGCCCCGCCTTACGCTGATACTGCGAGGATTGGCCATGAAGCTAGGGCGCTCAGTGTCGATGGCAGCCAGCGACATTAAACTGTTCAAGCAGTTATCAGAGTACAGCGTTGACTCTCTCATGGCTATCGAGCTGCGTAATTGGATCGACAAAGAATTTGGAGCGAACTTGGCGGTCTTTGAAATGATGAGTGGTACAACGATCGCGGTGGGGCTTTGGTGGTGGTGGTGGAAAGAGTACATATGGGCTGGTAAGGAAAAAGTGAAAGACTCGAGGTTTACAACGGCCGTTCCGGGCTGTGTCGACATAAATATCATTATTAAGGACTTTCATCGCGGTAATCTCAACATAATTAGGGATCCAGTCCTTTATATTTATTTGAACATTCAAAAGATGGATAGCTCGACCCGTTGGCTTTGCTGATATTGCTAACGTCGCAGAGTTTTGCAGCTGTCAGGCACCCGTTTACATCGGCTTCTCTAGCTTGCGCTTTGTACCCTCAACCCCTCCCCGTTACGTCTTACATAGCAATAACGGCTAGCCTGGCAGCTAGCTCTGGAGTTATCGGGATTACCGCAATAGGAAATCGTCGACACAACGGCCCTCTTTACCTCCACATTATTAGTCGTTTCACTTGTTCCTTCACGTCGACTCCTCTTTCGAATCTACCTAACAAATACCTAACTCATGGAATGAACTCTCAGAGGCATTGCTACGTCGCTTGAAGCACTTGGTCAGGATGCCAATTCGCGTCAAGTCGCGTCCTCTGCCAACGCCAGACCGTGCTCTATCACCCATCTCTACCCATCCGGAAATCCAGCTTCCTGACATTGAACACGAGGATGCCTTCCGCGATGTCATCAAGAAGTTGTCTGCGTAGGTTGATCTCGGTTGGTCTATCTCTTTAACTTTGCACTAATTGGTTTTCAGATATATTGTCGAGGTAGTCTATATGCCAAGCACTTTTGAGCAGTTGAGGACGACATCAGCCGGAGACGATCTACGAACCCTTGTAGAACATCTCAGCAACCGAGTCACTAACCCAGCCATAGTCAATGCTTTACTGTGAGATATTTCACTAATAGTTTCAATCCGTGACACTCAATTCCGCGCCCAACATAGAATCAATCTTCGTAACTGAATCAATTGACGGGCCCAGGAACCCTACTAATGCTGTAATAGGGCACTAAGGTGGCATTACGGTGCGATCAGCGATGGTCGTGGAGTAAGTGAAGCTCGTGCCAACGCCTGCGAGATTGTTGCTTGGCGCTTCTTGACCCGTCTATCTGAGCGGGAAGCTGTAGAATTTTGCCTATATGAAATTCCCGATGCCTGCGAGAGAGACAATTCCTCTCAGGTCGATGAGCCTGCAGATGCCGGCGAAAGCAATGAGAGGACATCCCTGCTTCGTAACACGTCCCGATCCTCCTCACCAGACAGCTGCTCGGACTATAACCGCTCTGGGACTTCAAGAAGGAATAAACTGTTTAAGTCGATCTCCAAGTTGACCATGAGTCGACATGCTAGTGACGTCGAAGAATTGGAGGATGACCCCACAGCACCTTTTACACACCTCAATGCCCTAGAAATCGCAGCCATTGCCGATGCGAAGAGGTTTCTTAGCCAGCACGTAGTGCAGAAGATCATCACAGGCATCTGGAATGGCGAGATTATCTTTTGGGACCGCCTCAGTGTCCATTCGGAAAAGAAGCCTCGCGTCTACAATCCCAACACCGCCGACCCCTTTTCGCGTCTCCGAGTGCCCAAATACCTCAAAGCTTACGAGGTCGCATTCTTCGTCGGATTCTTAATGTTGTATTACAGTGTCTTGATTGAGCAGAATCGCTACGCTATCACGCCTTTAGAGATACTGCTCTATGTCTGGTTCGCTGCTTTCTTTTATGACGAAGTCAGCGAATACATTGATGCTGGGTCGGTTTTCTACGCTGCTGATGTTTGGAATCTATTTGATATGATCATGATAGCTATCGGAATTGTCTTTGCAGTCCTGAGTAAGTTAACATGGTATTGGCTTGGCTTAGCATAGTTGATATGAGCTAATCTTCATTACAGGATTCGTTGGCTTATACGAGAAGGATTATACGCTCGTGGATATTGCCTTCGACGTCTTGTCGCTTGAGGCCCTTTTCATGGTACCTAGGGTCTGTTCGGTTCTCAGCCTATCCCCGTACTGGGGCACTCTTATCCCTTGCCTAAAAGAAATGGGAAAGGACTTCCTAAAATTCATGGTTTTGGTCGTCATTGTATATGTTGGATTCTTGACAACCTTCTCTCTTGTCGGGAGAGAGATGTATTCATTCCCGCATATGGCTATGATCGTGACCAAGATCTTTTTTGGATCCAGTTATGTTGGATTCGATATCATGGAGGACATCGATCCAATATTCGGTACTCTCTCCTTCTCCCATTTATGTGCGACATCCCTTCTAATGTCGTTTCCTAGGACCTCCTCTCATGCTTATATTCGTCACGTTGAGTTCAATTTTACTTATGGGCTCCCTGACGGGTATGCTCAGCAACAGTTTCTCCCGTGTCATTACACACGCTCGCGAGGAGTATCTTTATGTTTACAGCGTATATGTGCTTGAAGCATCTACTAGTAATAGGCTCACGCACTTCTACCGTGAGTATGACCTGGCCTCTTAGCATAATCGTCCCAGACTAATAAGCTATAAAGCGCCGTTCAATCTCATCGCGCTAGGTATCTTCAGACCGTTGCGACTGTTTCTGCCCTCGGACGACAAATTCCGGCAGGGGCGCATTTTGCTTCTCAGAGCAACCCACGCACCAATTGTCGCAGTCATCCAGGTGTATGAGTGGTTTACTAAGAGGACCAATCCTGATGGCTTCGACAACTTCCGCGGCCCACGAACGAGTTCCTTTAAGCGACAAGCGGCGCCACCACCTGAACGACCAGACAGCAGGCCAAGATCAGGATATCGGCCACGCCTACCGACTTCACGACCTGCTAGCTCGGAATTTATTAACAGGTCGAAATCGCAGCGACAGATCCCTGAGGACGACGCAGGAAATGCACCTACCGACGTGGAAGTGCGAATCTCGGAGCTGGCTGCGAAAATTGACCGACTCACCGCCTTGGTCGTGTCTCTTCAGTCTGGCGCCGGTACTGAGACCGTCCGCACATAAAAGAAATCCGGTGCACACATTATATACGGAGTATGGCGAACACGAGAGCTTCGACCCGAGAATTTGCAATATCTTGAGGGTTTATGAACAGCATACACATACACTTCCTGTCTCATAGATTGACATTCTGCATCGCTAGCAGTTGGATGGGGTTGGCTATTTTGCTTTTTTTTCCTTCTTCTTCAAGAGGCATTGCATTCAGAGTAATTGAGATACAAGTTGATTGTACTACGTACTACAAGAGGTCACTAATGAGCATCACGATACCGGAGGTAAAATTCCCATAAATAAATAAATAATATATATCATCCAGAATAAGGCACCTGGGAATATACTTACGTATGCAACCCCGAAGTAACAGTTTATTGCAGTCTGTTGCTACCTAGTATTTGCAAGCGTGTACCACACTTTAACTGTTAAGCTCCTTCATGCTCCTTCTAGACTGATGGAAGGAGGCCTCGAGAAGCGAGGCAGATATTGCCACATCTGCCACGTTTAATTGACGCCACAGCTCGGTTATCTGAATGCGTGGCAGTGCTAAATCCACTCCCTTACCTCCCTACATTTACCTCAGTAGTAATTGTCCGCCTGGGCATAATTGACTTTCTCTTATAACTTTTGCCGCTCAACGCACGGGAACGTGGATGTTTCGTCAAATAATCGTCTCTCCATATTCCTTAAAAAGAGTCACTTGCCTCTAGACCCTGGATTCCTCGTATCCATCATCAACACATCACCGCGCATTAGCGTTTCCCGACGCAGGTACCTTAMCCAGCCTCTGGGTTTTCGTCTAAGCTAATTGATCCGACTCGGTGGCACTCGTCATTACGGGCACGACTCAAATCGCCGTCTCCAATGGACGTCCGTGAGGACCCATTAGAGTTTTGCTTTGCGTCGAGACGCTGCACCGGTCCGCTTATAATCTGCGGTAACGGTGTTCATCTACGTGAATGATCAGAGCACCGCGGCAAATCCAGCGCTTCCAGACCCGGAGTGCAACACGATACGGGTCGAAATATCCTGCTTTACTTCGTATTCGTCTTCTGATTTTCGCTGATGATTCTTGTCGTCGCCGGCTATTTTCTTGTTGCATTGCTCCTGACAGGTGCGACTACATTGATGCAGGAACAAAGACATATCGCGATCTTGCATGGTAGCAGAGTGCTCAAGATTCGTAATCTAACCTTCCAAGGGATGCCAGATGTTACACCCAGACAGCTGGCTCCATATAGAGTTGTTGGAAGCTTCACCACAGTGTTCCGGCATATTTACCTAAGTTTTCCAACGCGGAATTCAGCTTTATTTCAGCTTCAAGGCCCCGTTTGGCGGTTTGGCACCAGCACGGGATAGGAGATGCGTATATCCGATAGCCGACAACTTCATCTCATTCGGCCGGTACTAGTGGTACCTCGGTTCTCTTGCTTCTTTCGTTTGAGCAAAGCTATAGGATTCGCATTTCTAAATGTCGATTTCCTAGTCGTGGGAACGAATACAATTTTATCAATCGCTCCATTATACGAATATGACGGCTAGCATCGCGGGGCGCGTTCCGCAACGTTGCAGTCGCTATGTCATTCTTTCAACGATCTCACTAGCTTACCCTGGAAATCTAGACCAGAGAAAGACCTGAGCGGTGGAAGAGGTTGGCGTCGGGCAGGGATTTAATCGACCCTTGGCATTCCCCCAGTCCCTTAAGAGCCCTCGTCTTCCCGCCCGTGGCTGTGCATCACCTACCGAATCTACCTTAATTGGTCAAAGATGTCTATAAAAAGTAATCCCAACGAATACACGCTTTTTCATTCGTCATAGCCTTTTCCCCATGAACTAACCTGGTCGCAACCGGGGACTTAGCGACCTAGCGACCTAACCCTTGGACCGATTACCTTTACGTAGCCTGTCGATCGCTGGGATTTCCTAATAGCAGCAGAAAGGGAACCTGATTCCGTCGGTGGCAATCATTCTGCCACGATAACTTGTGGGCAATGTTTGCCTTCAAAGAGTTTGGAACTGTTCTTTTCGGAATCTGAGGTAACCGAAAAAAAGGTGATTCGGTCTCTTTTTGTCAAGTCGCTCTATAGGTAGCTTCTGCGCTATGCTATGGATAGAGACTATGTAAGACACACCCGCATCTAGTACCTATTTCTAGATTTGCGGCAGCACTTGAGCAGGTCTCAGCCTTGTTGTGTAACACCCTGGTCGTGCATCTGCAGCAGGCATAGTTGACTGCCACCTTGCCTTCGCCTCTTTTTTTAAAAAGACCCTTTTCATCGGTCTTCATCCTTTTTCTTGTTCCTTCTCGTTCCTGATGCCAATTTGGGTTAACATTTGCTGCGTTTCCCTACATTCCCAACTTGGTCGGACATCTGGCCATGGTTTGAGCCATGGCTCGCTCACTCTCCAGTGTCGGTTTCCTGCGTCTTCCGCCTGCAGCCGCTGTTCTTCTCCTCAGCGCAGCATTTGGATTGGCAAGTAGTCATGCGCTGCCCAGGCAAACGAAGACCGTGGAGTTGCATGAGTTGAATGTTGTTCCTTTTCCGCTGCCCACGGAAGCTCCAGTCTTACTTTCCGGTTTATTACGAAGACAGGCACCAAACACAGTTTGCGGTTATATCGGGGGAGATCCAAACCTACCTGCGACATGTTTGGCAGGGTCTCATTGTGCATTAGAACAAGACCTTGGGATGGTGGGATGTTGTCCGGACGGCGGGGCGTGCTCTACAGGTATATTTACGGGTTGCGTCGACCGAAACAGTGAACCCCAAACAGAAATCAACCCTTACGTATACACGTGCCAAGGGACAGACGTGTGCTACAGGAATGAGTTTGCTGGCGGGTACTTCCAGTTTGGCTGCGGTACTGCATCATCTTTAGCCACCACTGTCGAAACACACGTCGATGGCATGACAAGCTTGGTATTTGAAGAGACATCAGTGTCATTGACGGCATTGCCAATTTCTCTTCCCGAACCAACTTCCATTGGATCCCAACCTCCGAGTGAGACGGGAAATCCCGATGGGAATCCTTCATCAAGTGTCGCCGGCACTTCGCCGGTGACATCCTCCGATGCGATACCCACAACTCCATCTTCGCCTTCAAACTCGCACTCATCTTCAATTTCATTACCGCCATCACTCTCCTCTTCTTTATCTTCATCATCCTCCAGACACACCTCGTCGTCTTCTTCTACGGTTACAGCACCGCCCTCCTCCACCGTCGGCTTACCAACTACTACTGGAACGGACAGTGCCCCAGCAGATTCCTCTACCGACCCTAGCGCACCTGCAGCGGCTTCAGGAACTAGCACTACCAATAAAGGGGCTATCATCGGAGGATCTATTAGCGGAGCTGCCGTCTTGGTAGCGGTTCTAGTTGCAGTAGTAATGTTCTACATGCGGAAGCGGCGAGATAACGGCCGCGAAGGTCCTGGGCCTCTACCGACGAATGCGCCGCCGACAACAGGTTACATTAGGCAAGTCTTAAAACCCTACTTTTTACCAAAAACCCTAACTAACAATTTAAACAGCCCGATGAGATCTCACGGCGCAGCATTTGCACCTCTCCCCTCGTGGCATGACGATGAGGAAGACAGGCGGCCACTAACTCAGTACCCCACTCCACAACCGCAACCATACTACCCACCACCGGGGCCGTGGCAGACGGCGCCCGTCGCTGCAGCAAGGACGAGCACAGCGAACCGCGGGTTCTCGCAACCTCTGCGCTACCACCCGGCCACCATCCGCGCAGTACCGCCCATGGGCCTAGTCGGCACGGGGCTAGCGCCCGTAGCAGAGGAAGAGCACCCGCACGAGCAGGAGCACGATCACACGTACGACTACAGCCGCGACGTCAGCTCGTCCGAGATCGACGACTTCTCGCGCGCGTACTCGAACGCCGGCATCGGCACCCAGGACTTCGACGAGGACAGACAGCCCCTCACCGTGATGAACCCGGACGAGAACCCACCGGGCTCGGGCGCAACTTCGCCCGGAGGCAGCCGATCCCCTACGAGAGGCGGAGGGAGGACCACGAGCCCCGGCAACAGGCCCCTGTGGCAGCAGAATAGGCAGCAGGGGCGCAATCTGATGTGGTTGTAATTACACATACACCTACCTATCCAAATCCAATCTAGTAATGTTAATTTTGAAAAAAAGGGGAAGGGGCATGACAGGGACGGGGTAACGACATTCAATGATGGCCTGGCCTGGCTTGGGTCGACCTTTTTTTTTTTTTGCTTTGTTAGTTGGCTGCTGCATAGAGAAAGGAGGCGCGCTACGGTGACGCATCTTTTGGTTGGGTATCACGGGGTGCATGCATGCATGTTTGCGGCGTTTGGGACCGAGACATCTTGGTGGTGGCTGCGGCAGTGGTGGTTTAGGGGGGTTTTGGGTTGGGTCGGCTGGTTGGTTTGGTTTGATTCCAGGTCGGTCATATATACCATGCACACACACACACATGTGTGTCTAGGCGTTTTGGGGAGATAAGGTTTGGATTGAAATTCGCTTTGCGGGTTGTTAATGAACGACGTTATTTCACCCCTTACGGGGTTGCGACGATGAAGAATCTGGGTTACCATAGATGGAGGAATAGGTGCTGCCTAGAAAGAGAGAGAGAGCCCTCTAATCCGTACATATGCACATACGCATAATAGAACATAGCAAATTGCCAACTATCGAGAAGCTTGGGCGCCGTGAAACACGTCTTCAACTAAAAGGGAATATTGGTATAGTATGTAAGGTAGCTATTATAGAATGTGTCTACCTCTCTACCATACCTAATGGTCCCTGGCGGGTTGGGCATGATAAGCTTTTAGTCTATAGAACCAGGCACCTAATCAAGAAACGCAAAGCAGTTGGTATTGAGGCCAATCTCCTATCTAGAGAGGCACACCTGGCACAAACTGCCTTTGGGTGGAAAATCGCGGGCACACTCATCCGTAAGCTAACCAGTATCTGTCTGCATGAAAGGATTGCACTCAAGGCAAAGCCCTCCCTCCCCTTTGTGGTATTGCGAGAAAAGAAAAGAAAAAAAGAGCCCAACGCCTTAATTAAGACCGCCGCCCTATGACCTGTGATCTGTCTTCGCCCTTTGCATCTCAGTGCAGACCGTAAAAGGGCTTTTTCGTCCTTCGTAAAGGGGCAAGCAAAGTGGGAATACCGAACGCCTCATTAACCTCACCCTTCCATAAACCTTAACCGCCATCGTACAAACATCAAATCCCCTTATAACGTGGCCACGAAGTGTGTGAACCATGGAAGCTAAGTTGGTGCATAATACTGATTGGGCACTATGGGAACGTCGGGCTCCTAGACGACAACGTGGGTGCTCATGTGCTCAACGGCTTCCTTGATGCTTCGAAGCATGCGCTGGTTGACGCAGAACGGACATCGAAGAGGTCGATCGGCACCAGCAAGGGCAGAACCACTCGAAATAGGCGTCAAGGTGAGAGAGGGATCTTCAGCTGCAGCGGGAGTGAATCTGGCTGCTGTGCGCTGGTTTTGTTGCTGAGGCGCAGGTGTCTGGAGACTGGGAGCGATTGGCGGTAAGCCTTGCTCCTGTCTCTCGCGCTGCTCACGAATGCTAGCGGCATGTGCCTCGGCATCCTCTTCGTCTTGTTGCATCTGGCGCAGGGCATTCTGGAGGACGACTTCGGGGTCGTCGCTGCCTGCGAACGCGTTGGCTTCGGCTGGGTTGACTGTCGCGCCAGCAAGGGTGGGAAGAGGTGCGGGTGTGGGGTTCTCCAATCGGCGAACAACCTCGTCACGAACTTGGGCACAGGTGGAGAGACTAGCCTCGACACCAACAACGCGAAGAACCGCGTCGCGGATGGCCGCGGGGCTAGTGTCGGCACTGATATTCATGAAGCGTGGAACGGCGTCAATAAGGTAGGGCATGTCATCAGCAGGGTTAGAGGCGTTCCCGTGACGTCGTTGGCGTCGGATAAGTAGACCGTAACGCTTCTTGAATCGATGAATCCAACCAGGTGAGAACTCGGGGGGTGTCTCATCCTTGTATCGAGGTAGTTGCTGGAATATGGACTTGGCCTTCTCGGCGAGTTCTTCGTTAGAGGGATTGCGACCAGACGCGACGACCTGGCCGTGCCAGAGGAGGACGAGCTTCTCGACGTCGGGCCAATTGCCGAAGCGCAGACGCGAACCGCTGAATTGGTTGTCGTTGTCTAGACGCGCATACTTCGGCGACAGGGAGTGACTGATAGTCGACTGGCTGATGTTCTGCCCGTATTGGCCGTAAAACCACTCGATGCAAGCTTTGTGGGATGGTCGCGTGGTCTGTGAATGAGCCCAACGGCGGAGGGCGCGACGCTGGTCGAGGGTGAGAGAATGTCGCTCTTTGGGCGTGGTCGCGGCGGTGGGCGTGTCGGGAGCCGGGGGAACTTCCGACATGTTGGATATTTTGGTAGTAATCCTTTAGACGGGTACAGGCACGGGTAGAGAAAGATGTGATGTAAATTCTCAATTGATTCAATGAAGTTCAGCGGTCTAACCGTGTAAACGAAGTAAACGAACTCGACCCGGGTTTTGGTGGTAAAGGGGGCGAGTTTGTGCTTAATGAAAGGAGGAGAAATCGGGGTCAGCGGGTTTTGTGGCTTGAGAGGKTTTTTTGTGCAAAACAGCGCTGAGTGGGCAGGGGCCAGCCCAGCTGTCTGTCCAATCGATGGGCCTGCACCAAGTGGATTCCTGAGATTAAAGGGCATAAGGCGCGGTGGTCTGTGCCTCTCATTGCATTGCACGGCTTTATGCGTTAAAGTTCCACAGAGCCCCGAGAGCCCGCCTACCGTTTCATGCCTATATGCAAATCACCAATAAAATCAGTCAAGACATGTGCGTGCCTAAGGTACCAATGCATACATTACCTATGTACATGTAGGGTTGGTATCGGGGTATCTCTTACCTTTTTACGCCCGTAAGAATATTGAATTCACTGTATTTATTACTGCCCCTAAATATCGCTGTAGGAGGAAGGAGCTCGACGATTACATACACGTAGTTCTCGCATTGCAAGAAAAAGTTAAGAAAGTACAATAGGTACCTACCTACATGTACATACATGTATGTTTAGTCCATATTAACTCTGTAATTGCCTCTTCCAAGAAAGTGACAGGTAAAAAGTGCAACACCGACACGGTCCCGTGTCCAAGAAGGCGCGCAAAGCTTTGCATACCTTCATCCTGCTCATTCGTCGATGCACTCTGCTTGACCGAATCCAGCTTCGAGTCATGCATGCATATGCAATAAAGCAGGACCAAAGGATTCAGCCATCTTACTGTAATATGCCCACCTAGGTAAACCGGCTAATCACGATTACATACGGTTAAAATGATTTTTATTAAGTAATAATGACTTTTTAGATAGGTATGTAAGCAACCACAGGCCACTTACATATACAGCGATATTTAACCAAGAGATATCAATATACCTACCTACCTACCTAGGTACCTAGGTAAATAAGGTGGCCGATACTAGAGCCAAAAGGGATACCGGTGTATAAGGTGTGTAAATGTATTTGCAGGGCCTGGTGCCGTATACAATCCATCAGGTTATCGGGGCTAATAATACAAACAATCTACACAAAATGGAGGCATATATCCTTCTATTCGGTTGATAAGTTATCGTCACGCACCAAAATAACAAATAGAGCGCCGTCAGCATACCATTTTTCATTCCCTAGAGCCGTAGCAAAGATATCTAGAGTGCCCAAGGGAAGCAAGCATGTGCTGATGCTTCTCCCTAGTCGTCTCTTGTCTCACTACCTTAATTGTGACCTCCTTATCCATCTGACCGAGGATATCTGTTGAGCCTTTTATATACTCAGACCTCTAGAATCAAAACTCCGGAGCAACCTCCGGAAGGCTTCAGGGTGTCCCCCCTCCCATTCCCACTGGACGCCCCTCGACCTCGACCGCCTGCCAAGCTGCCGCACCGTACGTTCCATCATTCCATCCCGTCATTGATTCATCCACACCCTCGTTGGCTCCCAGTAGTTAATAACCTCAGAAGAATCCGACAAAAAGCTGGGAATTTGGACATGGAAGCTAAAAAAAAAAAGTCCGAATAAAAACCATTCCAATAAGAGAAGGCAATCCATATCCACGCCGAGACCGTAAGGTATACCGTATAAGAATATGAAAATGATGACTCAACAATGCCATTTTCAACCCGGACCAGAGAGTAGAAAAGCAAATTTTGGAAGACATCAATGAAGAAAACCGATGCAAGTGGCTATGCCTTCAGAAAAGCACGACATTAGACAGTAGCAACAAAGTGACTCGTTTCAAATAACCATCCGGCCGTACCTACTGCCTCAAGTGAGTATTCATTCCGCTGGACAACGAATACACCAGTCACTGCAATGCACGGAGAAAAAAATTGTCTGATTGAGGGATGTGTCGTATTCGTACGTTATAGATTAACGTGGGTATACCAGGATGACATCGGTAAAGATTTGCCGAGGGGGAACTCATGCATCAATCGAAAGCAATCGCTGAACCGTCGGCGTAAATGCTAATGGGACGAAGCGTATGGGGTATATTGTAGATAGAAATATTCTGGGGTATCGACCGCTCATTAATGCTCTATACCTGCTCAACGAAAACAACCAACTTCTCATTATGCTCTAAAGCATAGTTGAGATCGTTGTTGCTCAGGAGACTGAGCTTGTCACCGCTTTGCTCGTCTCGGTAAAAGAGTTGAATCTGATCTCCGTTAGAGACCTTGGTTCGCTCCCTAATTCTCTCGTATAGTTGCTGGAAGTTGGTATCAGACGGTACGCGTATCAAGAACGTGTCGTCGTTAAAGTGTAATTTGACTTTTAGGGACGGTCCTCCCTGGCTAATGCCCGGGGATAATGACGTCTGTGAAGGTTGAGAGAGCGATGATGCCTGTCGAGTCATCTGTGGTTGGCCATTCTGCATCTGCCGAGGGGCCGCTGATAACCCTGAGTATCCATTTCCGTTTAGGTTATTTCGGGAAGATTGGCGAGAGTTGCCATCCCTAGGCGAATCGACCGATGAGCGTGACCCGCCAGACAGTCTGTATTCGTCGCCATTCGAAGGAGGCTCAATCTCATAATCACCCTCCCTTGGCGCAAAGAACTGCTTCACTAGGTTGCACTTGGAGATATATGCCGGCTGTCCTAATAAGTTCTTCACATAGGCATCCAGATTATGTAGTCGTCCTTCCGTAATCGCGTCGGTCACGTAATTAACAGGACCAGGCATATACGGCAACGTACGTTTCTGTGTGCCTGTGTTTCCAGCTTCGGCAGGGAATTCTGTTAAAAGGGCGATCTGGAAGTCGTAGAAATCTTCGTAGTAGCGCGAAAGCTCCCAGTGTCGACCATCTTCCAAAGTCGCTTCAATAACAAACCAATACTTCTCTTCAGCGAAACAGTATCGTGGTATGCGCGCCGATATAGGTGCATATAGTTGGGATGTCGACTTGGAGGCATATTGGCTTTGTTGCAAGGTATTTCGTTGTTGTTGTTGAGCCTGCTGTTGGTATTGCTGTTGCTGTCACGGAATATGTCAGTGTACTTTGAATCACGAGCACGATGGTCAAGGTAGCTTACTAGGGCATTTGGCTGTTGACTCTGGCGACTTGCACCCTGCTGCAAGCTCATTCGCTCCATGCCTTGCTCCAGGCCTTGTGGGCCGCCAGCCTCAAATTTACCTAGTGTAATGCTGCTGTTCTTGTAGTCGGCGGCCATCTTTTTCCATTCTTCGACCCGTGGAACACCAGCTCGTCTCACGGCTTCCTGGGGATTAGCCACAGCCGTGTCGGTTGACATATCTCGAATCTCCACGAACGAAACGGGAATGAGACCAGGACCTCCAAGACGACCAATTGGCTTAGCGACAAACCACTCCGGATTAGACTGTGCGATTACTATAATCGCTTCGCCGGCCTTTGCTTCCAGCTCGTCCGCTCTCTCTGCTTGAAAGTCGTACATGACAATGCCGTACACCATAGCACCATTCTTGGCAACTGACTTAGAGCTGCGGTTGCTTAGCGCCGGGGTTGGAGGCACAGTTGTATTGGTCTCGGAGAATCCGGAATCATGGTCGTCTTTCTTGAGAGTCAGCGGTCGACCTGGATCAGACTGGCCGCTATCTCTCTCGGTGCGCCCGAGAGCCTGGAAAAAGGCTACTGGAACAAGACCTCGGGCATCAGGGAGAGCAGGATTGCACGCTTCATACCAATCCGAATCATTTTCGCGTCCAATAACATGGAAGAAATCGCCCCTAGAAAAGCTCAGCTCTTGGGCAGATGTTGCTTCATAATCGTAAAGGGCTCGAATGACCTATGGATGTCTCGGGCGTCAGCATCATCTAGAAAGTAACGAAAAGCGGGTCAAGCCACATCGAGGGGAAGAAAGGATACCGGCACGGATGAAAAATACCGACCTTCTTGGGGGGGACAATAGCGACTGCAGATTTGGGAGCGATGGACACTTGGGGTTTGTCCTTTTCGCCTTTGATAGACCTTCTTAGGGCCTGTATCGAGCGCATGATGTTAGCTACGGGGTCAACGGATGCGACAAGATCGCGATTGAAGTGGGAGCGCGACATGTTTGCGACCGGTAACCAAGTGCATTTAGAGGCATGTTTGGCAGAGGGAAAGGATAATTGTGGAATAATTCAAGACAAAAGGAGGAAGGGGGTCCCAGGTTTAATGGCGTACCTTCATCGTTATACAGATTCGGAGGTTTGTGGACAGCGAGTTGCCTGGTAGAAGGAGGTGGAGGCGCGAAGGAGGATCTAAGGAGGAATGGGCGCAGGCCAGAAATGACGAACTGGCTATCCCGGGACTCAGGCACGGTCACACAAAGGCAGCGGAATCTCGCGGTCTTGTTCGACGGCAGGTTTGAATCAGTGCGACAACGTGTAATGAGCGCGAAGCGAAGAGTCGAGGCAGTTCAGCCGGTATGATCGAGAATGGGCGGAGGTGAGGTGCGTCAAGGTGAGACCTTTCGCAACGCAGGGAAAAAAAAAACGAAATTTCCAAGCTTTGGCTTTTTTTTTTTGCTTCTCGGCCAGTCGATGTCGAACGATCAATTAGCTAGCAAAAAAAGAACTAGCAGCGAATGTACCCTTTTCGTGAGTCGGTAGGAGTCAACAAGCGCTATCGACCCTGTGATGTCCCTTTGACTGTTTCTTTCTTCTTCGGTTTGCCTTTTTCTTTATCTTTTCCCGACACAGCCACGGTAGGTCGGGTGTCAATTGTTTTCCAAGTCGATATGCGTGACAAGAGAAATACAACAAATTTGATCCCGTTCTGGTAATCGAAGCGTGTTATTGTCGTCGAAGTAGTCGTCGCCTTATCTCTGCGATAATCGAAGTAAAAGTGTCGACGGGGTCTCTTAAGAGATTGGGGAGGTCAGGAGGACAGAGAGGGAAGAGGAGAGGGATCAGACTGGCTAGATTTGCAGTGACTGCGTGCGCTTAACCAGGATGGGGGGTCAGTGACTGGCTGAGAGAAGAGGGTGGAAAGGTCGAAAAAAGTGGGATAGATTGAGTCGGGCGTTAGCACATTGGCAGGCTGAGCCGTGGGTGTCTGGGTATGTGCGGCCCATGGGTCGCAAATGGCTGTCGGTGGATATGCCTGCTTTCAATGCGCTTTTGGGATGGGCGGATAGCCTGCATGATCACACAGGTACGTACTGGCCCGCTAAGATTAAATGACAAGGGAGATTTGGGGAGATTTGATTTGGGGCTTGAAAGCCACGGGATGGCGGGGTGGTTCTCAAAAAGATCCGATTAGAGAGAGCTAGGGCGAACTAGACTGCCGTGGACTTGCCATCTGTGGAAAAGATCCATTGTATCATGGATGGCGTTACCAGCCCGCTTAGGTACCTGTCGCGTGTAAGCCCCGTAGGTCTTGAACGTACCTTACGCAACCTCCCTATCGGACGCCGCTATAATACGTGTATGTATATGTACCTCATAAGATGATAGCATTATACAAAAATTGATAAGCAGCAAATTGATAGTTATAGTCACTATAGAAACTTAATGAGTAAGGCAATAAGCTGTACAGAACGAAAGAATAAAAACATACGTAAGTAATCAACAGAGTGAATAAGGAGAGGTACACAGGTTGTTCTCGCCACGCAACTACATACATGTAACTACATGTAATAAATCGCATGACCTGTCATGAATGTTCCAAAAAGATCAATTAGTTTATGTACCCAAGGAAGTATACATGTCCACTAGGTTATGTACGTCCTAGCAACTGATGCCTTCCAAACTCAAGTTGAAGTTTAGCAATCCCGTAGTGAAGCATTAGTTCCCCCATTCAGTGGCATGCCGAACATTTTAGAGCTGTCTCTGCTTGCCCCTCCAACGCTCTAGGCCCCTCCTTCCCTCACCCCGCCACCGTCACATTGCCCTCTCTCTGATGGACAAAATCATGTCTATCAATCGACTTTCCTGATCCGCTGCACATGAGATCGCATTGACCATTCTGAAAATCGTGCATTTTTCGAACAGGATCGACGTGCCAACCTAGTCTAGTGTATTTTAGGTCATTTTTCTTTGGTGGTTTGCTTCTCAAGCACATGAGAATCCTACTTTGCGATCCTCCTCAACCATTGGTAGACGAACACAACGGAGTCCGAGGATTTTGGCAGCTGAACTAACAATCAAGGACGCAGCAATCCGATAGGCGTCGTAAGATAATTTTCTAATGTTCTTTCCAAAGTCACCAGCAGGTCGGGTGTGGGCTAGGTCGTGGATGAGATTAATGTCAGGATACCCCGGGTAGCTCTGGCTCTGCGATCGTCACGATAACGAAGCCCATGCAAACTGAAGACAATCAATAAGAAACGAAGCGAAATCTTACAAATATCGGAACTTCAAGATACTTCTTCGAACGTTCCTGAAAATTGGGTATATCGAGATTTCCAATCAAAGATTGTGGAGAACACACGTACATTCCGGACTCAAGCATTCAGCAGTTCCGGGACATCGTGCTTCGTAACAAGCAATCAGAAATCCACCTGCATGCTTTGACTTCGACGCCCAAGCCTCAGGGACCCTCCCTTGTGCATACTCCACGGGTCGGCGAGATCTTCACTGTCTTCTGAGCTCGTACCTTGCAGCACGCATGGCGACTTACATATGCATCTCTAGAGGCAAACCATCGTTGGTAACTCAAAATTTTCAAGGCCAGTGTGGCTGACAGCAACCAAAACCTATTGGATCTGGTTGAGTCTCGAGAGTTTGCCATACGCTCTAGCAGCAACAAGCATAATACTCGTATACGAATTCCAATAATACATGGCATTCAGCAACGCAAACACCGCGTTATTCCTCACTAATGTCGACATCCATAGAAACTATCAGGATTATAGAGGAGTGTCTCTATGCACCTGCAGCTAAACATAAGCGGCACTGAAGCAGATGCAGCTACAGGGTATGCAGGGTGAGCCTGAAACACCATAGAATTCAGTATTTGAGGCAGTCCTTCACGCTACGGTTCCTACCACCTTACACATCGAGGTGGCTCCAAGCTTCATAGTTGTTACTAAATATGTAATACTACCCAGCCCATTGGGTCGATTTCGCGTGAAAGTCTTACTAGTTCCCTTCCTCACGGGATATGCTCCCCCTGAAACAGGGAATGGGGTTGTTTCTATAAGCTTCTCAACTGTTTCTTTTCCCTTCGATGAGGTTTCACCTATATCGAATTCGCCAGCCACTTGCGAACAAAAACTATTCCGAATTGCATTAGCAGGCTCATATGTATACCTCAGGGATAGAAAGCTGCAGCTACCAGCTTGTCAAATGACGTACTTCGTCAACCGCATCGGATTACGTACTAATCGTTGCTTATTCGTACCTAATGCATAAAAAGAGCCCCTGTCCGGACCAGGTCCGGCCTAACCCGGCTTGCATTCCGGGACTCTTCCAGAATGGAGTCTTCTGCATGGCACGGACTAACTTTAGCTACAAGAGGTTCCTGCTGGGCATCAATGAGAACACATCGGAGCCCAGGGGAGAATATTCCAAATCCCGGGGTGGAAGTGTACGCTTTATGATTTATGCGTAGAAGACCCGGATCATCTCTTCCCGACAGCGGTTGCCAAGCATCATGAAACTGGACGAAGCGCTGAAACAAAGTGATAACGTAGAAGACAACGGGCCGTCCTCAATAGGATTCGCGGGAAATCGTAGGTAGGTATTCAGATGGGAGCACATCCTCCACCACCGCCCCCGCAACGATCGTTGGAAAGCACTTGGCAGTTGAGCTTGGATCGTCCTGCATGCGATGTAGATAATCAGGCCACACAACATCACAGATCTCTCGGCCCAGGCTAAACTTCTTTCTCCCCTCATTTCATTATTATTCTCGACCGTCGAATCTGACCCATCATATCCCGTCAGGCCCTCGTGGTGAGAGAAAAGCGTGAATTACCTAGTCCTAGTCCTGGTCCCGTCATCGTTACACACCGAAATCAGGCCTCAACCACGCACGCACGCACGTACAGGTAGTTTGCCCAGAAGCACAAGTTCAGGTCCGATCGAGACGCACAACGCGCGAACACATCGTAGCTGGCCCAACCAACCAACTTCTCCCCGCAGGCAAGTTGAGCCAGACAAAAAAAGGAAAGAAAAAAACACGACCACAGCAAAAGGGGGGAGCGGCGTGAAGCCGCAGCATACCGAGCGCCACAGCACAAAATTTCGTCGCCCTGTTTTCTGTACAACTTTCCGTCGCGCTGTGTGTTCGCACCACCATCATCACCCACTTGACAGGTTGCGGGAAGCGCCGCCGGTCAGCTATTCGTTCCCTACCCGTATCCGGTCTGTGCCCTTCCCTCCCCCAAAGGCAGTGTGACGTATCCCCCGCGCGTGTAATTGTCCACCAGCTACAGGCAAGTAGGCCGGTGGCAGGTTAGCCAGTGAGCGAGCGAAGCGAAACAGCTCACGCAGTGTGGGATGAGAGAGATACGGCGTATGCATGTCTTAGGTTTGTAAAGTCTCCGTCAGCTGCTCTCTCGGTGTAATTGCAAGTCATTTTGAGGGACCTTTTCCTCCCTTTGAGAAAAAAGGAAGAAAGGATGGTTACGAGGGAAGAAATGACGAAGAGCAACATGAGAGAAAATACCAGATTAAAAAGAGGACACGAGGAAGATGGGAATATACGCCTTTTCTGGTAATTAGAACACTAATCATAGGGACGCCTCCTGGAATGCTAGTTGCTGTGTGTATTTGACGTCGGGCTCATAGAGAGACTCCTCTCCTTTCGATATATATTCTGATCTATAGCAGGACCTCAAACTCAGATTGATGTTCTGTTATTTTGTGGGCTTCTAAAGATATTTTACGATGGGACTGTAATAGCAGAGGCAGGATATTTCGATAGTAGTGACGCCACGGTTTCCTCCACGTAGTTTCTTGAATGAAACCATTAAGTTAGGATATGCGACGTACAAGCTAGATGTTGTCTAAATGGACATATTATTAAAAGGTGTATCGCAATATGGGAGTCAGCAGGCGTTTGACATTGAGTCTACGTAGGATGAAGTGGACTGCATAATGCTAGGGTAGAGATCAGAACAGTTTTCGAAAACGGATGGATTATATTCAGCATTAGAAATGTCTGCTGTATGCTGACTTCACGGGAACTTTTATCTATGAACGATGCTAATTCCGCCCTCCGGTCCCTTTTTATCGTGACCTTCCATGCAATTCCGAATCGACTAGTACAGGCAAATGAGTGCACAAAACAGGCACTCATTGTGAAAGGGTATCGGTAGTGTAACCAGGCCACTCGGTCCAGAAACGCCATAACTCCCAAAACTTCAAGTAGAACCTGATGCAGTACACCGATTTTGCCTAGCGTCCGGTAGCATCTCTTGACCTCAACCTCGTCCCTGTGTTTAACGCCAAACCCGACTCCGGGCAAACCCCTCATCGGAAATCCACCGGCCACCGACGCCAAAGCATACCACAACCGTTTACTGTGATTGAAGTCAATGTAAGGTAATTTCGTAAAGAAGGCGCAGTAAGCCACGAGAGATCGATTGCAGTAGAGTTGCATGATGGTCGAGTCACAGAATCAAACCTAGGCAAAGCTAAGTCTGAATATCCAGAGTCGGCTATCTCGTACGATATGTCTCGTCAAATCAATAAATAGCGTTCGTCGTAAGTGTTGTGAAAGGGKGTCTACGAGGGGGTGGTGTATGGTGACATTGAAGTCACGCAAGCCAGAAATGAAGGCGTTGTGTCGGAGAAGAAAAAGCAAGGGGAATGAAAGATAAGAGAATCTGGGAGACGGATCAAATCTGGCCTTTTAGATCGACTCTACTGAATGCCTGGGCTCTGGCATTCTCGAATTCCTTTGCAGCTTTTGTAGTTATGAAAGCGATGTAGTCATCCCGTTCTTCTAGCAAGTTTTCGCCGTAGTCGATGATAAACTGGGCAGCTTCAGCGTCAGATTCGAACGCAAGTTCCTCAGTAATGTAACGTAGTTTTAATTCTGGCTTGAAGCTGTGATCGAGTTAGCGCTTAGTCTTCTTCCATGGGGGACGGGGGATGGTACTCACGCCTTGCACATGTTTGCTAGGGCAGCAAGTCGTTCACGCTTGACAAACATATCCATTAGATATGCTCCCATGTTGGGAACGTCAAGATATAACTGGAAGAACTTATGATAGTTGCCTAAAGCTAGCGCCGAACGTACGTTCAGCGCGTGCTTGATGGGTCGTTCCTCTTTCTCTGCTGCGGTTAGATCTGCAATGGCGTCATTCAACGCCGTTCGGTTTGCGGTATGGATGAAATACAAGATACGATATGCCTTGAACTCGGTAGAATTGCCCTTCAGACCAGCCTTGTACAGAGCACGCAGCTGGGTCTGGCACTGATTATACTCACCAAGATCCCCCTTCTCTAGAGCAATTCTGGCATGGATTTCATAGACGGAAACGGTGAACTCATTCCTAATGCGCTGCACTGTCAAATCCTGGCGAAGCGACTTGAACTGGTCACAGATGTAGTTATAGTTGCCGTCCTTACGCCACTTCTTCTTCAGCAAGTCCAATGTCTGATGCAAGATATACTCAGGTCGGACATCGGCTGGCTTCGGAGCGGCGGKCAGACGCAAGTATCTCTTCTCCAACGACTGGTTGAATCCGACGATAGGTCCTGTAGGAGGTGGCGGACTAGGGGATCGATAGGATGACTGGTAGCCGCCGTCCCCGCGGCGTTGTCGCTTCTCAGCATTCTTCTGAAACTTACTTTTGGCCGGTAGAGGGCCGTCCATCGAGGGTTTGGTAATTCGGTCTTCGAGAGAAAGTCCCTTAGCGGCACGCCACGGTACTGTACTGCCATCGCTGGCTTCGGTTCCGCTGAGATCCGATGACTTCCTCTTCTTCGGGTTAACAGCAGTAACGGCAGCGGCTGGAGGAGCTGCTGTCATGACGGGGGGKGTCATTGACTGCATCAACGCTTGTTGGCGTTCATTCTTGATGATAGCTTGCGGTAAGGGCATGTTGTCCCAATCCGTGGTATACATCGTACCATGGTCCTGGGTGAATCTAATAGTTTCCTTCAGCTTGGCTTCCAGCTCGAGACGGTCTACACTTGGATCTAGATTCGACGATTGGAATGAACGCTGTACATAACGACGGACCGGGTCTGGCCAGTCAAATTTCTGTTGTTGAGATTGTTGGTGATCCGAGGAAGAACCCATGGATGGTGTTGGCGATTGAGAGGTATTAGCAGGACTAGAGTAGGTATACTGTGGTTGAGCCTGGTAGGCTTGGCTAAAGCCCTGACGAACTGGAACAGCGGTGTAAGCGGTATCTGAAGAAAAACTAGTCAGCAACAAAGTGGATTAATTATAGATTGGAAGTGAATCAAACTTACTGATAGCTGGCGGATAGCTATAAGGCATTGTCTGGACACCAGGCGGCGGCGGAACTGTCCACGACATTTTGGTCGAAATGATTACGGAGCACGGCTTTGCGGAATAAGGTTAGTAGGCCAAAACTCTTCAAGAGAGGTAAATACGGAGAAAATTGAAGTTATCGCCGTTAGAGTCGATGATTTGAATGAACAAAGACATTCACGATCGAGTCAGTGTGAAATGGAGCTGTGCGGCGATAACAAAGGACGGACAAAGGATGAGCGTTGTGTGTAGATGAAGAGAGGCGGGAAATTTGTAGCGAGGGATTTCGGCGGAGTTAGGTGCAGGTGATTTAGCAAAGAGTGTGCTGGCTTTGCTTATCTAACAACGCTAATCACTAAGCCCGCGGGCTGAGGAATGCCCACAGATGGTCTGTGCTTGAGCAAAGTGCCAATTAGGTACTAATGGGATGCGTGTAGGGCGGCGAGCAGAAAGGTGGTCCCCATATATTTATATCCACATGCGCCTGTAGATAAGGGTGGATAAGGATGGTACAAAGCTACCTACATATAGCACTGTGCACCTTTGTGTGGAGCAAGGAAACGGACCTTGTGGTTTGGTGATCTCAGCTTGCATCATCAACTCTTTCAAACATCCCCCCCAAAGTACCCAGAGACTTGCTTCTCCCCCATAGTTGTAGCCTTCCTCTCAGACCTTACCGATATGACGAATGTTTTTAAAACAAATCGACCTTACTACCGCCCTCAGGCCGTCCTATCTTCCCGACGAAGTACTTCTCTTTGTCCAGGACAACGTGGGGCTCTATGAGGGGTGAGTCTGCCAACGACTTACATGATCCATTGCAACGCCATGATATATTGCCCCTAAGTCACTAACCATAGCTGTTATTTCGATTTGTGTAGGAAATACAAACTGGCCAACCAGCAGAATGGCCAGGTCTATTTGACTTCTCATCGAATTTGTTACGTGGACAAACAGGAGCCCAGGAAGCACTCCGTCGCCCTAGACCTCAAAGATGTAGAGAGATACGAGTTCTACGTATGCTCTATCCCTAACCCTTGAAAAAGCTGATCTCGTCTACTAAGACCGTAATAGGCGGGATTCCTCAAATCATCTGCGAAAATAACTCTCATTCCCAAGCCAGCTAAACGAGGTTCCCTCCAATCCAGAGCGGCGGCCGCGACCTCGACAGCTTCTCGTAGTGGTGGTGCATCACCTTTGCCACCATCCGATTCCGCATTCCGGACTCCCTCCGCTAGCACACCGCAGCCTAGCTCGGCAACATGGATCTGTACAATATGCAGCTTTCCAAATCCCGTTCCGTCCAACTTCGATCCGACCACCGCGAATGCGCATACACCGTTGCCGCCATGCCTAGCATGTGGTATCAAGCCAGCGCTGACGCACATGCTCAAAGCCGCTATATCGAGTGTCACTAGTAGACAAGTGACCTCCTCTAGCTCTACACCTCAGTTCCCMCCTTCTCGACCACAGAGCACGAGCCTAGCGGCCGATGACCTGGGTGGGCTGGATGGAGGTTCGTCACATGGAATAGCAAGTGGTTCGGCGGGCTCGGATGGCTTTCAATGCCCACGCTGCACGTTCCTAAACCACCCTTCTCTCCTGTCTTGCGAGATCTGCGGCGCGCCCTTAATATCTCGCGATGTTCCCATGGCACTAGCGCAGAGCCAACCGAGAACAGACTCGCCAGGACCTACACTCAACGTGGCCAGTGTTGCTGGCCTAGAAAACCCTGAGAGTGTGAAACTGTCTTTCCGGGGTGGAGGAGAGAAGATTTTCTACGAGCGACTCAAAAGCGCCATGGCTCAGCGCAAATGGCTCTTGCAAGAAGCGCCTCCGGTTCCCAATGGGGGCGCCGACGACATGCGTGCGGATTCTTTCTCGAAGTCAGGGTCCGGTACTGGCCGGAACAAAGCTGCTGGTATTGCCGGGCTGGAGAAGATGGGCTTAGATAGACGGAAAAACAACGAGCTTGTCATCGGGAGCGCTTTTGAAGACCTTGAGGCTTTGATGGCCTCTGCCAAGGAAATAGTAGCGCTTGCGGAGTCATTCGCTCGACAGGTCAACGGTGGCACAGAGAAAGCGACATCCGAAGCCAACGCCTTACTCGCTGAGTCCGCTAGCCAGCTGGGTCTCGTGACTACCAAGGATATTGTCGGTGGTGGAAGCGGTTCAGGCTCAGAATCGCTTTACCTATCTGAGTTGTCTAGAAATCTTGCAGAATTCTTGACAGATGACGCCAGAGGTGTACTCAAGAAGGCTGGTGGCATTATTAGTCTGGTGGACCTATGGGCAATGTTTAATCGTGCTCGCGGCGGCGTCGAGCTTGTAAGTCCCAATGACTTCGAAAAGGCAGCCCGTCTGTGGGGTAAACTACGACTACCAGTCCGGCTCCGCACATTCAAGAGTGGCGTAATGGTTGTTCAAAGTAGGGATCGAACAGACGAAACCACAATCAAGGCGCTGTTAGCGTGGCTACGAGATTTACACGACTTTCCCCCAGATAGAGATGTCCCTTGGGATTGGCAGGAGTTTGGCCGTGGAGTTACCGCACAGGACGCTGCTGAACGATTCGGGTGGAGTATAGGTGTTGCTCATGAGGAGCTCGAGATGGCCGAAGAGAGAGGCGTCCTCTGTCGCGAAGAAGGCATAGAGGGGCTCAAATTCTGGGAAAACTACATCGATACAGGAGAATACCGTAACAAGCCACGGCGACAAACGGATGGAGACAAGATTGTCGAGGCCTTGAGTGCAGCTGGTCTACTTTAGAGAAAGTTGTCAGCGCTATATAAGGTAATCAATAGAGCTAGTCTCGCTTGAATCAGATCTAGTCTTATGTCGTGTCGTTGCCGTCGTTAAATTCTACTAATACATCATAACCCACCTAACCGTTCCTAGATCCGGGGTCCTTTTACCTGTCCGTCGTCAATGTAGACCCGTCATTTACTATTTTTGTACCGTAGCAATTTTTGGTATCCGCCAAATATAACCATCATCCAAACGCCATGCCCAAACACACTTGACACACTTTGCACAGAGTGTGACCCAATCATCCAACCATTGGAGCGGAGACCAGCGGCTCACTTCAAGCCAGTCTCTCCACGAGATTCCTTCGTACCTTCATGTTTACCGTGCCACCCAACCCAAACGCCGGAACAATTCTACATATCCTCGCCGCGGTGCTTATCGCCCAGTTCTTCCGGACCTGCGTCCACCGATCCCGCCATGACACCCTGCCTCCAGCCCCTGGCCGGTTGTACATGTCCAAGCCTAGCAAATGTACGGGCGTGGAGAATATCTGAACAAATGCCGGCGCTGCGAACTGCGCAACGGTAGTTCCGCTGATCTTCTTCCGGAGCGAGGCGCTCATGCGCTCGTTCAAAACGGGACCTAGCAAAGGCGGCACGTTGAAGGAGGCGAAGATGGTCAGGCAGTCGCGCGCCGTGAACAGCAGGTAGCTCGGCAGGGGTACGGGGCGTGGCGGTCCGCCAGGCCCGAACAGCTTGACGAAGACCTGGTCCTTGTAGACGCAGAGCCCGACATTAGCAGCGCTCGACGCGGCGAACTTTAGTGTACCCGTTGTGACGTGGGTTGCCGGCTTGTTGCGTACCGTCGAGGTCGTGGTGTCGAGAGTGTTCGCCGTCAAATATGTGCCGCCGTACAGCATGAAGATGAGGGCCACGGGCTTCGAGAAGAGGATCGTGTGCGGGCGCAAGAGGAGCGTGCGCAGCGAGGATTTGAGGCTATTCGATAGCGTGTTCCGGCCGGAGGCGTTTTCCATTATCGACCTGTGTCCATTGGCGATCGGGATTAGCCAGCAGGTTGGAGTAGGAGCTTGTCAGGCTGGACGGGGTCGCTCTACCTGTCAATAATAGCTATGAGAGGCGCGACCATGGATGCCGCACAAGCAGCACTAGTGAAGTCGGCGCCTAGCCTCAGTCCCAGATTCTTCGTGTTCCATTGCTGCTGGAGCTTGGACGATGGCATTTCAACGGCGTCTTTGCTGGGGATGGGGATTGGAGGGGTAGGCGATGCTGGCGCACCCAGCTGCTTCTCGATAGAAGTACCGTGTTTCATCTCCAACTCGGATTTTATCTATCAGGAGCGTGTCTGCTCCAATACCTTAGGTCCTCCACGATTCGCTCGCTTCTTGCTTCCTGCTTCCCCCGAGCTGGAAATCACGAAAAGGGAGAACGGGGATAACGGGTCGTTGGCGGCATTGGGACTAAGAGTCTCTTAGAGGAAAAAATAATGGGGGTTTAATTTCGATAACCTGATCAAGACCCTTGGTTCGCTTTCTTCTGCGCAGAATGGAAGTTACAAAGAGAGTATCTAATATATGATGAGCGTATAAATGTATATAGCTCAGCTTCGTTGCTTGTAATTCGGCCATTAGGGAGCATCAGTTTTGTAAGCTTCGCTCCCCGAGATCGGAGATAAATACTCCGATCCTATGATTGGACCCCTGACGAAATTAACTCGGGGAACGTCGATGCCAAGGAATCTGAGATCTGATATCTTGGGTTGGCACAAGATACCTTGTATATGAATAAGCCTAAATCGTTAGTGTATTATATTAAGCATAATTGTGCTTCCATGGATACACGTATTAAACGTACCTAATAGAAAGGAGGTACCTACCTTATTACATAATTGTATACATGTAGGTATAAACTCAGACACTATTCTTTTCCGTCTATAAGTAAGTTATCGTATTCCGTGCGTGGAATGTCATAGACGACCCTATTGCATGAGTTACGTATTGCTTTCCAGAGTTCAGAGATGACCTCCTTTATCCTCGACATACCTGACTCATCAGTACGTATTTTGCATGCGAATTTGACTGGCTATGAGGTAGCTAGTCAACATCCAATTCTATTGTAAGAGATGATATTAGCTACCGTAGATGGACGCTACAAACATGATATATAACCAGCCATCTATACTCATCCATCGATTTTATCTTCGTCAGAAGCAAAGTGATCAACACTTGCTAATCACCAAGTCCTGCCTATTCTCGCATGCCACTTTCTTACTAATAAGTCACTTTACTTATAGATGATAATGTCTATGAAGGCATCTCATAGTTTACCTTCTTACTGAATCATGCTCTATGTAGGGTTTGGAAACGAAAGTTCCAGATGACTGTAGTCTTTAGTTGACGATGAGAATGTGCTTGTGTCCTCTTTACACTCACAGCCGAATATTATGATATGACACAGGGGATATTTCGCATCTAGTTCAAAATATATATATTTCCGGGTTTAAATCTTATTTCTTGAGGGTTTATTTAGACTTCTTGTTCTTCAACCATCTCATTCCTACGCTATCTAATACTGCCGTACCCTATCGATCATCTTCACCACTCAACATGTCTGTCAAGGTTCATAACGAGGAGCTCTTCCGTGAGATTAGACATCAACGGTGTGAAGCCATACCTAACCACGACGGAACGTTGATTTTATATCAATCATGGAGGGTTCCAGAGCTTCGAATTATGAGTATTTCAACGGGAACTTCATACAAACTGMCCAGCCTATACACGTCCCATGCGACTTGGTTAGGAGATGGTTCCAATACGGTAATTTTCCTCACAGAGAATCTCTCATCTGGCACTCATATATACAGCATCGATGTAGATGAGTCGCCGCAGATATTGAATAAAATAGGCTGGGTTAAAGGACAGCTGAAGGACTTCAGAGTTAAGCGTCTCCAAGACGATCCGAGTTTGATAGCCTTTGCCACGATTTGTCTCTCAAATACAAGAGGCCATCTATTGGATGAAGAGGGAGAAGAGAGGAAGAATCCTCCTATGAGGAGCTATGACACCTACCAAGTACAAAACGTAGTAACCCCCAGTCCAATGAAGTATTTCTAGAAACGACCCAAGCATGGACTAACATTATACGGTATCTAGCTCGATACCTATGCCCACGACGGGAGATACTCGATCTTCTACTCGACCTTATCAAAAGAGACCGGCCGATGGAAAATCGCTAAGCATCTGCACAACGCTCTTCCCCACACAGACCTTGAGCCTGAACTGATGTCCCTGTATTCGAATACCACAAAGTGCTACGACATATCCAAAAGAGGAATCACTGCTTCTCTTGGGTATCGGGAGAAAAATGAAGCTTCTGTTTACTACATTCCAATAGACTCTTATGGTACACCTAGTATCCATAAGCCTGTGGATATAAAAGCTGGAGATAAGCGTCTTTCCCGCTCATATTCGAATCCTCGATTCAGCCCGGATGGCTCTCTGATCGCGTACGCATACGACCCGGCACAGAAGAAAGAGAAAATTCCGATTCAGATTTATCAGCTAGAATCATCCAGCGCTGCTAGTTCTTTTGATATGGCGACCAGTGAAGACTTGCCCCTGTCTCTGGAAGGATTCGAGTTCACTCCCGACGGCCGCGCTTTATACTTCACCGCTGAGGATGCTGGAAGGGTTGGCCTGTATAAAGTTGACCTACAGTCGAAAACAGAACCCAGTACGATATTATGCAATGGCACTGTGAAGGCATTCTACCCCCTTAGCGAAGGAGACAATGATAAACTTCTAGTTACTAGCTCCAGTCTAATCGAGAGCTCATTGTACCAAATCGTCGATGTCAGCGGAGACTATAAGCCTACAACCGTGTCGGCTACAGAAAATGGCGCTGAGCTCGGCCTCTCGCGGAAACAGGTCTCGGAGATTTACTTTAAAGGGGGTGGCGATTATCTTGTCCATGCTTGGATGATACGGCCTAACCACTTCGACAAGAGTCGAAAATATCCCCTAGCCATACTTGTGCATGGAGGGCCGCGAGGTTCGTGGTTGGATGAATGGCGGGCTGATGAAGTAAGTTATCCTTCTTTATACCGCTATCTTTAGTACCCTAACTTATAGACATCCATAGTGGAACCTAATGGTTTGGGCTGACCAAGGCTACATTGTCGTAGCTCCCAACATAACTGGTAGCACAGGCTATGGATGGGATTTCCAAGAAGGTATGTACAAAAAGCGATAAGAGAAAGGTCTCAACGGCTAATATCAATAGCGGCACGAGACAACTGGGGCGGTAGACCATACGAAGATCTGATAAAGTGCATGGAGTACCTCGAGGATGTTCCTAATGTCGACACCAATAACGCTATCATCGCAGGCTCTAGTTATGGAGGGTACATGGTCAACTGGATTCAGGGACACCCATTTGCGCGACGTGTGAGTACTTTCATTCAAATCAACATCTGGTGAAACTAGCAGTGCAACTAATTTCTCCCCGCTTCAGTTTAAAGCCATGATCTGTCACGCCGGTATCTTCGACCTCCCGAGCCACTTGCTGAATAGCGATTTCCGCCATTATAGCACAGTTAAACACGGTGGTTCTCCCTTAATATGGAAGAATCCCGAGGGCTTTGAGCGTTACAATCCAGCCCGCGTGGATCTCCTCCCCAATTGGAAGACGCCTATGCTCGTTGTCCACGGGGCAAAGGACTATCGGTGCCAACTTACGGAGGCCTTAGCCGCCTTTCACACCCTCAAGATACTGGAAACGCCGGCTCGATTAGTCATATTTCCCAATGAAAGTCATGGCGGGTTCGGTACAGAGAATCTGGTCCACTGTCTTCGTCACATCTTCACTTGGATTAATTTCTTCACGGATACCGCGGATATTGTAGAGGATTCCAAATCAGAAAATTCGGAAAATTCTGACATATATGAGGCGTCATACCTTATCCCTATTGAACTAGGAATTAGGAGATTAGGGTCTTATCGAGACGAAATGTCATAATGGCTTACCATGTCAATGTTTACCTAGAAAATTTGTCTAGGCCTTTGCACTTCCCCTACAGCTAGTATAGCGTAGAAATAAACGTTGTATCATTATTCTCGTACGCTACCTGGTACTCACGCGTGGTCATAAATCTATTGACTGTAACCGGTGCAGTAGACATTAAATATGAAAGATGAGTATACTTAAAATCAAGGCCTATAGATAGACAACACCGATCCCTTATCCTCTTCCAACACCGCCCTAGAACCCCCCAGTGCCCTGCACCCTCTTAATCGCACCCACAACACCCTTCGCCCAACTAAATCTCCCCGCGTCGACGCCCGTAGCGCCCTGGGCCTCTTTCCCACTCTCATCCCTCCATATGCCGTCCTCGGCGCTGACGCGGCCATACAAATGGGTATTCTGGTTGCGTCTCAGGGCCTCGATCCACGCGCGGCAGATCTTGGGGCTGTCGAGCATGATGTTGATCTCCTGGCTGTGGAACCAGCTCTGCGTGTCCTGGTTGCCGTTGCCGACGACGCCGATATGCTCGTCGGCGATGAGCAGCTTGACGTGGCAGGACCGCTTCTTCTGCGATGCCGGGATCGGCGCCGTCTGGTCCTTGGCGATGTACCAGTACCAGTGCAGGTGCGGCTTCGCGGACGGGGAGAGGAGCGTGGTGTATAGGCGGTGCACGATGGCTTCGTTGTGGCCGCCTTGCATGGGGAGCATTTCGCCCTGAAGTGGGAAGGGGTTAGTTGGGTGCATGGAATGCGTGTGCATAAAGGGGCGACACTTACTGAGTCGTTGTATCCAAGGCACACGTAGCAGTACACGTCTACGCCGCGCTCGCACGCCTCCACGATAGCCGGAATCAGAGGCTCGGCATTCAACGTAGGGGATTGGATGAAGACGTTCTTCTGCGCGTTCCTTAAAGCTGACAACCATGCCGCGTTCTGCGGGTTTGAAATGGAGGCATGATTCGGAGTGCCATACGGTGGCCGACACACGAGAGCCATCGGGAAAGGTTCATGCGCTGGGTGAGGTATGTATGGTGTCATCTCGTCCTGTGGATCACACTCTGGAGCATGTCCCTCATACCCTTTGTTGACGGTGTGGTTGAGGTGACGTGATACGGCTTGCATTTGAGTCTCGCCTGGCTTCGCGCTTACGGACGCCTGGATGCGTAGAATTTCCCCCGCAAGGTTTTCATCGTAGTGAGGATCCTCTGCGGTGTGCTCTGGAAGTGTATCCTGTTGTATAAGGGAAGTCTCCGCCTCGGGGTTGAGTTCTATGCCACTATCCCGGGATCGGTGACCATTGGGTACTGTAGTATCACCGTCCGAGGGAGGTGAGTTAATTGTCCCACTGGCCTGACTTGCCACTTCTGTCGCTTGCTTCTGGTCAAACACTGCGAGACCGTAGCCCTCTCCGCTTGGTAGCTTGTCCGGATCAACAATGGCGGAATGGCCTTTGATGGTTCCTTCCGGGCCGAAAATGGCAGCGTGACTCGCATCAAAACTTCCACTTTGACTCTTAGCTGCGAGTGAACCAAGCTGAGGTAGCAGAGGCTCGAGGTTCTTATGCCAACTCAACAGTGCCATGTCGTACATGGAGTCAACGATAGGACCCTCGACTTGTACCATCATCTCTACATTGTCGTTGTCTTGTATGTTGTTACTTTGCAGCACCGCCACCCTTCGGTCAACGATCATGTACTTAGCATGAAACGTGCCTAGCAGCGGACGATGGTAATTGATAACCTGCAGGTCGATGTTGGGAATCTCGTGCGAAGCCGGCAGCCCGACAGCACTACCGGTGTACTCACTCTCGGGGACCATGTAATGCGGCTCGAATACCTGCTTCGGACTTCCACGGTCATAGATGATCTTCATTACGATCTTAGTACCGCGCTCCCCTGCGCGACGTGAAAGCTCTTTTATCGCATTCGTAATGTACTTAGAAGCGACCCCATTCTGCCAGAAGTTGGTTGCGAGGAAGACTTCCTTTTCGGCGCGAACGATGAGGTTGGACATGTGCCTCATAATATCAGGGACGCTTGGCAGGGGTTAGAACTCGTCTAGCAGAGGCATGTCTGGTGTATTTACTTACACAGAGATGATGGTCAATGGCATCGTTCCACTGCTTCCCATGAGAGAAGGGCTCACCATACCGCACTCCAAATTATGATCCAGTGTACATAGCGCATCATGATACATCTTGCGGCGTTAGTCCATACTTCACGTTATACCGGGGAATTTGAAACCAACCCTAAGAAACAAATCGCTGGGCTCTTGCGAGCCCCATCTCCCACAAGACCGAGCTCTCTGTAATTCCTTAGAACTGATGGAGCCTTTCCCAATGTCGCGAATGTCCCCCTTCGAACCGTAACCCTCAAGGTCATGATCATGGTGGCCGAATAGCTTTTTCCATGCTTCGCCGGGGGCCAATGATGGATCTTCGGCCAGGAGGGATGAAACGCTCTCAGGCGAGAGACATAATTCATATAACCGCTCGCTGATCGTGTACGGAGATTCAGCGGAGTTATCGGAGTCGTGAATGGAAGACATAGTAACGGCGATAGCTAGTTGCCGGGGTTATACTTAGGGTGTGTAAGAATGACGCAAGACTAATAGAATAAAATCATCCAGGTTCAAAATATTCAGCATCAGTGCCACAGCAATATGTTAATGAAATTTGCATCTTGCAGCAAATTCAATTCGTCTCAGTCAGCCATCATGAGATATATGTACGACACCGAGGGGGCGCCTTCTAGACCTGTTAGACCCGGATGGGGGAGGTTAAAACAAGGCTATCCGGACCTATGATGCCAAGACTTGAGGACAAGCGAGATCTGGCGTAGGGTGGCTGTCAAGATCTGTTGCCAAGAACAAGATGTGAGTGGGTAGCCCTTGGGAAGAATGACGCAAGCTCTAGATCCGAGTTATCCAGCTTCGGATAATCGGCTTTGTCCTCGAGGTACATAGCTCAATCAGGTATAAGCTACATATATGTATCCCGGGAATACCTCCACCAAGGCCGCATGTGGCTTTGGAGACTCTCGGGGGAATGCAAGGAACACCCATGAATGATACTATTGAATGTCTACCAATCGAGTTTACAGAATCTGTAAGTCGCTATCCAATAACCTTTGAACGAATCGGCCCAATCTAAGGCATCTCAATGTGCCTAACACGTGTTTCAAAACTCCGATAAATCCTATATGTCCCTGATAATCAATGCTAATAGCCAATTGGACACGCGTATCTTAAACGTGGCTGCTTTACAGCTCGCCCATCTCATTCTCGCCCTTCAGCTTCTCGAAATCAGTGAAACCTAGCTCGTAGACTAGCGCAAGGGTCATGCGCGCATGCTGGAGCATATGGTCAAAAGATAGGTACTTGATCAGATCGTCAGTGCTGTGGATATGCTGGTCAGAGTCGCCGAAAGTGGATTCGATCACAAAGGCGGAGGGGTACCCGGCCTTGGAAGCGGAGGCATGGTCGGAGCAAGCGTAGCCGCACTTGGTCTCAACCCAAGGAATCTCGCAGTACTCTTCGATGACTTTCTTAATGAAAGCTGTCAAGCTAGCGTCCACGAAGTCCGTGATCACACCGACACTCTCGGGCTTCCCAGCGTCAAGAGTACCCTGAACGTAACCAGTCATGTCCTGCTGTAGCATGGCCTTGACATCGCGGCCCTTTTTCTCGTAGTCCGAGAAGATAGCTTGACTGCCGAGTAGACCTCCCTCCTCAGCGCTGTACCAGTGGAACTCGATTGTGTTCGGGGCATTTCCCTTTATGACGTCTTCGGAAGACAGGAGGACGCGGAACGCCTCGAGGATCGTGACGGTACCACTTCCATCATCATCGGCACCAGGCGCCGGGAGGACCGATGGTAACCAAAGGTTAATTGAATCTTGATGGGCGCCGATGACAACAGTCGAGTTCGACTGGCCGGGGATGGTCGCGATGACCGAGTTCTGACCCCACGAATGCTTGAAGTGCTCCGCTTTCACACCGTACTTATCGGCACCAGCCTCCTTGATCGTATCGCGCACCGTCTTCAATAGCCACTCAGAAGACTGGCGACCGTAGTCTGACTTGTAGTATCGGGTGTGGAAGCTCGAAAACTTCTCGAGGTGCTCCTTCAACAAGTCCTTGGACAGGGTCTTGAGCAGCGGGTGGATTTCGGATTGGAGCTGCACCTTCTCGGGGAAGACGGGAGTCGTCTTAGAAGCAATATTCAACGAGCCGAGGTCGCCGTTCTCGGTGATGTCCATGAAGTTTAGCCCTTCCTGTGAAGAAGTTATTAGTTTCTGGTCCTAGATGCACCATGTACATCGGAGCTGATGAACGGGGTCAACAACATACACGGCGAAGCTGCCACTTCTCATCCTCGGTCACCCATTGCGTCTTCCCCGGAGATAGCTCGATGAGGTAACGTTCTGGGGTTTCCGCCTCCTTCAGCAGCGCGTCTGTGTAGGGGAGGATGCGGTTGACTTCGTTTGCTTCGATGAAACGAGCGCTGGCTGCCGCTGGCAAGAGTAGCGAAACAAGAGACGCCTTCATGGCTGCGAATATATGTTTTCTCGATGATAAGGTAAAAGAACTGTATAGATGGAATGCTACTGAGATGAAGATATGACGATAGAAGAAAACAACGATAAAGACTCCCCGGGAAGTGTTGTACCTGATGTTGTGATGGGTCACTCGGAGCTTCCTAGGTAGAATAGGAACAGCTGATGATGACCAATCTGGAAGCTGATGCAGTAAGTTGGGGTACTACCCCTGGTTGCCTAGGGCACGGGCTGTCACTGTTATCAGTGAGGTAAATGACGTAATTTGCTCTCGACCTTCTGCACGTGCCTGGGAGCTCCTCACTATTGGGGCGCTACGGACCTGGGAGATGCGCATATCTCTCCTGCGTTTAGGGGACTAGAGCGACGTGGCAAGCGCTAATGAACCACAACCCTGGGAGCTCTTTAGGCGGCATGCATGCTGAAATGAACTATGTACGGACTATAGCGGCGCAACTAGTCGCTAAGAGCGTCCATGGAAGGCAAAAGTCTAGCGCCATCATAGCGGGAAGCTAGGGCACATCAGGGCGTAACGCCTCTAAAGCACCTAAAGAATAGGACTACGCTTAGGATCATTATTTGTGGTATTAAACATTGGTTCTCGAGGTCTATACAATATACTATACACATCTGGTGTGCAACCTCCGTCGTGGACTCGCCAACGAGACATTTCATGCGAGTTTCATTCCCCCATCATACACACGGCCACTAATATTAACAATCCTGGTGGTGCGGTGTATGTTTGATCTCATCAATAGGAGCAGAATAACGAAAATTGCGTCGTCCACAAATGAAAGGGTATCAACACCCTATACGACCATATGCGAAGAGAGAACCGGGGTCTCGAGTCCTGTATGAATGCCATGGATGGAAAAAAACGCCGTCTCTGCAAATGTCTAGATGCTTTCTCGGGTAAAATCAAAGGCCTCTCACTCGGCACTCCCCTAAACGCCACTTACGCCAAAATCAAACCACCATCGCGACCGGCACTTATTCGACACTTTCAGACTTTATAGGGTGGTAGAGCATTCCCCTCAGGCACATGCGGTCCGACCTGGATTCCTCCATCTTCTTTCCMCCCTCGCCGTTCTCCTTGGCCCCCAGCCATCTTCGCCAGAGGGCACCACTGAAGCCGGCATTATAATAGAAGCTTCCACCCTGCATATTATGTTCACCCCAACCGAAGGGGCTGTCTTGTGGCGTAGATGGGTAGTTGAAGATCTTGTCCATGACATCTAGTGGCCATTTTCGATCGAAGTAAACTGGATGGGGAGCATAGACGGCCTTGTATCCGTGATGGAGAGCCACGCTTGGCGGCCACATCTCGGGAAACATAGTGTGGTGCGTACGGAACGTCTCCTCGTGCATTGTGTTCAGCAACTTCTTAGAAAGTCGTGCGACCGTGATGATTGCTGCGCGGCGAGGTGGCGTCTCGAGCGACGTATTATATCCCGTCACATCGTTGCGGAAAACCCAGTTTGTCTTTGCCGGATCAAATAGCGGATCGAACACGATCAGGTCGGCGTCCTCACCTACTCCCCATTCGTAATTGTCTTCCTCGAACTTCTTCGGGGGCATGTTTTCCTTAGGGGGCGGGATTCTACCAAGGCCGGAAGTAGGAAATTCCGCTGGTCCCCAGACCGGTTCTTCTTTTCTTTCTTGAGTCTCCCGTTCGACAAGTTGTGAGAACTTAGCCCATGTACCGTGTATCCCGGGTATCCAGAATCGTGAGCTCCTTTCCCAGAGCAACTTTCGCGGCTGCTCAGCTGCCCAGTTCGAAACACCATTGTGGAACTCATAGTAGTGACCGGTATATCTTATATCCATCTCCCAGTTCCAGATAAAATCGTATTCCTGATGTTGTTGCGCAAACCACTGCAAGGCGAAGTGAGCGCTTCGATAGACACCGTGAATGTCGGACTTCGAGTGGTTTTCAACATTATCTTCATCGCGGAATGGGCCGGGGTAGTAGGTTCGCATCAGCTGTTCTGACCATAACGTTGTCATGTCCCAGAATTCCTCAGGCACGTTCTCTCGCAGCGTCTTGTTATACACCTCCTCGGATGCCCAGATTGGTATCTTATCGTCTTTGACGTGGACAAGGAGATGGACGTCGTATTCCCCACCAGATTTCAAAGACAACTCGTTAATCATGGCTCGTAGCGACAGAAGCTGGATGTCTGTGTACTGGTAGCCTGTCCAGGTCCGCAATACGTAAGCTGAGCGCTTGACCGTCTTCTTCTGTTCAGTACGCGCCACCTCGGTATCAAATCGTTTCTTGTTCTTCTCGAAGCATTTCTTCTGCGCTTTGCCCCAGTTCACATTGCGATAATCGATTTTGGTAAGCAGCTCTTGAACCTTCTCAGCTCCTGCGTGCGCTGAGTTGTTTGAAAGACCAAGTCCTCCTTCAGCAGGG
This sequence comes from Hypoxylon sp. E7406B, assembly GCA_000931505.1. Lineage (NCBI taxonomy): Eukaryota > Fungi > Ascomycota > Sordariomycetes > Xylariales > Hypoxylaceae > Hypoxylon > Hypoxylon sp. E7406B. Next base: position 382,412 of record JYCQ01000010.1, read on the forward strand.
TTGTAACTGTAACCATAGGGACCAAAACGACCAAAACGTTCCCAGCATCGATCCGGGGCGATGTGAATACTCTCGTACGATCCCCAAAACGGCGCTGTCATCCCAGCAGGTATACCGGGATAGGCAAAGATGTCAGGTGCTGCGTACTTCTCATTGTCGTCCAAGTAACATCTCTGAACCGGCTGGTGATCCTTGAGATACTCTTTGGAGCTGAAATCAGGATAGGGATTAACAGCAACCGGGTCGAAGGGAGGGGTTTTGTGAATCTTGGGCTTAGTTTTTGTTGTAATTTGTTGCTCCGGAACCCAGTCCGTGTAATTAACTAGTGAGCGAATGCCATTGTAGAAACCATCCAACCTATAAAACATCGTGTTAGTGCCATCGGCGTCCACTTTTACGTCATTGAGACAAATGTGCACTGCACATATTAGCTCACCTGGGATAATGTTCCCAATGATAGGGAATTCTCTCCTCTGCCTTGGTCTTCTCAGCATAATAGCGTCGAGCTCGAAAACTTCCTCCAGCAAGTAAAACGAGTGTAAAGAAAACAGCGAGTGTGATAACGACCAATCTCTTGGGCGATGTGCGAAATAAAAATCCTAGTCGGCGACGGGGAGCTGATATGCCTTTGCGCCAGGCATCTGGCATGATAGGGGACTCATCGAGTGGTGAATTGGCATGGCTCATATCATGCGAAGGCAACTCCTCATACGCAACTTTGGATCCCGGGAGTCGGATAGAGGGTATCAACGAGAGAGCACCCTTAATCGCGCCCATCCTGGCTGTAGGGGAGGGGTTCAAAAATGACCGGAACGTGCACGTTATCCTTCGCGATTCAGTCCTGAGGTTATTCGCACGCCTCGTCCCTTCAGCATTCCGTTTACTACCTGGGGGGGCAAGAGGAACAAAGGTCTTCCAGACGATGGCAAAGAAAAGAAAGGAGTGTAAAAAGGAACGCAGCCCTGGAGGTGCAAGGCAAACCTGAAGAAGTGGAGGGTACTGTGATTTACACTACCAGGGCTCGAGGGAGAACAAAACTGGATTAGACTCCACCGAAAAGAATGACGGAATCTCCTATTTGGTTGGACTGGGGGCAACGTTCATGGAGGCAAGACCGTCTGGCAAATGATGCACCCCACCACCGCCGACATGGGAAGGTACACTCTACTACGTAGTAGGTTAGGGTCTTGGCCAATGCCTGCTTGTCCTGTCCAATGCCCCGGCATCCCGGTAGATACGCCGATACCTGTACCGTAATTAGAGCAGCTAGATTGCCAAATTGCCCCAAGCATCTCAAGATTCCTGGATCTGATTCGCCGAACCAGACCTTTCTCCTTACATAGGTAGTGTAGGTGCTAAAATTTGAGATTCAAGGTAGTGTATCTTCAGAAAATACCTCTCTGTGACCTACCTTATTTCGTCCCCTTTCCTAACAGATATTATTTGTAGCTATCCATACATGCAACATTTTCGACGTGCATATATGTAATATTGATGCTTCAACCCGTCAGGTATACCATAGCTGCAGCATCCTTGCTTGTGCAGTATTATCTCCTACACCTGCATACATGGAGATATGTAGCATAAGAAGCGTGACCCTCAACATGCACGTATGCCACCACGATGGGTTAGATAGCTCGGTCGCGATGTATTGACTGTTTGTCATTCTACATAGTAGTGATGTTGTTTTACGATAACTGCCCCAACTTCTACCTTTTGATTGGGCTACCTAGCGAGCGGTTTTTTGATCACATGCATCTGTAAAGGGAGGTAACCGTAGCACCTGTATCACGACTCCTTTCCCCATGAGGCTCTGCAGCGGGAGTCGAAGCCACCCCCACAGCGCAGGATGCGCCGAGGAAACATTCCCGTTGGACGGCAATGCACGTTGACGACGACTGTAATATTTTAGTCACCCGCACCCGGCAATAGAGAACCTGATTCAGCTTACATTATTGACAACACCAGCAGCAATTATCGTCATGATTATGGCAATTGTATGCAAGTCCCGATAAAGACTTCACGATAGCCATTTTCCCCATTTAAAGGATCACACCTCCTATCAAGCAAGGGGTTGCCGTTTAGGCTGCTCCAATTAAATTTTGCGCCCGTAAGGAATCCTACGCTAGAGAATTGTCACTCAAGATTTGAGCTCCCTGTGAAAATCTCCGCCAACCGATATAGTGATGTACAATACAACCCTCGATTTTGGATGAATACATGAATATAATAATAGGCACACATACATAGACAGTCTCGACCATAAACCCCTTGTTTCAACGTCCAAATAAGAGTTAGATCTAGCGCTCCTTTTTGTTAGTATGATTGCAAGTTGAGGGACTAAGACAAAGGTCTTGGAGTCTAGGCCGTTTTCCACACCCGCCATCTTATCCCGAACCCCAGCTAGTTCTCAACTGTTCCCTGTTGTGACACCCACGACATGGTTCTTCGGTCAAGCCTTTGAGGCGGGAATTAGCCCGACTTTACCGCCTTATGCATGTATCATGTACCACGAAAACGGAATAATCGACGCCAGCGCGTCGCGTGCGCGGTACCTAATCATTAGCCATTTATAATAGCGCAAATAACGAATTCAGTGCAACTAGGTCAAAGCTGCATTAGGCGTTGTCGTGAAACCCCGGGTCGTTTAGAACTTCTATAAGATGCAAAGAATAGTCGCACAAGTTATGATGGCCGGCGGTACTACGACCTCCTCAGCGCTTTTGATCGTGACCACCTTACCCAATCATCATCCTCAGGGTTTACACTGACATGGTGACATATACTACAATGATATCTATCGTGTCACGGAAATCGCATTGATGGACTCGAGTAGCGCGGTTTGCTGATTCCGCGATGTCGCATGGATATGACATAGAATGTGATTTAGTATATGCCTAGGTACTTTAGTGTAGAATCTATCCTTAACCTCTACGTACCAAGCCTTAGCCAAACGTCGTAGTCGTCCTACCACTCTATACAAGTTACATGTATGTAGTTATCTCATTCAACGGTCCAACAGATAAACGCCAGCCAGCCATGCCGAGGACTGCTCTGTGCTGCTGTTACATTTGGTCCTCCATTTGATGACTCCGAGCCTTCGCCCATGCATCCCTCTCTTGCTTGCCACCCGACTTCTCCAAGCCCATACCGCGCTCAACCCACTCTTTACTAGACATCTCACTCAACCTCGAAAGTGCTCGTGCAAATGCAAAACGCTCCTCGTCGCCAGAGAAGAGACTCGAATTTTTCAGCTGGTCGATGTTGCTGTCCATGTCCTCTAGCATATGTTGCATAGCATGGTTCGTGGATTCGTCGTCGTCATCGTCTACAACCTTGCCTTCTTTCTTCATGGACTCCCGTAACTCTTTCGGCGAGATGAATAGCTCGGTCAATGGGACAGCGGTGGTGAGAACGAGCTTGGCGCGAGACTCATAGACGGCGTCGATGAAAGTAATGAACCGTCTTGCTAGATCGCGCTCCCGGAAGGTCATACCCGGCACATCGGAAATGATGAAGGCATCATAGCAGCGCATCAGCTCAAGATAGTCCGCGGCGCCTGTCGCACTACCGATCAATTCTTGGAACGTAAACCAAGCGCAACGGCCACTGACCCTGGGGACCCGGATCTCGCGACCCCATACCCTCTGGGTCTCCGGGTGAGGCTCTGGCTCGTCGGGGTCACCAAGAAAACGGAGCCATTTCTCGATATGCGACGCCGCATGGCTGTCGAGTGGTGTGTGGTAGACCCCTGACGGTGGTCTTGGGATTTTGCGGTAATCTGTATGTGAATCAAGGTTGATGACATGCAGCCGCGATTTAAGAAGGTGGATCGCCGGAATGAAAGATTCTCGTTGTATTCCGTTCTTGTACAGCTCGTCTGGGTGGCGGTTTGAGGTAGTAACGAGAACAACTCCATGAGACATTAGGGATTCTAAAAGCCTTCGCAGGATCATCGCGTCAGCTACGTCAGTGCACTGGAACTCATCGAAACACAGTACATTCGCCTGCTCTGCGATATCTGCCGCTACGAACGGGACCGCATCTATATCGTTTCCATGCGCCATCTTCATCCGATGCAACCTCTTGTGCACATCCTGCATGAAGTTGTGGAAATGTATCCTCATCTTAGATCGGACAGTACTTGGCAGTGTGTCGTAAAAGAGATCCATCAACATCGTCTTCCCACTTCCGACATCGCCGTACAGGTATAGCCCTCGTGGTAGATCGCTTGGTATCTCTTGGATGGCTCCGGTGCCCGGCTTCGGTCCAAACCAGGAAAATAGGGATTTGGTAGGTTTCAAGGTCTCGATACTTGGGTGTATAACCGGTCGCGCTTGGTATTGGACGAGATCATCGTGTAAATTTTGCAAGTTTTGTATAATACCTCGCTGGTGCGGATCTTCTCTAAGGAGTCCTTCCTTCACCCGTCGGTCGTATTCTTGCATTGGGCCATAGTCATCTGGTACCTGGGCTATACAATGAGGTTAGAGATGCGGTCTCAAAGATCATAATTGGTATCCCTACCTTTCTCCGCAGTGGCTGCCGCAACGCTCGCGAATTGCCTGAACCTGCTTGGAGGAAGAACGGATCGTGTCAGGACGACAGATAAGGGACTTTGGCCCGTTGTTGAGATTCTTGTCGCATCCCGTCGCTTGTCACCAGCCCGCGTTATTAAACATTCAGTGCACATGTGGCGTCGTGTCTTGAATCCCGCAATGGTCCGGGTAGAGAGAAGTCGCAAAGGAGGGGCGTGAGGAGAATAACGGCGCATTCTTTAGGTAAGTAGGTGCTAAGGTTTCCAAGAACGATCTACCGGTCGTGACGCATTATAGGTCGATACTATATAGGTAAAGCTACTAAAAGGTCGGCAAGGAACACGCAGCAAGGTCGCGGAGAGTATTTGCACGGAAATATCACAAAGTAAGCGCAGCAATTGGTTCTCTATGTTTCCATTTAGTGAGGTTTATTATGAGGTTTTCAGGTAGTTTACGCATGCGCAAATGGCGTCACATTATTCAATCAAATTGCCGGCAATGACGGGAAGAATCTCGCTGCAAGGTTAGCGTATTCCTATATCCCGAGATCTTGTGCAATTAAAGCGCCTAACTCCAATCTAAATCTGCAATAAGGGTAGCATCTAACCGAGGCTTGTCTCCACAAAAACGGGGTCGCTTAACAACGGTCATTGTTAAACTCCCGTAGTACTAAATATATTTACTTACATACATCTACATGTACCTATAAACCACTCATATTAGTAAATTAACTATACTGAAGTCTCTTACATATGCTTCATGTGGAATTTTAAGCTTATTCGTGTCTCGAGAATTCGGAACTTGTTGTACAGCCTTTCAGCGCAAGCCCTTTATGAGTAAGTATCATGTCTTACCACCGCCGTCAAGCATGAACTGGGCCGATCTACACACCAACGAGTTCAGCCATGCAAATGGCGGCCTCCGGTTTCTTTCAATAAGTCTTCTGCCATGTCTATTGGCTCAATGGGAAGCGTTAGCTTAGTATACATGCTGCCTCAGAAGATGAAATCATATTAAAATAAGAGTTTGTGGTATTCTGTACCTAAGTGCTTGTGTAGTCAATGCACATGTAGTACATGTATCGATGACATATTCGGCATCGTGTTTAGTAAATAGAATTGCTCAGTTTTATTATGAATCAAAAGGTCTGTTATCCGAGATATGCTGCATACCCCTTCACATATACCATTCTATATTTTATATTCACTCCAAGCGAAAATCAGCACAGTTATTGCAATCGCAGCGATCCCACTGGTAACGGGAGTGTCCACTAATTATAGAATAACCCGATACCTGAATAATGAGGAGGCTCTCAGCGGGGCAAAATAAGCTTGATAGTAAATGCTACCCAAGCACGAACTACTAGAATCATGTGATAACATCCTGTATAGAAGGAATTCAGCAGTTGTTATTGTTGGTTAGGAAGACGACGTTGACCGCAGCGAAGCTAGTCATCATACGTTAGCGACGCATGCGAATCGGGGAAACAACTCACGCAGCGGTTGCCGCAAATACCTCTATCCTCCTTGCGTTGGTCATCACTGCAAGAACGAGCGCAAAGCAGGCTGAGAAGATGACGATGATACCCAACTTAGTCGCATCCGAGTTCACAATGTATAAGATGACAATTGACGAGAGAGGTAATACAGCTGCGACAACGGTCGTGATAATATTGACGACGGAACCAAGTAAGGACTCCTCATACGTGTAGAGCCCGTCTCCGACCCCTGTTGAGTCGGCGTTCTTGCTCGTTAATTGGTTGTCAGCGGGGCATGGCTTGCTTGACGGCCTAAGCACTTTTCTTACATGAAATCTAAAGCCAAATACGCGATGATATAGGGGAAATATAGTGTTCGTAATCCATCTAGAAAGCGGATCTGGAGGCACTCGAGGCTTTATAGCGATCAAGTCGTTCTCGAGTCTGTGCTCCCAAGCATTGTAGTCCAGCCCTCTTATCGGAAAGCATCCCATAGATGGCCTTTCGAACCAACTACGTAGAAATTCAAGGTCGAGCGAATTTGGGCCATCGAGCCTCGATATATAGACCTGCTGAAGCAGGGCCTCATCTAGCGAGCTGTTATGGAAGGGCCCTTTTCTCGCGGGTAAGGATAAGCTCCCTTACTATATTCTTTAAGCTTCTTCCTTATGCGACGGATCTTTCGCCACTGTGCTTTTCCTGTCCTTCCTTTCCCGTGAGCCAACTTCCACCAATCTTCAACGTACTCTTTTCGCTTAGAGTGGGTGGCGTCCTGGTCCACAAGCGTGCCGAGGCTATCCTCGAGGTGGATGATCTGAGCCTGCAGATACAGCAGATTTTGGTAATTGAGCCGTTTAAATCGCCGCAAGATAGCGAACTCCTCATACGTTGCCATCAACTGCGCAACTTTCGCATAGCCTTCCATGGTCCGCAATTTGGTCTATTTACCAGGCTGTGAAGTGAGACAATCGATGATTTTGACCTTGTCGACTTTGATATGTCTTAGTGCCGTATGTAAAGGCTGTGCAGCAGGCAGTGCGCCCTTCAGAATTTTATCCTGCATAATAGATCGCCCGACATAACACTAAGGAAGGCCCAATTCATCATGGGCGTAGGTTGGCAGGCGTTCTGAAAGGCTCTCCAGCAGAGGGGACTTGCAGTATCAGAGCCTCGCCCTTTAGCGCACTATATATGAATCAACGTGGCATGCTTTCGGTATCGGAGGTATACCTTCTTTTCCCCTCCCTGGGAATCCCCTTCTCTCATTCGTGCAGCAAAGTGCAATTCTTCATGCCCAAATCTGTACATGCGGTGAAGCTTGCATCAACTTAGAATGGCACCCAACCCTATAGGAGGTCATCACGGTGGCAACTATCTCCAATCGGTGCCTAGCAGGTATTAAATCCCGCCCTCTCCCACAGACCTCGTTGAATTGACTCTCCAATTATAGCTTCCTTAGCTCTGAAGTTGTTAGGTGGTCGCCGACACAACCCTCTCAATCAAACTGGCATTGGAGTTCATACCTGTACAGATACAAGTGTTCCAACATGGCAAGCATTGAGGATTATTATAGGGAAAAGCATAACATTACAGACCAGGATATCGAGAATTTCCACCAGAGGGAGATTGATTTGAAGAATATGAGGGCGTGGGGTGCGAGCGCCCGTGGCGGCCAACTAACTTACAAGGATGAGAAAATAGCCGAGATGCTCAAGAAGAAAGAAGAAGAGGTATGATGAAATGTGTAGAATCCATAAGGCAAATGCGTGCTAATCGACAATTTGCAGGAGCAGAGGGAGGAGGAAGAAAAGAACAATAGGGAAAAGAAATGGGTCGAGATCCTAGATCACTCCGGTGGTGACTTGCACGCCATCGAAATCATCCGGGACAGATGCTCTTCAGTCAACTTCGTCCCGGCCCGCACCGTGGTCGAGTACAGTCTCGAGACGCGACAGATAGATCCTATGCGTTTCAACGATGTGGCCGGCATAGCATTTACTTGCTGCACTGAAGCTGCACTTCATTGGAAGGGCAAGGGTGGCCAGATGAGAGTATCTTTCTTCTATGTAGTGCCAGATGAATCTCCTATCGAGCACGCTCTCGTCGGGAAAGAGTTTGATGATTCCTATGGTAGTTTTCGTATGCATCCTTAAGAATTTTCTTTCTTGCCGTCCCCTCTTGTTGCTTCTTAGATCAATTGGCCATTTCAACGGTCTAGTTAGACGAGGTAACGACTAATTCACGATATTGCAGTGCTGGACTCGAAGCCAGAAGAACTGATTGCTTATACGGCGCAAAAACCGAAAACAGTACGCTAGAATTTTTTGGGTCATCCCAGCGGAAACTGATAAAGGAGCAGCCTCAGGAAACCGAGCAGATACTGGCGATGCGCAAGAAAGTAGAAAATCAGGTCGCCAAGTCTTCGCAGTCTAAAGCCACGTATGAGCAGAACAAGACAGGAAAAGTTGTCAAATCACCATCTTCGAAGTCGCGGCGGTTCCCTTTTGGAAAGTGAAATCGGAGTGGGATGTAGAATTAGGACTTCCGTTTGCGAGAGTGGGTTAGTCTAGTATAGGTAGATATCTCAACGACTTTGGTGACTCTCTCAATCGTGGATATGAAGACGTGAAAGTAAGAAAGTGAACATCTAGATAATGAGATCCACACAATGTGCGGGACTGCCGATGTAACCTTTTACACCCACATATGTGGTTACCACCCATGTCTCTACTCGATATGGAAATATCTGGGGATTGGTGTAGATGCTATCGATATACTCTGTAGATCTATTGTACACGGTTGGTTGTAGGGGGTCGGTACATGTACGGAATGCGCTACAGAAACGACAGGTTCGGAACCAGTAGCTACATGCTACACGTGCCTAACTGGCTCCCTGAGACACTAATAAACTTTCCGTAGGGTCGATAAGCTTTGACAGTGGGGTACAGGCAGGTATGACGATGCCGGGTTCCTAGATGTAAGCACCCCTCCAATTCCCCGAATCGGACGAACACTAGCAACTTCAAGCACTAACACAGTTGAGCACATAAGGTTGTTCCATCTTCTCTCCTCCATCTTTGCTAATGTTGTTTCTCCCGTTCCGTTAATTACAACTTGATATTATAGGTCCCTAGCGTGTCTGACTTCACCATTAGCGATTCCCATTGAAACTGGCTTGATMCCCTTTTCCTTCCTGAGATACTCGTCTCCCGTTCGCTTCCTTATCATCTGCGGTCATAGGCGTGTACGCCAAATACCCCTTCAACCCMCCCTGCTTCATCCATCCATTACCCACCACCCAGAAGAAATCCATCTCAGAAACCGATAATCGTATAATCTATGCGCCGCCATAGCTTCACTGGCTGTCTGGTTCTCGCTAGATAGCTCCCGTAATCGCCTACCCTGCGACTCTTCCCAGCCTCGGTCACCACGCATCGTATCGCTCTCGATGTTGCTTAGCAAACCCCCAAGACCAGGAAATCCGTGCCCCGTTGAATTGAATCCGACTAAACGACTGGTCAAATCAATGGGTGCCGTTCTTACGGTCCCATTGAAGTTTGGCGCATAATCCATGGAAGAGCGCCAACGAGCCATGATCGAAAACGTGTTAAAATACGCACTTGAGAAAGAAAATGCAATATTCGACAACGAGTCAGCCGTGTTCAAATATCTGAAGGGGATGGGACTGCCAACAAATCTAATATACGACAATACTGATGATATTGAGATCATCTGGAAAAGGTTATCTGGTATCCCGCCAACTCCATCAAGCGAGCTATTAGAAGCGCTTCCCCAAAACATCGACGCGGAGAAGTCGCACAGCGATGACCAAGCACCTCGGGATATAAGGGTTCCTGTCTTTGGTAAAGATGTAAGCGCAGCTTTCCCGACCTAGCCTCCACAATATTTGCTAACGCCACGCAATAGACCGAGACAGTAATAGTATTAGTCACTAAACACGACGATGGAACGTTCGACCATGCCAATACAAGACACTGCGAGGGAGTCGAAAGTTATATAAGCATCAGGGCCGTAGAGCGAATCCTGCTTCAGAGAAAAGAGGATGGCACCGTGATTGTTTCGTGGTTGTATACGAAGAAACATATGAGACATCATCAAATAACCAACCAAGCTATCCGCCATACTCGATGTATAGTATTGGAAGGCGAAGAGGCTGAGGCGATGCAAGTTGATATACTTTGGGGGACAGGGTACGAAGCTGGTGTCACATACCTTCCGCCAAAGGCGACTTGTCCGCCGCAAACATCGCCGTCTCTGGTAATGGAGCCATCTACAGATATCCTCAGCAATGGAACGACGGCCACGTCCAGTCACAAACCTGTTCTCGTTCACACTCAAACTCTGTGGTTCCCACATGGCATACCCGAGGATCAACTATCAATGAAACAGTTCTCACCATTTCATTTCCCTGCAATCCCCTATGGTATTGGGTCGATGAGTAACAACATGTCACCCTTCGGAGCGGGGCACCCAAAAGGAGACCTTATTCCMCCCGCGCCAGCCTCTAACATGGCTGGCCATCTCCATACGGCCGATTCCGCGGCAATTCCTTCCGTTCTTGGTCCAAATTCTGCCGGCTACGTATTTCGTAACCCTCATCCTGGCCATCAGGGGAAGAGAAAAGCTGATGATGATGCTGAGACTTATATGAAATCGAAGCGCCCAACTACAAACCACCAATCCGTTAATTAAAAAGGACCCATAATCAGCTACGGGTACTCATCTCTGTATTTCAAAAGTTGTTTTCGGCGTTCAAGAATTGTTGGGTGGCTGGGAATGTGCATCTAGAGGGGCGACCGCATCATAGCATGGTATCGGCGTATCCTTGCGTTTCATAGGATTCTGTTTTATATCTTTGCGGGTTGGACTTAGTGCTGTTAAGTAACATGGTAAAGGGTCGGTTAGGCATTGATCGACTCATTTGTAAGGCGTTGTTAAGAGGGTTCACCTTTGTATTTATGCCTAATGTCTCCATTGGGGGCCAAAGATGGCGGGCGATGATAAAGGGGAGGGCTCGATCATCTCTACATACCTACCTAGGTACCTACCTATTATTATATTGGCTGGCCTGCACATCTTCATATTCGTCACCCTATACGCCATAGAAGGAATCAGGATTGCTTACGTGCGGCACAAACAATCTACTTGGGATTTGTTGTCGTCGCACATAAGGTATCACTCGCATTGTGAATAGGGAGCGAATGACCCCCTACATACAGCCAAGATGTAAGCTCGGAGGGCCTTACGTACTTAATAGGATGTAAGTATTCGTCTGCCTAACCAGAGTGTTACGTCAGAGTCCTCGCTTTCCGGACTATACCGATGGAGATCGCGACATAGTAACGTACTAATATAATTACCGTCCGGTAAATGGCCTAGGCAAGGATCATCTTCCACACCATGGGAATGATAGGTAGCTAATAACCCGACCTGCTCCAATTCGTAGGAATAGAAGTTAGTCGGCCATAAATCACAGGCGAACACGTCGACGAAATTTACTTGAGGGAATAACTTTACAGCTGTAATCATTTGGCAATGTTACACAATGCAAAGTAGTACTCAGCATGAGGTATCTGTCTTTGACAGGTAGGCACCACAACGACAAGACTTTTATTCCATTTAGAAAATCGCCTTATTTAGCCGGTTACTCACTGTTCCATCCCTTATTTTCTTGTAGTCTGTACTTGTGTTTCATTGTATCACCTCATCGCCGATATCGTTCTTCAAGTTTAAGGGGCTGTCGGAAAGGGGTCCATATACGTGTAGAATCCATAATAGCTATAGGACATATCATTTCAATACGATACTAATGAAGTTTACGTCTTAGGAGTCTCATTTATGCATCAGTCGAACAGGAATTCCATACATGCAGTTCTAAGAGATGAAGAAGCTTGACGACGCACTGTTGATCTCTAAAAGGACAGCGGATCTACTCTAGAAACTTGTAATACCGGATCTCTCATCTCAAGCTCATAGCATTGGTACCTCACTAGCTATGAGTTTTGTTGGTGTAAAAGGAGCAAGGTATTTACGGGAGTTAAACCACGGCGCAATCCTCCCTGGCTAGGTACCTAGCCTAACTCACCAGTGAAGAATGCGAAACCTTTAAATCAGCAGTCACACCAGTGCTTCCGATATTCGAGAATGACTAACTTGGGATATGCCAATACTTTGCTTCGCACATTTTATGAGAGGAGCACTAGCCGTAATTCAGAGACCAGCTATGTAAGCACTCGCAGACTAGATAGAACCATTGGCTTTCTGGTGATCAATTCCCGTATCAACGTCACTCCAAGATATAGTTCCCGGACTTGGAAGTCTATAATTCTATGGGTAAACGTACTAAAGCGTTTTACATAATTGTATTGAGTTACTCCGGTATTTGAGGATAGGAAGTCGGTCCTCCAGATGTTTGGAGATCGTGCCGAAGGCTCAATCTATTGAAGTCTGGGCCTGTTAAGCGAGCGAGGCCCGAGAAAGCGTAATAAAGGGGTGGTTTCCTGTATGTATACCGTGACCTTAGTCAAATAGGTATAAGTTCTTTCGCGAAACGACATTCCTGCAAGCTTGGCAACATTATAACGGTACTTAGCATGCTGCTAGTTCAGCTTCCTGGACCAGATCATTAATTATATGTGAGCTATACAACAGGTACCAAACCTATGTACCTACTCTCTACCTATCAGGTAGAATCAGATTTCTGAAGAATTGATGAATGTTCTGTCCAATACTATCAGTCCCCTATCGATTATAAAAACTTACCTCCATGTTGGTGCAGAAAAGCTTCGTGAAAAATTGCTTGTATATCAAATGCCCTTGTTAAAGGAGGACACTCCAGAAGCAACCTACTACTCGGATAATATTAGAGAGGATAATGATATGAGTGGTTTTAGATTATCCCTCTAGCTGTTTATTTTCGATCTTCGTACCTACCCAATACAATATGTCAGTGAACTAGTTCCCAAACTATACCTCTACCTAAGATTGAAACTACTCAATAACAACCGTTACGCCATTAGATGCCGTTCAATCCACTAAGTTACCTAATTTATACTTATACGAAAGGCAAGCAAGAAATTGTCCTATAGAAAGAGTGAGATTCTATAAGTAGCATACAAACGAAAAGGCGTCTAAGCCCAATATGATTGCTCAAAACTCCGAACTTCTATACTAAAAGCCAATATGGTATCAATAATACCTCCGTTCTCAAGGAAACATCTTCAACAGAGTATTATTATGCATGGTAAATGCGTTGCTTCGACTGATAGACAGTTTATAAAGACGCTAATCTCCAGGCATTCCTTATCTGCTCCTTAAAAAAACAAACAACATGGGTAGGTACCTACATAGTTGTAAATGATGAAGATAACTGACGGTACGATACTCTGCGTGACCTAGCTAAAATCGGTTGTTATCTGAAGTTACGACGAAACCATGACTGTTATATAAGTCTTGGTCAATAGACACCTGCCCTAGGTAGGTAGGTACCTACTACAATGGCTTCCTAGATACCCGAATCTTTCGTCATTTATTTCATCCGACTGCGTAACTTTTATGACTTGGATATGATTCATAAGGTACCCAAAGTGCCGATTTTATTTATGTGACGCCACAAGCAATTTTGTCGTGCTGTGAATCGAGCAAACAGGTTACCTTTCGCAATATGAATGTGGATTTAGTCGGCTTGCAAGTCGGCGATATATAAAAAAAAAGAAGGGGGAAAACATAAAGTCTAGATCTCATGGATGAAATTCCTCAACAGAGATCCTTCAGTGTCTATATTGTCACCGTGAATAACCTACTATCGATATCGTCAATACGCCTTGTTCTCCGAGCAACCAGCAATAACTGTTCCCCGAATTCTCACGACACTTAGTTCATTTGAGTACCCGTTGGGCGCTCCTGACTTGGGACCCATGGAACAAGCAACAAGTAACCAACAAGGAAGCGAGGGAGGATTTTTTAATCGCCTCCGACAAAAGGAAGGATTCTTCAAAAATCCTAGAGATAGAGCTTGGACCATCGACTCGACCGTCAACAACAAACCCAAGCCATCAGGATATGACAGCAACTCCCTCATCACGATAATTCGGTCGTCACAATGTTTTGCCGCGTTCATGACACTTGTACTTTACGTTTTCACGCTCTCGTTCCCTTCTTTCTGGCTCGCCCTTCTGTCAGGTATTACGGGCTTCCTTTCCATGTGTTTCAGTATTTTTGCCCTCTTCCTCAGACACCGATGGACAATATGGCTTKTCATGCCAGAGCTTCTTCTCACTATCGCCTGGGCTGTGTTACTCGTTTCAAGCTCTCTTTCAACACCGAAGGACGGCAAGTACGAGACGTTCCATTTGGGAATGATAGCTATCGAAGCTTCCACAGTTCTTTGGATACAGACTTGTCTGCTGATGATAACACCCTACTTCCACAGGTTGGCACCCCAGCTGTTTGGAGTACGAACTCAGAGCAACACTGGACCTGATCGTTCTATGGATGGCACTTATGAACTGGTAAGTTAGCGCTATATGGCAGCCAATGTTGTACTAACTGACGTCGAATAGTCGACTATGACAGCGGGCGTGGGTACAATGCCCCCTGGCGGAATAGTATACCAACCTTTTTCGCCACAACCCATAGTAAGCCCACAACCGACCTATGCGGGAACGAGGTTGAAGGACTCGCTCAGAGATCGAAAGGTGGCGGCTCCCAAGGCCGGGCGTCCAAAGCTAAAAATTACGATACCACGTAAAGAAGTGGCACCTTTCGAGGTGACAAGCGTGCCCTTTGGTGTACATCCATCACAGGGAGCTGTGAGTCCTGTGTCTCCGACGTATGCATCGGTGCATACTGTTAGCCCTTTGACGATTGATGACGATCCAAGAGACGTTAGACCATGGGACCCAGTCAGTTCGGGAGGTAAAGCCCGAAGGAATCGTTAAGGGGGGTCATTGAAAAACGGTGCGATGTATGCATACGAACATGGCATCTGTACGTTGGCGGCAAGTCGGCCTATTAAGGGGCTCATAGGAATCGGTATCAGTTTTCACATCTCCAACTTGAGTTAGAGTCCTGTCGATTGTAGTCCGACGCCGCGGCAAGGGAAGTGACTAGACCCGGTTCAGGTTTATGTTTCTTCAGCAACTGCATTTTTGAACCAGGCTCGTGCCAGTTCTGGAGCCCCTTGAAGGGGTCGGGGTCACGAGAAGAGGAGAGGCAGCATATGCAATGCAAGACTCGACCTGATCATGGATATAATGGGGATACATTACTACGCTGTTTGCCCTCTCATTTACTTAATCAATGGAAGCGAATGAATAAAATAGTAGTTAAGTTATAGAGATGGATCATGGGGGCGCCATTTGTGACTTGTCTTTTCGTGGGATTTCTCCCACCTTCTATCGGCGGCGCTGATTGGCCTTCACACCGGCGCCCCCTTCGAAGACTTATCGTTAAGATAGTGAGTGAATTGTAAGCTTCAGTAGTAGTAGGGCGACTCCTATCTCGCCGCTGACATAGATTTTCTTTATACCCGCAAAACATACGAGATTGTCAGAAATGACGTGTTGATGATTACCCAATGAACGGAGTTCGTGGCTGACCGGCAGCGCGGACTTGTCGAAACTGTATGGGTTCTGTCTGGATTCTCGCATGCAGGAGGGAGCCGGAAATAGTATCTGCAACAAATGAGAAATCGGGAAAGCTGCTCGGGGAAGGGGGCTGGCTACATAGATACATGCTAAGCAGCGATCAACATGAAGAAATTGATTGCGTGGCTAGAAGCAGGTCGGTCCAGGGTAGCAGGGTAATTCAAGGGGGTGACTGAGAGTGAGTGGTCTAAGCGGAACGGGCCGGGCGCAACATGTTCTTGGGTGCATTGTTAGCAAGGGTTAGCGCATCCGGCGGGCTGGATAGCAGGGCGCTAACGAATAGTATCTTGCGCGTTCCGCTAAAAATTCTAGTCCTTAATCTGCTGCATAGTAGTAGCGCCTTAGGTAATGTGGTCCCTACGTGCGGTCGCTAACGGGGGGGTTGCTGCGAGGGGTCTAGTGTAGGTATGTACATAGTTGTATGAAGGCCCTGCCTGTGAGAGTGGAGAGTGGAGAGAGAAGAGAGAGGGGACAGGAAAGAGGGTCCGCACCAAGCCCGGCCGTTTTGACAAGAGCCACCACGGTGGCACTGCCACCCTCCCTCGTAGGTGCCGTCGAAAGATGATAGATCTTATCGGGAAAAGCTCATGCAAATGTCTCATGATATGCCCCAGCGACTGGCCGAAGTGGCTGCCAACCAATTCGACGCCCTCCTTCATAAACCCCCCGTCGGAACCGCATCATACCCAAACTAGAAGATTTTCCTTTTTCCTCTCAACGCCTAGGCTTAACCCATGGCCCATCCCGGTTCATAGACCAGACCGTGTCAATTACCCCGCTCCCAGCTGAATCCAGAAGGATAGGTAGTCGAGTCCGCATGATCCGGTCAATCGGATGTGCTCTCTTTTGCTTGCAATCTCCACCGCCAACTCCTTACCAAAAAGGCCGCCCGAGGACACTATACCCTATTCCTGCCCTGATTTAAGGATTCAATTACCTAACCACTCTGGGGGGAGCCTATTATTTTCGCTTCAACTAGGTTAGGCCAAATTATACAATGACGATGTCTGAGGGAGACGGCCAGAATGGGGCCCTGAGATTGACCACTCAGGCCGGAGCGCCCAGGAAGAAATTTGCGATCCCGCCCGTCAAGAACGCCTGTCTATCTTGGTACGTCGCAGCGCCAGCACCAGCACCCGCACCCGGCAATTGCGCCATCGCCGCAATCACCGCAATCACTGCAATCACTAGTCTCCCAACGTGTCCTGAACCCGTTTATCGAGAACTACAGAGGCTAACGGGTAATGAAGTCGCGCATCGAGGACGAGATGTAATGGCGAGCATCCGTGCGCAAGTGTACGCATATCCTAAAGCTATTTCTTAGTTCGTATCTCTTTAGCGTTAAAACAGAAAAAAAAGGCTCAAATTTATGGGACGACAGAGTCAGAGTATCCAACTAATTAATCCACTCAGTGCGTAACAAAAGATCGCGAATGCGTGTATAAGCCCAGTAGACGAGGAGGTCCTCGCATCCGGAAGAAAGCCCGACCGCTGTCGGATTATCAAGATCTGGCCATCTCGCTTCCAACCCGACAAGAAGAGATTCCCCAGGATTGTGAGTTGTCGACCGATCCAGGCACACGCCAGAGGCTAACAAAGATATAGCGCTTCTCATTGAGAACTACATAGATCCTGGCGCTGGCCTCAAGCCCTTGGCCGATATCTGGCGAGATAGCGATGCCATCTATGATAATCTATTTCAAGATGTGGTGGATACCACCCCCAGTATCAAGGTCCCAATGGTTAGGACATATGGAGGGAGCGATCGAGCCATGTAGGCGATGGCCGTCTTCGTAACTCTTTGGATCACCTGGCTGACCAAAACCTAGACTGAATGCGTATTACATCTGGATTCATCCATACTTCCCTATCCTMCCCCCGCCAGAAACAACGCCAGTAGTTGACCAAGTCTTGCCCCTTTACGAGAACCAGAGAGACAAGTTTGAAGAGCCTTCTTCAGCTATCGCTTTGTCAATCTCCGCCATTCTTGCCCTCATTCCATGTCCCCAGGATACTAACCCGCTTGACTCGGAGTCGATCCGTTGGAGGCGTACCTACTCGCAGTTCCTGGCTAAGGCGGCCTTGGAGAGCATTGAAACCGAGACAGAAAAGGCAGAATCCTCTGTTGAGCCGCCGAAAGCTCTAGATGACTCCGACGAAGAAATCTTCCGAGAGAAGTTCCACTCACAGGTTCCTCTAGAGTTAGAAAGCGTCATCGCACTCGATCTCCTTAGCGTGTATGAATATGCTCAGCGTGGGAACTTGAAGAAGATGCGCGCTAGGGTCGGAGCTGCCCTGGTGGCCGCCATGTCATTGATGCTCCATATACGTAACGAGGTAGAGGATGAGTATTCGGAAGCACGACGTCGTGCCTGGTGGATGACGTACATCTGTGTCTGTCAGGGATCAATTGTCAGCAATACTGTATGTCACGATATCCACCTAGAGAGTCTTGAATACTCGCTAACAGTCTTTTTAGCCCCCGACATTCGAGGTATTCGCATCTAGCTTCACCGCCAAGTATCCCACGATCAAGGCTGATCCAGAGGTATGATATCAGAATCGCGTTTGTATTTATTTTCTAATCATGAATAGGCGTGGCCCTTGTTCGTTCAAGCTCAACAAGCTATCCTAGCAGCCACTCAATTCGTCATCGATTTCAACAAGGCTAGGAAAGAGCAGTCGGATATGACACGCATATTCAACAGAATGCGAGAGCTTGAGCGCCTTCTGGAACCTCTGATCACCAAATCCGAATCATGGGTACTGAACTGCCCATTGACGCAGCCAGTTGATAAAAGGGAGTCGGTTCTATCACAATCGTTGCGATGTATCTCGCGCATCAAGCTGAACAGGTATTGCCATTGCCTGCAACCCGGACGTATTGTAGACTAACATTTGTGTGCAGTGCTCGTATCAAAGTCCATCGCTATTGTGCTTTCTTCGACTTGGCTGTGTTTTCAGGGAAACACTGTGACCTCAAAAGCACATCCGAGAGGGATGTTGCCGATAGCCCAGATGTAGTCCAACTTCAAGCCTGCTGCACTAGCATGGGCAGCACGCCATCCGCCCATTCAAGTAATTCCGGGTCTGGAGGATCTGTATCMCCTACGCTCTCCAGCCGATCTACACCCAACGCAGACTGCTGCGGCTTTACTTACCAACCTACACCCGTCCTTACATTCCCATTTAGCACCCATCACTCGTCGAAGATATGCCTGAAGTCTGCGTTGAATATCGCCCAGGCATTCGATTCTCTACCGTATCCGAATCCTACTGGCTTGCTCTGCGACACACCATGTTACATCGGGCCGACTTCTACATTGATCACACCGAGAACGATGCCAGCGTTTGCCTGTTGTGCAATGCAGTGCAGTTATGCGTTGCTCATGGTCAAAGATAAAACAGAGGCGATGTACCCGGGTGGGACTGGCGAAGCTGGTCCTCTCGTCGACAATCTTCGCGAACGTCTTCAGCAGGGGCTGGTATCTATACTGGTGACACTTGAAAACTACGCAACAGCCTTTGAGGCCTTGGGAGGGATGAGAGGTAAGTTAACGCCCTCCTCGTCTTCAGTGTAGACATAGATAGGAACTAACTCTTCTCTCTCCGCATAGATCAGATTCGAGATAAGGTGGATTTAGCGCTAGGATTCTGACACGATCTTCATGATTCTTTCGTTAAAAGTTACATAAATCTTGACTCAAGCTTAGAGCCTATGCTAGGGTGCAATCGTTATAAATAGGTTCAGGCGCTTCTCCTCTCTTTGAACTAATATGATGGGATTGGACGCAATATGTGATGGCGCATACGTAGCCTAGCTATGACATAAGTACAGTAAATACTTCAATGAGGCTATCTTAATTAAGAACACTTCGTATATATATATATCGTTGGTCCGTGAATTTGTTCTTTGAAGGAATATGGACCCGAGCCTTTTTAAGGGGTTGAGTACCTTGGTATTCAGTACCTAATGTGAGATGGAATTGTTTCAGATATTCGCTAAACTCGGGTGATTACTTCGTTCCTGCAGTGCCGTGATTACCCCGTATGCATAGATGTTCCAACTGCATAGCTCTGTGATACCCATTATGTTAGCTTTGCGGGGGCTCAATCGACTACGCCGCCGGCCTGCGCCATCCTTTCGGCCCCACTCCGATGGATCCGGACCGAGTGGACCCCGCCCAATGCGGCCCTCTCAACAACGACCGAACACACAACACATATTGTGTGAAGTCTTGACACATGTGCAGCCCGATATATAGAAATTGCTGTGGCTAGGTAGAAATGAGTCAATCCTTTTTTTTTCTCCTGCCTCAAGATCCTTAAGTTAAGTCAAGTAAAAATCAGGATCACATAGGAGGGGGATCTTGGGACATGGTAGTATCGCACATTCATGGTGAGTTCCGTAGAATGTTTCTTCTCATTGAATGTACTACTACCAAGAATGGAATCCAGCCTCTCATTTACGATTTCAGTTCCAAATCGTAGAACAGAATCATGCCCTGCATGAACTGGTGTCTAAATGTGATCATCAAAGATCTCCTGACAAGGACCTGAGTGATTAAGGGGTAACTTGTATCTGATATTACCATTTGCGTCCTATAACGACAGGTATGGCAAGGCGCATGTATTAGAATGGCGAGTGCGTGTGAATTCTTGTGAAGTGCGGCCCCCTTTCCGCATATCCATAGATGTACACCCTATCTAACGCAGAAGGTAGGCGCACTTTATATAATCAGTAGACTTGATATCTAGAATCTCAATCGAGCTTAATGCGAACTGTCCATTTCACAATCAGCCACATTTCCCTCCATTAATGCGGGCCTCTATTGACCCTGCAAGTCCTTCCCTCTTCTCCTGCAACTCACAAGCCCCAATCCACAACGCACATTCTACACTCTGTAACCTACAACTTATGGTCAGTACCTTCAAGTCTTCAAGTTCCACTTGCAGATTCTACCATACTCTCATCTTCAACGTTTCGAGATTCGAATATCCGAAGTCATTCATTCATTCTATCTCCTCCAGCGCAGTCAATTAGGCACAGAAGGCCTGACTTGAGATTTCATCACGACAAGTAAGCGTCATCTTCCCTTAGTAGAATACTTTTCAACGTCAAGTCTGACCTAAATCGTACAGAAGGACAAGATGACATCTCCCGCGAAGGATTCAGCCTCGTTCGACGCCCTTGCTGGTGCCCAGGAGCCTGCCMCCCCCGTGCACGGTAATTGTAGCACCACGCAAGCCACTGCCTCGACTGGCCAGCATGAGGTCATTCCAGCACATAACTCTCCTGATCTTATTGATTCGGCCCCTCCCGTTACTGAACCTTCGGCCCTGATGAATGATCATCCCGTGACTCCTATTAATCAACGTATTCTGACGCCTGATGGTCGACATATTCTGACTCCAGCCATGCGCCGCATTTTAACGCCGACTAATGCAGCGACAAGGCCTGTCAACCCGACGCCCGGGAACCCAAACAACTGGACGGTCATCACTAGTCCCGTGACGCCAGTGGAGGCTCACGTTCGCCGGCTAGCTACTAGCGCCGGCAACGCTCCTCCAAATGCTAGCCCGGCAAGTATCAGACGGATTGTAAGTCCAAGCGACGGACAGGTTTTCTCCGTCGAATTCCCTGACAGCAACAATCTGTTCCCTTTGGACCATAGCGATAGTTCATCCTCTTTCGGCGCGATGGTGGCTCTTCCTAGGGAATTTTTCCAGAACATGGTCGAGGAGTCTCCTTCTTCGATGGAAGTCAATGCATCCAGTCACGCCCCCACCAGCGACGCCGTCGTCATCGGTCAAGAGGAGACCCAACACGGCCAAGACTCGGGTGGCGCGCCGGTCATCTCTCTCAGCAGCTTCGCCTCATACGTAAGTCAAGTCAATCCCCGCTCACCAAGCGACGACAATCACTAACACTTGTACAGGACAGCACTGAGTCAGAGTCTTCTGTCGACCTGGAGCAGCAATCTCTGCGCTCGGGTTACGGAACTTTCCCTCAGAGCGCGTCACAGCGCTCTATCTCGTGTTGGGACCACTTACACCCAGCTCAGGCCAACGCGCTGCTCATTGTTCTGACGTTCATTCTCGTCGCCATCGGTACCCTGGCCTGGGGTCTCGCTAGTATCGTCTACAACCATTGAGAGACGTCTCATTTGCGCCAGAAGGGATTCAATGTGCCAGTTGCTGATGTGCCAATCACTGCCGACTTTTTCAATACCGTCGATGGCGAAGACGACAAGCACATTTAATACGAGTCCCTCAACCCTGGTGCGTTGATAAGGCGAAAAAGGACTGTCCTAGGTTTTTGTGGCTACGGAATGTAGGTTTTTGGGCTCAACAGCCCGAAATAATTATGGATTCTATGATGCAAATAACATACCGTTCTAATAATTTTTGCTTGGCCACAATACGTTTGGACTTCCCGCTGCGGAAGGTTAAGGATTTCAATACGAGAGAGGGGCGCGCTTCTGAGGTGTGCATGCCCGAGGCCTTCGCGGGCATCATGTCTCCTGTACATAACAATTCTACCTTTACTCTCCTGGTACAGCTAGGTACCTACTCTATACGTACAATGGCAAGACAAGGCGGCCTAATCGGCCATGAAGCTATTCGCATTTCACGTAGATCCAGTAGACGTAGTTGTAATCAAGCACCATATGCTACACCGCAATTCTTCCCTGCAGAGACTCGGAGGTATTCAAGATGGCATTCTTATTCCCATATCCCTCACAGCCACCGACGCATATGCAACCTTTCTACGTAATACTTGCCCCCCGTTAAAATCTATGTGGAGCCTATTGTCGTAACAACATATTCCTTGAATACCTCCTTCACTGGACCCTTGACGTACGCAAACATTCGCCAGCAAACGCCGTTTTCAATACACAAGTAGACGCTAACTATAGAAATGCCAACTTAACATAAAATCTTAGACTACATCGGATTTTCCCGCAGCACCAGCTGTCCCCTGAATAGCAAGCCAAGTAGATGATTATCATATCCAGCGTGGATCCTGAGTCGTAGCTACGTGAGGTTCGTACGCCGTATTGACATGAGGATCGTAGGCAGCGCTTGGGTCTCTACTAGGACCATTCAGCTTCGAGTTATTCTGCTTCTTCTCCATCGGCCCCATGGCAAAATCATTGGGGTATTCGTGTGAGAAGTCGTCCTCTACTGCCGCGATGAGGCCTTCCCTATCACTACCGCGGGAGGGGCTGCGATGGTGGATCATGGGTTTCTGCTTCTCGACCTGCATGTATTTGTGCTGGTTCCAAGTCGTTACTCGGGAAAGCAATCCGGGCTTGGGCACCGGCGCCTCTTTCGCATCAGTGACAATATGGCGTGGTTGCTGCTGATGGCGCGAACTCTTCGATAGCGGGAACATAAGGAGAAATGCAATAAAAGTCGCCGCAGCGGCTCCAAACCCGAGACCGAACATCGTGGAGCTGGTGTGAGCATGAAGTCCCGACGACCCCAGGGCATCGTTAAAAGTGTTTTCCAACTTGATGAAGGTTACGACGGAGGCGATGGCGGATGCAAGAAGGAAGAGGAAAGCCAAGCCCGACGAGATTTGGCCGCCCAAGATTATTTTCGGAAAGCATCGCGACGCGATGATGAAGAGGCATGACAAGCCCGTAAAGACGGCTCCGATGATATACCCAACACCAACAAATGTCGATACCTTGCTGTAGGTCTGAAGCTCATCGGAATACGCAGAAGAGAACGTTCCCTCAATGGAAGTACCATCTAGACGCAGATCCGAACTAGGATCGAACTTGAACCCAACCTTGGGCGACTCGCATGTTGTCGACCCGTCGTCTTCGGAGCAAGCCGTCAAGAGGTTAAGGCTGTAAGTCGGCGAAAGCCCTAGAGACTCAGCTGTTGTATCTGAGCCAACAAAATCCAACCCCGCTACCGACTTCAAGTCCGTCAAGAACACTGAGGAACCGAGCTTTGGTGGGATGTCGAGGTCTTTCGTATCAATCTAGGCAAGTCAGTCCGAGCTCTAGTAAGTAGATTAATCATCGTCGTACCGTCATATAATCAGCCAGCACATGTCCACCTATTCCAGATAGTAAGATGAGAAGGACTAAAACAAGCGAAATAACTGAGAGAAAGAGTGCAGCGACCCAGCAAATCACAGAGGGCTTGCGCGCCGCCATGGTATCGAGGATTTGGGATATGGCTAGCTACCGGTATGTGGGCAAAATCTGAAAAGTGATTTTCGTGTTTCTACGGACAACAGGATTGTGGGCTCTTCATGTAAGTCATCGCATAATCATCTACCTGGCGACATCATTGAAGTAATAAACGTTCCTGGCCAACTAGCAGGCCTCTGTATGACTTCAATAGTCTTTATCGCTTGTGCATGGCAACAGGGGTCATGATTGGCCAGATCGGTACGATTGGTCATGCAGAGATCTATTTTCTGACCGGATAGGTTACACCCAGGCGGCTTGGGCGGGCTGAAGCAGTGCCTAGAATAGGTCAAGCGCTTATGCGCCATCTCCGCCGTATTCTAGAATTCTTAGGGGCCCTCAGACGCTCCCTTGCGCCAAGCTTCTTCTCGTCTTTATCACAACATGGACATGGTCATGTCCAATCCGGATTTGCTAGCTCGCTCAACTGTAATTCTCACTCGATATCGTTGGTCAGATTGTGCTGACGCCAACCGTGGCCATGGAAAACTTCGATTCCGGGCCCGATTGAGCTGGTCAAAGGGCGTGGCGCAGTCAGCCGGAACAAAGGTTACCGGCAGTAACACGCCTCGCTCCCAGCGCTTCGGGTGCAATCCAAGCCTAAACTATGGGAACACGTCTGGATATTGAGTGCCGGCTCTGAGTGGCTGTTCCCACGGCCTTGTCTTATCCGAGGTCCCTAGCCATGTGCTGGCGCCCACCCGTAGGGCAGAAACGTGGAGGACCCGAAGTCGCTACAGGGGTCGATTCTTTGAAAGCTTGAGCCGAAAATAGAATGCAACGGTCTCTGGCCAATCAACTAACACCGTTTACGGATCTAGTATACGATTTGGGATCGAGGACTTCAGCAGTGCACCTTGGTATAGCCCTAGAGCTTAGAATAATGAGGCATGTGGTTAACCTAGTCGTGCTGTCGCTTTGGTACTTATAAATCGTCCCCCCTCCCGTCGACATCTCCTAACAATCTCCAGTCACGGCATTTCTATTCTTATCAGGTCACCTTGTATTCTATCAAGATGTTGTCGTGGTTTGAACCTTCTAATATCGCCCTCGGGCTAGCAGCCTTCGCGACCCTCGCCAACGCCGCTCACTACGACGTCACAGTTGGCAAAGGGGGCCAACTGAAATTCGATCCGGAGACGTTGACAGCTCAACCTGGCGATACTGTCACATATCGATTCTTCGCCAAGGTTAGTACTGCATCTGATTAGATAAACTCACAGCACTTGGTTAACGTGAGACTTTAGAACCATGCTGTTGCACAATCAACATTCCAGAACCCGTGCCAATTACAAGAGAACGGCATTTTCTCGGGCTTCACTCCCAATAACTCTACTGACGTGGAGGCCCCGACGACCTTCACTATTACTGTAAACGACACAAAGCCGTTATGGTTCTACTGGTGAGATCGCTGACAATGTATTGAATCGGTTGAAGCGTGATTACTAACAACTTCTCCAGCCCTCAAACAAATGGGAACCACTGCCAGAGTGGAATGGTGCACGCCATCAATGCGTAAGTCTTACTCACAAGAATGTACCTTATCTTCATCATTATCACAATGCTGACGTCGCACCAGACCAGCCACAGGTAACACATTCGACGCATACAAGGCCGGCGCCCAGAAAGCTGCTACTCCAAGCACGCCTCCAGTGGGAACCCTGCCTGCTGGTGGCTTGCGGAAACTCCATATCGACGTCGGCTTTAACGGAAACTTGATGTTTAACCCGAACAACGTAACGGAGTTGGTCGGAACCGTGCTTGAGTTCGAGTACAACCCAGCGGTAAGTTAAATCGTTTTCCTACGCGTCTCGTTAGGTGACTAATAAGTAGCAGAACCATTCCATCGTCCAATCGTCCTTCGACAAGCCCTGCCAACCTCTCGACGGAGGCTTCGCCGCTCCATTCTTCCCCACGCAGCAAGTTCATTCGGGCGTAACCTTCGAGGTCGTGGTCCAGGATGATAAGCCAATATGGTTTTACTGCGCTCAAACCGCGAAGACTCACTGCCAAGCCGGTATGGTTGGATCAGTTAACGCCAACGCTACAGGCGACAAGACCTTCGATGCTTTCAAGGCATTGGCGGCAAAAGCGCCACCTAGCACCATACCGCCAAACACGCCACTTGTCGGCACATTAAAGGTCAACGGCACAATCATCAGCAGCGTCGGAGGCGACGTGCTCAACACCACTGGATTGGACCCCTCGCTGGTCGGCAACGTCCCGCCCCCTGGAAGCAACTACTCGCCCTACGTAGGTGGCATGGCCGGCGGCAACCAACCCGCGGACTACGGCTGGGCGCCCTCGATCTCCGACGACGCCGTCGAGTTCCTGCAAGCCCTGGAATACATCAGCAACGCGCTCGTGGCCTTCCTCTTCGAAGGCTTCACGCGGCTCAGCGGCGGCGGGCAGTGGGCTGGCGTGTACCCGGTATCGATCACGCAAACGCTCGGCTCGCTCACCGCACAGGCGCTGATCCACCGCAAGACGTACTCGGACTCGCTGCAGCACTACCAGAAGCCGACGGTGGGCGCATGCCAGTACAACATCAACGCGAGCAGCGTGGACGAGTGGCTGCAGGACGTGCAAACAATCCTCACGCTATCGATCAGCGCGAAGGTCGACACGATGGCGCTGGCCGCGACCAACGACTCGTGGCTGATCCCGGCGCTGGCGACGGAGCTGGGGTCGGAGGCGCGCATGTCGGCCGTGATCAACATGATGCAGAGCCACTTTGCGGCGACGGCGCCGCGCGAGGCGCTCATGCCGTACCAGCTGGCGTACTCGTACATCGCGAACAAGTACGTCTCGTCCGGCAGCTGCGGCGATGGCAGCAAGGCGTTCGGCAAGGTGTTCCCCACGCTCACCGTTACGGAGAAGACCATCGAGCCGAGCAGCGGGAGCTTGGTCAGCGTCAAGGTCGACGTCCCGAGTGGCAGCACGGGCGACCACTGGATCGCGTGGATTGGTCCCTGGGGCGGCCTCCAGTACACGCCTGTGGATGCGAACGGTGTCGCGACTGTGCCTACGAGCTTGTCTGGCCACGTGTGGATGGTCCTGACGACGAAGAAGGACCTCAAGGCCCGCGACATCGAGACCGCTGCCGTTGCTGGACCCGAGATGATATGGACTACGCAGCAGTGGGGTTCTTCCTAAGCGAGCTTGTTTGATTTTTTGCATATAAGTAATGTCTGATGGGTTGTAGATATGTTATCTAAAGGTTTATTTATCTGTATATACTGCATACTTAGCCGGCGCATTTGGTTAGCATTAGAAGATTGGGAATAAGCGTCTGCCTTATTATTTACCGTATGTACCTAGGTTGGATAATATGACTTCAGCTCTTTAATCTGTTCGTCATACACGAAGAAGACATCTCTGGCTATCGTCGCGGAAGTAGACGTGAACTCCTGAAGAGGAGCCGACCATCCCCTAACCCCTTTGCCTCTCCTCGCCACTACGGTATATGTGCTCGAGTCGACGCTTAAAACCAACCGCCTACAGATCTCTCAAGGGAGGCCGCGAACCTCCTAGAGGATCAGGTCCATATAGGTAATGACGACCATCATACTCATCTCTCCACGCCTCATCAACACCCGGGTTTCCCTCCGCCGTGGCGCCCACGTCCCTAGCCCCGTTCATCTCGATAGGGTAACACCAGACCATCCGCTCACCATTGGGATAATCGGGAAACAGCGCCGCCACGCCAGCAAAGATGCCATTCTCATCGAAAACGACGCGGTTCTCTCCGGGCGGTCCAGAAACAACCGGAGGCGCGCCGGGGAAAGCAGGCCACGGGCCAAGCGGGCCGGGCGCGAGCGGATGGAGGTACAGCACGCCGTCGGCGCGGCCCAGGTCGACGCGCTGCGCGCGGTAGCTGGGCAGCCAGATGGAGTGGGGGAACTGGACGCCGCTCCAGCGCGGACGGTCTTCGTTCCGGTGCACGATGAACCAGACGCCGGCCTCGAAGGCCTCCCACACGGCCCTGGCGTTGAAGACGGTGAAGAGCACGCGCGAGTTCGGACACACGTACCACTGTAACGAGGATTAGTAATTGATTGATTGTTATTTACTCTTGCGAGAATGGAGAAGGGAGAAGGACAAGGGGAACGGGGTAAGGGGTTTGAATTACGTACGGAGGCGATTTGATTCTCTGGGTGAGCATTATTCCAGTCGTCGATCTCGTCTCGCTTCTCCAAGGGTAGGAAGGGGAGGACGGCGGTCTTATTCAGCGCCGTTGCAAGAGAGGTTTCTGCGGCGTCGATAACCTTGGAGTTGCCGTGGTTGACATTTCCCTCCAAGTTAGAGAAAGGGGCTGCAAGGGCGATGGAGGGGAGGAGGAAGACGAAGAAAGTATAGAGCATCATCTTGGCGATCTACCTGATTCTGAGGTAAGGTCTGTGAGTTCGAGACTACCTCGAGGATCTGTGGTTGTAGGAATTTGATGGCTTGTCTGCATTTGAAGGATGCGTGGAGACGGAAGGTTGCAAGATCAGAAGGTGCTCCTTGTTGGTTGCCCAGCACACCTCTTGCAAGTCAGCCGACTTGGGGAACGCACCTGCCTAGATTTAGGGTTTAGAGTTGTGAAGACGATGTTCGATATGGGAGCTGATGGTAGCAGTTTCCATCGATGTTCCTCGTTATTACTCAATGGACATAAGCAGAAAAGAAAGGGTTATCCGCATTGTTGCCGACTTCTTCAATTCATTAGTAATATGACGAGTAAAAGATTGCAGAGCTAAAAGGGGTAATTTGGGTTGCGCCTCCTTTTTCACCTCTCCTCGGCCTCATCTACAACAATGACCTCGTAGTTATCCTCACCATCTTCTATCTTAATCTCAGTATCATCAAACCTTCTCCCTCGAGACGGCACCGGCTTTGCCAAGATCACCGTCTCAATGCCAACAGGGCTCGTCTCCTCCGGTCCCATAGGCAGGGCCTCAATATCAATCTCCATATTCAACAGAGTCTTGATGATAACCTCGCTTCCCGCCTTACTCATCACCTCGTTTGCCTCCTTGCAGAACTCTGAGCACACGCACTCCGGGCACCCTGTCTGACAGTGGCAGCGTTGGACTCGCTCCAGGGCCTGCACGAGAAGTAAGTCTATGAACTCGAACGCCTTGGTGCTGATGCCGGATCCGTTCGCGCCGCCTTTCGTATCATAGAATGTTAACCTAGCGGGTCGCTTCCTCGAAGTTTCCTTCCGCGCGAATTCCTTCAGCCCGGACTTGCATTCGGTGCGGACGTCGCCGGGCATGCTGATGACGAAGTTGGGCATTAGGCTCATGATGGCGTGTTCGGCGGCGTGTATGGCGCCCGCTACATGAAGACGGCGGTCAACGAGGATCTCGAGGGCGCGCTTGGGGACATCAAGCCACATTCCCTTACTGTGTCGTATGATTGGAGGATTATCAACCTGAACTGCATCGAGAATGCGCCGTTTTCTATCGACTTTGAAATAGCCGAACACGTTCTGGGTAATCCGTATCGAGCCATGAAAGGCGCGTGAGAGCGAGCCGGGGATTTTACGTATTGCTTCCGTTTCTACGGGGTCGACGTCGGTGAAATCCCGCTGTTGCGTTGTCCACTCCACCATGACCTTTTCTACTTTCGCTATTTTCCTCTCGGGTTGAAAGTCGCGCACTAAATACGAATTGCCCTGATGTAAGAAGATGGCGCCGTCGTAAATAGTGAAAAAGGCCCTTGACGCTTCCAATTCCTCGAGAACAACGTTCTTCCCGTGTGAGATATCGACAATTGCAAAGTGCTCGTCTTCTGTGTCTCTAATTGCCACGAATCTAGATGGTATAGGCCTAAATCTATCATGGCAATGGTAGTACCCCATGTCGTCTTTGATCAGACGTTCTTCTGCGATTTTCGCTAAATCTTTGCCAAAGTAGACGGCATCCTCGACGGGCTTGATCGGCATTTCATACGCTGCACACTGGATATGGCCTTCCAGGACAAGCATATTGTTCAAATCGACCTGAAGCTCGCAATTGGGTTTGGTAAAAAGCTCGTCAGGGTTCTGCATGTAGTGCTGGTCGGTCGGGAAGCAATCCCCAACAAGCACAGATAGCGAGTCTTTATTTCTCCTACCGGCTCTCCCGCTTTGCTGTCTTAGGTTCGCAATTGTGTATGGGAATCCCAACGTGATAACACAGTCCAGAGTGCCAATATCAACACCCAATTCCAAAGCGGTTGTTGCAATGATGCCCATCAATTTTCCCTCAAACATTTCGCTCTCGATTCTCCGACGATCTTGAGCCGTATATCCGCCTCGGTAGCCCATGACACGAGCCATACATTCGGGACGGCCCAGTGATTCCAATTCGCTTTTGGCTGCCGTGACAAGCTCTTCGCACTGCTTTCTGACGCGACAGAACGCTATTACACGAACGCCACGTAGGATCAGTTGGCAGAATAAACGAGCACACTCGGCGATAGCATTTCCGCGACCGCTGGATGGGTCTCCAGGATCCTTATAGGGCGTATTCCAGCACAGAAATTCTTTCCGTCCAGATGGTGACCCATCGAAATCAACCAAGTGAACATCGTCGATCCCAAAAATCGTCTTAAAATGCTCTTGTGGATTTGCGACAGTGGCAGAGCACGATATAAACTTGACTTTTCGATTGCCAACAGCGGCACATATACGTCGAAGACGCCTCATGATGAATGCAACGTGTGATCCCATCAACCCGTTATAATAGTGCAGTTCGTCAACTAAGCAATGATTAGCCACGGAAAATCGAAATATGAATAGGGGCCTACATACCGACAACGTAGCGTAAGTGTTTCAGAAAGCTCCGCCACCGATCTTCTTGAGGAAGAATGGTAAGATGAAGCATGTCAGGATTCGTGAAGATGATACGGGCCTCTTCGCGAATCTGGTTTCTGTCATGCATCGGAGTATCCCCGTCAAAAGTCTCCACGAGAATATTTTCTAGGCCTGTAAAGTACGCGAGCATGTCCTTCAGACTCTTCTTCTGATCCTGAGCTAATGCCTTTGTTGGGAAGATATAAATCGCTCGAGTATTAACGTCTTGCTCTAAGGCATGTAAAACTGGTAATTGGTAGATAAGGGATTTGCCCGAGCTTGTAGAGGTCGAAACCACCACGTGACGGCCTGCGTGAAGATTGTTGATTGCTTCAGCCTGATGTGCATAGAACTGAGTAATCCCTCTAGCATTGTACAGCGCATTCACCATGTCCTGGCTCAATAGAAAATCGAGCTCGCCATAAACAGGTTCCTGTGCTTCAAAAACACGGTGTCCATCCGGCACGATTTGATTCGTATACCATGGACTATCTTTGAGTTCTTGGACGATTTCGGGGATGCTCTTCCTTTCTGTAGGTATTGACTTAGGTATGGTGCTCGGCTCTGGCTTAGGGGTGGTGGCCGCCGATTCAGAAGGGATCGGAATATATGCCTCTGCCTCCTGGCGTAGCATCACCTCAGGGTCTAAGTTCTCCTCTACACATCGGTTTATAAAGGAGCTCACCGCATTCGTAAATTTCTGGTTACGCTTCTCAATCAGTGTCGTCAGTTGTTTCTGACTGTAAACAGGCATTTTGAGCTCTTCATCGCGAAGTCTCCTATTCGGCTGGGAAGGCTCTCCCGTCTTCCTGTTTTGGACCTGTCTCTTGAGGTCACCATCCACAAACTCGAAGTATAAAACTTCTTTACCACTAGGTGGCAAATCATCAGGATGACGACTTCCGAGCTCATCCAGCCCGGTGAAGCCACCCACGGAGGCATCTGGAGCTGGACCTTGGACTGTTATATCCCTAGATCTTCCAGACTTGAACGTCGAGTCTCTTTCAGCTCCTTTGATGTCAGTCTGTAACATCAATTCATCAACGTAGGTGAAATTAATGCCATCTGGTCGGAGTGCCACGATAGCTGCGACATCTTCAACCGTAAGTTGGCGCTTCGTATTCGACTCGACAGCAGATCGGATGGTATCGAAAGTAGTCGCCAGATGCTTGCGAGTCGAGCAGAAAGTAAAGACCAGGTTCAGAGCCTTGTGGGTCTTGTCCAACTCTTTGAACGTCTGCGGCCATTCGATTCGACACTCGACTTCTGAATTCGCCTTCTTTTGGCGCTGGGAAGTCACACGTTTCCCAGGTTTTGCGGCCTTTGCTCCTTCTGGCATTCCTTCTGAATCCTCCAAGGGGCTACCTTCTGCGTCATCTTCGGCATTTTGCCTCTTTCTTTTCCGCTTAATGATTCTGTTTGATACCGTAGCGGCCTTAAGAGTGGACATTTCACTTATAATCGAGATGCATCGGTACGAGGGTGCTCGATCGTAGGCACCCTCCGATGTTCTGGAAAGACATGTTTTAGGTTGACGTAATGACAATCAAGCCACTGCGTCGCGGTTTGGGGTGGCGCGAAATTCGGACGGTAGCACGTGACTAGATCTGCCCCCTGATTACATAACAGCCCCTTATTATGGGTTCACGAGCCTGTTTCGTGGTCGGTAAGGGGTTGATTTTCGCTAGAGAAAATTCAAGATATTTAGAGAAAAAAAAGTCCAAAGGTCTCGAAGTTGCGTTATCTGGATATAAAGAAGACCATTTCTTGGTATGCTGCCGCCCTACATGGTACCAATTCACACAAATCACGCGCAATGGGGAAGAGCCGTTGACTTGGAGATAAAAGGCATTATTGGTATCCATCGGTAACAAGAGTATTATCTCGAGCCACGATTCCCTCTCTAGAAAAATGGAAAGTCCCAGCCAGACGGTGGTATTCCATATACAAATCATCGCAAAACCACCATTCCCTTAACGTGCTTTTGTATAGCAAAACGGTGCTCGGTATTTGAGGGTATGATTCTCCCTAGCAACACTGAGCCATCTCCAACGAAGATCCTGCTTCCACCATCCATCTATGCCCTTGTGAATGAGCATTCCTCCAAGTGCCGTGCCAATGCCTTCCCTGAAAATGCTTTGATGCCCAAACTCCTTTACCATTCATTCATTGCAAAACGAAACGCGGCATTTTATGCAAGCAATCCATCTAGACGCCTTTATGTGTTGTGATGGAGACGAAGACAACATTAAATTCTTCGCTCTAGCTCGCATCGCAGAGCCTTCTCGCTGCCCTTATGCTCTAGGCCAAGATCCTGACGAAGAACCACTCTCTGGGGTTACATCGCGGGAACCTTTCTTCCTGAACGTCTTACTCCGGTTCTTGGGAGTTGACATGGTCGATTGGTGACAAAAACCGTTGTGTGTAGACACCTCCTGCTCACAATCGGAGGTCGCAATATCCTCGTCGTTGGTATTTGCAGCGTTAGATGCGCCGCCAGGGATCTGGATTATGTTCTTCAGGTATGCCGAGTTCTTACGTTCAATGGTCATAGCGTTAGCTTCCCCGGAAGAGGATGCCTCGGATTCGGCGGCTTCCTAGACCGACTGAAGTTCACGCTGGATCTTTCCGACTTCGTTCAGGAAGCTCTTAGCATTAGCCGCGTTCATCTGGAGAATAGTTAGTATTGCGTCATCGCTTATGTTATGCGGACCGGGAACGTACCTTGAGCTGGATGCTCACGGCGCCTCCATCTTCTATGGCAGTAAAGAGCACACAGGTCGCCTTGATGGTGGACTTTTCCTTGAACTCCATAGCCGGAATGATCGCTGTGTTGAGGATGACACGGTGAGTCGAGTCCTGTCGCATGATCAAACGGACCACCTTGGATTCAGCGTCTTCCAGAGCAGATGCATCGAAGCTTCCAGGAACAGGTGTGCCGGTGACTTCGTCAAAATCGATGCATGTTATTGGCACATTGATCTTCAAGTTTCCGGCGCCCCGCTCTTTCCAGGCGGAATTGGCTTTGTCGAGATGGTAAATCTTGGCACGGACTTGCAAGATAGTGGCTTCSCCAGCCTCACCATCGTCAACAGCCACTATAAGATACGTTAGCGCTAAATCGAAACTTCAAGGCTAGACCTGATAACCTACCACGCTGAAGCTTAGGCTTCTTCTTATCATCAGGTGCCGCAGTCTTCTCTTCTTGGGCCTCCTGTTCTTCGTTGTCGGCTCCGGCTTCATCTTCAGAGTTGCCGTTTTCTTCATTATCTTCTTCTTCGCTTGCAGGTGCTCCAAACGGCTTAGCCGGTTTATTGCTCTTGAAAGTTTCGCCAGGTTTGCCGAAGCTAGTAAGAGTAGATCCGCCGAGTTTGCTGCCAAAAGTTCCACCAAAGACACTGCCTCCGAACGGCTTTGGCGCGCCTCCTACTGAGCCGAAGGGTGAAGCTCCGTTGGATAGGCTACTGCTACCGAAAACCGAAGTCGTAGATGTTGAGGCGGCGGCAGCGCCAAACGGTGACTGTGAACCGGTGGGGCTAGCGAAGGAAGATAAGGGTTTTGAGCCAGCTTGTAGGAACGGTGATGCCTGAGACGCGAACCCCGCAATCCCAGAGCTGCTGAAAGCCGTGGCAGATGTTGTAGTTTTTTTCTCCTTCTCTAGATTGGTGTCTGAGGTCGTAGCCTGCTTCTCGGTGCTTGGCTTGTCGCTTCTGCCAGCCGTCTTAGAGTTTCCCTTCGAATGAGATGGAACCTAGAAATTAGGTAGTTAGTAGGGTAGACTTATTTCAAACAGGAAGTAGATCCGGCGTTCTTACACTAAGCGCATCCGAGTTCACCTTAGATTCACTTGAGACATCCCGAGGACGCTTCTTCTCAGGCTCCGACCGGTCGGTTCGACTGAGAGAGGCACCAGCATCCGCACCGATCGGGGAGACGTCGCCGTTCGAGTCTGAAAGTGCTTCTCTAGGTTCGTCTACCTCATCGTGTGCTCGCTTCTTCTTAGGTGATGACACCTGATCTCGTAGATCATTGGTCTGGCGTTCAACTGACTCGCGATCGGGAGTAGAGCCCTTGTTGGATGCCTTATCGCCAGTCGGAGCAGGGTTGGGCGCGGAGTCTTTCTCGGCGGCAGACATGGCCGATAAGTTGGGTTTCTCTGAAATAACGGTTTGTCTCAATTCCTTTCGAGCGGCAGCCGTATCAGGATCCTCTGGAGTAGGATGTTCTGGTGTTGGACTGCGTTTGTTGGTCTCCATTTGAAGAAAGGAATGCGAAAGAGATTGTGGTGAAAGAGTTGAGCAGAGGGGTTTCCAAATTGGCTTTGCGTAAAACGTAAAGTCGGACCCCGTTCTAGCTTCGGTTGAAAATGCGAAGGCGGTCTACCGGCAGAATTTTTCTAGGGCTAGCACAGACTGCGGGTTGGACAAAGAAACTCGAGCGCTGTGGAAGTTGTAGTTGGGTTGGTTCGAGGAAAGCTGAGGCTGCGCGCGGTGACGAGATGTCGATGTGAATTGTGCCCGTTGTATCTGAGTACTACATACATAAATACATGGTACTTGAACGTTTATAATATGGGTCTGGATAAACCCAGGTTAAACTTTCCGTAGGAAGTCCTCATGCCTAACAGCACCTGGGGGGCCCTGGCACGGCACTGTGGTATGTGCAGTCGGCAGAGAAGGTACGTACAGGTAGGTACATGCACATACCTGTAGGCAGGTGCTCAGGGTACCGCTATACCGGTAACGCTTGAACGGAAGTAGGGCAGCTCGTTTTTCCTGGCTATGCATTATCTCATTGGGTCCCTAACGTTGAGATTTTATTTGCTGTAAATGCACGATGGCGGCTATCTCTCCAAGTTTATGAATGCTAACACCCAACCGAGCGGAGTCGATTAAGTTACTGCACTGGCTAATATTAGAGCGACCCAGCCGTGTTGCAAGACTGGTGCAGCCATCGCAGTTGATTGCCGTCTCGGTTCTGGGATGTGCAATTGTTTATACCAAACCAAACCAGCTCCTCTCGATGCGCGGTGATCGACTTGGATGGCACAAAGCAAAGTGGGGCCAATATCACCACGACCTTTACTTCACGATTTAACCCGTGATTGTTGCCCCTCTACGTGTTCCTAGAGCAACACGCACAAGTCGACGTGCCACCGACGCGACGTGGGGTTGAAACTGTGGTAATACAGCTTCGTCACTCTAGCCATCGGGGAACACAGATAACTGCCTATTGAGGACTGCACACGATTCGTCTATACGTGCACAGCACCATCATGCAGTCCGCGCCACCTCATCTCTGCCTCTCACCTAAAGTGCACAAGAGTGTCCGGACACATCAGTTAGTCACATATCTAATCCATGCTAGGCTTCAAGCGATATTCTCCTATTCTCGACCGTACGCGGATTCCATAATAAAACTATAGGTACACACACCTGAGAGCATCATCTACCTATGTACTCCTCTAGTATCTTAGCTCTCCTCTATACAGCCTTCATATCCCATTAATTCATCCTCCACTATATTCCACAAGGAGACGCCTGATACCTAAAACATATACAGTTAAGGTATGCCACAGGACAGCTAGAAGAACAGCACATCGTCATCCTTCCAGCCCATGGTCCTTAATATGGAATGGACACTCTTCTCGAGCGGTTCTGGTCCGCAAATAAGCACCAGCTCCTCGCCGTTGACGCTCTTGCAAGTACCGATTTCTTTTTCTAGGAGTTCCTTGTTCATCCGGCCCCTAAGGCCAGTCCACGATGGCTCTGGTTGACTCAACGTGTACAACAACCGGCATTTATGGGCGTTACCGATAACCATCTTGTCGAGATCCTCCTTACAGAGGATGTCCTGCTCGACGCGGTTACCATCCATAACCAGGCATGAAGTAGGATCCTCGCGATCAGTCAAGACGGCCCGGAGGACCTGGAATATCGGAGTAATTCCAGATCCACCACAAATCATGATGAAGCGTTTAACCTTACGCTGTTGGCCGGATATTGTACATAGGCCTCGACCTAGGTACTCGAACTTGCCCACGGGGCCTTTAAAATCGACGAAGTGGCCGACAGGAATTGCGTCCAGCGCTTGAGTCATCTTGCCGCCTTTCTTTCCCGGTATATCATAATAAATCTTAATCAGCACATCCAACTTCCCTTTCTCCGTAGCTTCTGAAAGAGGTGTGTACGACCGTATGATTGCCTCCCGCGTGACGGGATCGCGCAACCGCATCATCAAGTGCTGGCCGATAGGGAGCCCAGAGGTCTGTTCAGGGTGTTCGAGATTAAACGTGAAGACCTTGGTATCGTCTGATAGTTTCTTCTTAGCTGATAGAGTAGCTTTCGTCCACACTTTGGATTGCAAGAATGTTGGTCGCAACGCTGAAGCCTTGGTGGCATCTGCCTCTCCATCATCTAGGGAAGCCAGCGAGGCTTCATCGAGGGAGCCTATGTGATAGTCTACTAGCATTGCCTTCGCATTCTCGCTATCTGTTTTACATCAGTACCAGTCCGCGGTTATCTTAGAAGCTCGTGAACTTACGAATAGCAAGAAACTCTTCGCTGGCATCCTGTCCGGCAGCACCGAAGATCGAAGCCGCTCCACCAGGATGCCCTTCCAAGAATTTTGTTCCGTCGTAAACCTGGCCGTTGACTACGAACCATGGCTCGACCTCGCCAGCGTGCTCCTTGAATTCGCTAAGAGTGATCGTCCTTTCAATTTCCTTGTTAATCATGCAAATCTCTTTTGTTGATTCCTCCTCGACGACGCTTTCTCCTTCGCCCGACAGCTTCTCGCCCCAATACCCATTAGAGATATTCCCCCCGGCCTTCTTGATCCGTTCCATCCAACCACCAGGTATTAACGCCGGCTGTGTCGGGKGCTCAAATCGCAACTCATGTCCCTCCTTATGGATGACAACTCGAAACCATGGGTTATTCATCATGCCTAACACACTCCAGTACATGTCTCGAGGCTGTACCATCATAGATTCATCCATAGCACGTACCAGGATGTCATCCGTCAACTGCAGCTGAGACACTGGGATATCCAAGTTCCAGAAACACCAACAAAAGCAACTCTCTCTCCAAGACATGTCTATCCGTCCACCGTACAACTCTTCTCCTTCAGGTGCAAGCCTGTATTCATCCTCCGGATATGAAATGTTAGCCAACGTCCAAGATTTGCCCTTGTCGAGAGTTACTTCGACTCTCGTTACTCTTTTGCCCCCGCCAGCATAGGCATAACCACGAACTCGATAACTCTCGACGCCTTTAACCAGCGACAGTGTTTCGTTATGAGCTGGATAACAAGTGGCACTGTTTGTATTAAGATCGTAGATGGCATAGCGTTCGTCTTTCCAAGTGTCTGGCAAGTCGGCACTCATCTCAGGAGTGATCGTCGTGGGCAACACTCTGTTATCATAGATGTGATACCAATTGTCGCTAGGTGCCACCGTGACGATTATCCTCTTCAACCATTTCACGCTCCGACCACCGATCTGGCCCGGTACGACGACCCGGAGAGGTTTCCCGTGGTCAGGAGGGAGCGCCTCGCCATTCATCCTGTGAGCCACCATGATCCCCCTATTAGGGTCCATAGCCCAATTCAGTTTCACGGACGTTCCATAGTATCCGTTCGGTAATTTATCAGCACCTTCGAAGCACACGTATCTTGCTCCTCTCTTTGGCCTAGCCGCTCTCAACAAATCACCGATGACAACACCAGTCCACAAAGCTGTCGACAAGCCCGCCGCTCCCCATGAGAAACCCTTTGTTTTCCTCACGATATTTTGTTCTTTCCTCCGATTCCCCGCGCAGACGAGAGTAATCGGGTATGTCACTTGCTCGTAATCTTCGAGAAGTTGTGCCAGGCTCATCTGGATGGGGTTCTCTACCATGCCTTCTATCGTAAACTCCCAATTCATTATCTCCGAATCCTCCACCTTAGGTACAGCCCCATGATTGCGTACATAGTGGAGGTCCTTAGTTGTTAAGAAGCCCTCGTTGAAAAGATCACTTAGTGGTGCCTCAACATTGAAAGGATGGACACCTGTTAATCGGATTAACCGAGGGTCCCTGACAACATGGTTATCTGGTGTCTTGAGGTCCTCCGCCAACACCTTGTTATCAGGCTTGCTCTTCGGCGGGACGGGGTACGCTCGAGAACCCTCGGGATTCGATTCGTCGGCGCTGTATGACTGCCTCGAGATTTTGAAATCACTACTCGTACTTGACTCTCTTCTCGAACTACTCTCTGTTGCAGGTGGTGTGGGTGGGTATCGAATCAGCTCTGTGGTGGCTTGCTGCTGGAGATCGATCGGTGGGCTTAGAACATCCATTGTACAACAGAAGTGATAATTGAAGTCAAAGGAGAAATAGGGAGAAGTTGGTGTTGATTATAGAATGCATGTAACCATGCATGTAAGATAATACTCCTACGGTGAGCATCAAGGTCCCAAGAAAGGGGTACTGAGACTTGATTCAGTAGAGATAAGTGATGGACGAAAGAGAACGAGTCGATACGGGAAATTGTATATAAAAGGCGGCAGTGAATGCTTAGCTACGAAGTAACCGCGCTCGATCGAAACATACATCTCCATTTCGAGGTGTAATACCCTGTAATAGTGGATGAAAGTACCTGACTACAGGTCCACCGGGACGACCAGTTGCGCAAGAAATATCGCCTCCAACTTACGAGTACGCTGCAAGAAAGGAAATCCCGGCCTGTTACAATGCATTGATATGCAAAGAACCGCGGTAGACTCCAACCAAGTAGAAACTGTGACAATGATTGTACAGTAATGATATAGGCTCGGGGGCCATAAGGAGCTTAGACACTGCGAGGCACTGCAAATAAGAGAGCCTCAAGCACTCTAGCCCCTAATAACAAGCCACTTATCCCTTCGGCACTGCTTGGAGCGAGGAGATGCAACAGCCACTTGCAAAAACGCCCCGCGGATGTGTCCAGTAAAGGTAACTGGTAGCATAGCGCCTTATCAGAAGCAATTGGTATTCCTTTGCAAAACCGACGATGGCAGCGAATCATGACTGCTGATAAGGGAGAAGCCTTTTAAAGGTCAGCGCGGAGATATGAAAATCGCCTAGACTTGAACCGACTAGGTTAGCCGCTTTACTTTGTGACCCATTAAAACCGTCCATGTTCTAACGGCATGTATGAAATAGGAAGTCTTTAGAAATAATAAAGAGATAAGGTACATCATAGTTCTACTACTATGTTCCTTGAGGTAAGATGTGACACCAACAAGCTGCCCAGTGACGTCGATGCCAAATAGCGTGATAGCAACAGCCAATGGTTCAATATGACATGTAGGACTTTCCAAGGGGGAAAGGTTGGAAAAGCCGAGCCTGGCGGGCAGTCTTACATGTAAGAGCTCGACTGTCGCTTACATACCGCATGAAGGGAAATAAGAAGGAATGGGAGAACGGAAGGGTGTTACCCTTGGCGTTGGACAGTACCTAGGTAGGTAGGAGGTAGGCATGCTCTTGGAAGAATCCATCTCAAATGGACCACTCGGGGAGAACCAGGCATTAGGTAATGGCATTAATAGGTACCTACCTAAGCTAGTCAGCTAAATCATATGGATGAGGTAGATACCTAGGAAATAAGACTCCTTAAAATAGTATCTTGCTTATTAAAGTAGTGCTTCTTTAGTAAGACTGACCAGATTTTAACGCGTGGTGAGGCTATAACCAATTGTCCACATGGTAGATTATAACACGGGAAGCATTGCGACGCATTGTCACCTGCAGAGCGACAGAGCGATAGCTCTCCATTTAGAATCGATACAACGAGGCAGCTAACTCCAGCGAGTAGGTAATGTTTATGGTGGAAGACCCTGACCAAATACCTATAATATTGTGAGTGGTATACATGACTAAAATGGTAGTTCTAAGTGGTAAGGTGATACGAGTGGCTTATACAATGAGATTTGTTTCCATACAAATTTGATGGCAACATGTTCAGAAAAGAGCTCATAATGGATGTGACTTGTCCTATGCAAGTTCAATGAGATTTATGCGGTCATGGTTACTTTAGTTGGAGTATTTATGCATGTACAGGTAGGTACCTACCTCAGTTTCCCACTACAATAGGAGATTTTTAGCCCTATGCCCAGGTGGTGGGCAGTAATTCAGGGGTTCTTAGAGTGCTCTAGGGCACCTTCCAGCCCTAACTGTGCGACAACGTTCCTGCGTTCCTGCGTCGCTCCCTGGCCGTCCCTCGCTGTCTCACCTGCCCAGGCGCGCACCGACTCACTGTATGAGCACTGGGCGCTGCACATGTGGGCACCTAGGCAGCTGTCTGTAGGTACCTTAGGAGGTAGTTAGGTACATACGAGGCTGAACCGGATGGTAAACCCCGCTGCACACTGCCCCGCCAAATCGCTCTTAACAGTAGACGACAACAAAGGGCTCTGATTCCCCGAGATTTTTGCGGAACCTAGAGAAAGTGCAGGTTGCCGTTCTTTCATTGGATAGTGCCGAACGACATCATTCACAGAGGCGCCTTCATTCAACACTAGACATTTAACTTCCCGCCATCGCGACGCAAACGCCCGCAAAATTCAAAACACGTCCGACTACACAATCCCCGCTGTCGAAGCTCCTCAGTCCATTTTACCTACCGACGACTTCTCCGCCGCCGATCATCAATCAGTTGCCGATTCGCAGTTCGATTGGCCCTGACTTTGCCTCTCTTTTCGCAGGGCGGACTAAGTTGACTTGTCCACCGATGCCCACCGAGCCCGATTCGCCGTGTCGCTTCCGCTTCCGGGGGCGATTTCTCCCTTAGCAGGGTTAACACCGTGGCGAATGTAGCAATTGGACCATCAAGCAACCTCATTGTCACGAGGGGCTGTCCGACATGGACCGCTCACGGAAACGTTAGTCTAGAATACTGCGAGTTGGGTCTGGTTTAGTTTACTGATGGTCGATCTGTAGGCGAGCTACTATCGCTCAACCAACGCGCATGGAATGGCGAACCAAGTATGATTTTCATCTCATATGACTCTGACATCGAAGGCGACTGATAAAGAGATAGATATCTTCCCCGTCAGCCCGTCTCTCGACCCTTCTCTAAAGAAGAATACCGCCTTCATTAAGCGATTGCGAACCGCCATTACCCCTGCGACGTTGAACACATTTCTACAAGAGATTCGCACTCTCAGCCTTCTCAAGTACCTCTCCGAGATTATTTCAGCCTGCTATGAGGGACTAAGTAAACTTAAATCTCCCGGAGAAATCGATGCAGCTATTGAGATTGTTAGCGCGCTACACCAACGATTTGGACCCGAAGAGTTCACCGAGTATCTAGGATGGCTGCTAGGCAAGGGAATGGCGACGCCGGACAAGAGTCTACTAAAGTCTCTAACTCCTGAGATTCGCGAGAAGGAAGAAAAGGAACGTCTTGTCCGACAACGAGCTCTTTTGAGAGTCATTACCGAACTATGGCTTGTGGGKGTCCTGCGAACCCTTGATGATGTCAAGCCCGACGATGCGACGCGTGGCGCAAATGGAAAGAATGCCGAATTGAAGATTAAGTCGGCCAACTCTACGAAGGGTGGTGGAGCCGAGCCTTTTCCTCTCGAGGTACTGAAGGACCTCTTGGGCCACGATCGGGAGCATGTGAATTTACCCCTCCTAGTCATTTTTGTAAAGTCGTTCGGTTGGGACATCCTAGGAGTAAAGTCCGCTGGATCAGAGGGCCGGAAAACTGTTGAAGAAGATGGCGCTACGAAATCATCGGACAACAGTCTCGAAGGGACCAACGGACAGGATGATACTAGTTCTGATGACCCTCCGTTTGCTAGTCCTGAGCTGCGAGAACGATTTAGAAACATTTTGAAACGGTACTTTGAGGATGTTAAAGCGCACCTTGTGCGGGACCAGAAGAATATTGCTACGCAGCGAGGCAGAAACTCGGAGGCATACGTCAAATCTGGAGAGGTATTCGAGGATCGCCAGGCCAACTTTGAGCGACAGCTAAAAGCACAAGAACGTCTAGTCAGTAATGCGCAGGTTATCGCCGACGCGATTGGTGCTGAGATGCCAGATCTGAAAGAAACTGGTGATGGTTTCTCGACTACCAACGGGGCTATTGGTCTAGTCAAGACTGGAGAATACCTTCGCGGACAGAGCGAGGGCGCGGGTATCTGGCAAGACGAGGACGAGCGCCGCTTCTACGAGAATTTAGTGGACCTGAAAGGCAAGGTACCTGGCATATTGCTTGAGGATGGCAAGAAAAAGAAAGCCGACACGGACGAACAGGTCGGTAGGAGAGCCGATTCTATCGAGGCTGCAGAGGCACCCAAACCTGCTGAGGCCAACGACGACCAGTCGACCGCCATTGCCAACAAGACTATTGGTGCACAGGTGGATGTTCTGCTAACTCGACTACCCGAGCTTACGAACAAGGATGCAGTCGATCAAGCAGCGATCGACTTTTGTTTCCTCAATTCCAAGGCATCTAGAAATCGGCTTKTCAAGGCTCTCACTGAAGTACCAAAGGGCCGTACAGATCTCTTGCCATTCTGGTCTCGCCTCGTAGCTACGCTCGGACAATATATGCCAGACGTCCCTAAAGGTGT
Organism: Hypoxylon sp. E7406B; assembly: GCA_000931505.1. Lineage (NCBI taxonomy): Eukaryota > Fungi > Ascomycota > Sordariomycetes > Xylariales > Hypoxylaceae > Hypoxylon > Hypoxylon sp. E7406B. The sequence continues at coordinate 425,738 of JYCQ01000010.1, forward strand.
AGTCGAGTATCTTGATGCGGAATTCCGCAGTCTCCAGCGACGCAAGGAGAAGGATTTCCTTGGCCAAGTGCGACTAAGCAACATTAGGTACCTTGCCGAGCTCACGAAGTTTGGTATCGTTCCTGAGCATGTCGTGTTTCATTGCTTGAAAGTCAGCCTCGACGATTTTTCCCGAATGAACATCGAGATCATCTGTAACCTTCTGGAGAACTGTGGAAAGTATCTACTGCGTAACGCCGATACGTCACCCCGCATGGCAACCTTCCTGGAAACACTTCAACGCAAGAAATCCGTACAGCATATCGGCCAGCCAGAGCGTATGCTCATTGAGAACGCGATATACTATGTCGATCCACCGGAGAGGGCATCAATCCAGCAGAAGGAACGGACTCCCACTGAACTATTCATCCGTAAGCTTATTTATGTCGACTTGACGAAACGCAACTATACGAAAGTCCTCAAGCAGATCCGTCGACTTCACTGGGAAGAGTCTGAGGTAAGCAGAGCTAAGTTCAATCCTTATGAGCTGCATGCTAATCCATATTATAGGTAGTAGCTATCCTTACGAAAGTTTTCTCGAGGCCTGCCAAGGTTAAGTACGGCAGCATCCACATTCTTGCTATACTACTTAGTGCTATCTACCGCTACCATCCGGATTTTACTGTCACAGTAATCGACAACGTTATTGAATCTGTAATAATTGGACTGGAACAAAATGATTTCAGGTTTAATCAGAGACGCATAGCAGAAGTCAAATACCTAGGCGAGCTCTATAATTACCGAATGTTAGAGCACCCTGTAATCTTCGACACCATGTACAAGATCATGCTATTTGGCTACGGTAAGTTGGGGTCCGAGTATGGATGATAATCTGAAAATGAGAATTAATCTTGCTTAGGTGGTCCGCCCGTTCCCGGCCGCATCAATCCTTTTGATTTACCTGACGACTATTTCCGAATTCGCCTTGTAGCTACGATGCTCGAGACCTGCGGCATGTTCTTTAACCGGGGCGCTGCAGGAAAGAAGCTCGACTACTTCCTTTCGTTTCTACAGTACTACATATACACAAAGCATCCTCTCCCTATGGACATTGAATTTATCGTGCAAGACACGTTTTCCCTTACCAGGCCCCAATGGAAATTAGCAACCACATTGGAGGAAGCGGCGAAGGCATTCCAACTTGCGGTAGCCCAGGACCAGAAGAATGCCGGTTTAGACAAGACTGCCGATCAAGATGAGGCTTCTAGTGGTACCTCTTCTGATGACGATGGCGGTGAGGGCGACGGCGATATTGTCCTTCCTGAGGCCGATGGGGATGACTCGGAAATAGGAGAGGAAGACGATGCTGAGGTAAGCTCCCTAATCATGCTACATTATCGCTAAAGAACATTGTCTGATATATCTGGAATTGAATAGGATATCGAAAMCCAGCCACAATCTCCTCGAGATTTCGATTCAGAGGAGGAAGCAATAGTTGTCACCCGAAAGGCTGAAGAAATTGACCCTGAAGATGAAGCAGATTTCGAACGTGAGTATGCGAAGATGATGGCTGAAAGTCTAGAGTCCCGGAAGTTCGACCGCAAACCACTCTTCGATGTTCCGTTACCTGTCCGACCTAAGACTCGCGATGTCTCTTCAACAAACGCCGATAATGCAAACAGCGAAAGTGCGCCCAGTACAATGGCTTTCTCACTACTGACGAAGAAAGGCAACCGCCAACAAGTAAGTTTTACTTGGTAAATTCGTGGTCTTTTGAATATGTTACTGATATTTGTAGACTCGAACTGTTGCCCTTCCTTCGGATTCGACCTTTGCCGTTGCCATGAAAACGCAGCAACAGGCAGAAAGAGAGGAGCAGCAGCGCATCAAAAACTTGGTACTCAACTACGACCTTCGCGAGAGTGAAGATCCTGATGGTGATTCCCAAATTACCCCGCTTCAACCAAACACAAATATTCACAACTCTACTCATTCAGGTCACGAAAAGTCATCTTACCATCCTAATCGCTCTGATAAGTCTAGCAAAGAGCGGGGCGGACAGCGAGTCCGCAGGCTACAACTCAGTGACGTTGATTGGTATGATAAATCCCAGCAAAATCAGAACAAGGCTGCCCAGAAGACCCCTGACTCAGATGGTCCGCCTCCCAGAGGTGATAATGAGGGCGGATGTGCCCCAAACCGAGTGGATTGGAGCAATGCAAACAAGCGTCATGCCCCCTCCACGCGTACCCGACCTCCCCGACGTAATCGGCGAGGTCGCGGAAAACGTTGAAGACATTCAGCATACTGAGGGATGATCGCTGACAAACACGGCCATGTTTACGAATTTAGGACTTGATATTCGCTCTTGATCAACCGAAACGCATAATACACTACTCATTTGAGCATTACAACGGAGAATTTCGACCACTCCTAATTATGCATCATGTCTCGTGCGGACGTTGCAACCTTTAGTGGGAGCTAGCATAATCCTGGACACGAGGAGGCTTGAGACGGAAGTGCCATGACCTCACGCCGTGCTAACCTCATGGTCTCGGCGCCCGCAATGGGAAAGCAGTTGACGTTGGTGAAGCTGACACATCGGAGCTGCCTAGTGGGAGACCGACGAAAGGGAGAGGTGACTCGAGGACTCGGGGCCAAGATAGAGCCGAGAAGTAGTCGTTGCTTTGCTGGTCACCTGGCTGTTCCTGAATGAACCATTTTTGGGTGTGGAACTAATTAGGTTCTACCGCCTTGCCTCGTCCCGCAGATGATCGTCGCGAGATGGTCTACAAGGCTGCGGACAAACTGACGAACCGACGTTTGCAGATTGTTTTTTAAGACGCTCATAGTTGCGTTGCATTTAATTCTTCGTACACAGCTTCATAGCTCAAATCACTCGTTTGCACTCTAAATCCGTTGATTTGTGTAAGTGATATGTTTCACTCGTGGACTTTGATATAGTGATTAATACGAGTACTCCCCGTCTTAGGGTCAATTAAAAAGATATACCTTAGATAGATCGGTTTCTATCTATACTGTCCGCGTAATCAGTAGGCACCTCATAGTTATAAGGATGCCGCTACCAGTAAGTCGCTTGAGTCCGGTCTCATTCTAGGTATACTTTAAAGTTTGGTCATAGAATTTGTCTCAGGATTTGAAATCAAAGACCTTCAAGAATGAACCCGTGCCACTGTTCGTTTCACCTTCCTAAATATCATTTCTCCCTTGAGACTAATATGTCGTTCTGACTTGCGAGGTGGGAGCGCGACATGCAAGGGAAATCCGTTGTACTTTTGTACTGTCTGAGACCTACAGACCTGTGAAGATGGAAGTTACCTGTTACGAGTGAAACTGTTGGGTCAGTTTGTTTACTAAAAGCCTTCAGCAAACAAATTTCAAGGCTGCTCAGCGACATCAGTGGTTCGCCCCGTCGTATTATGGAGTTGTACGACATGAAGCCATTCCCGGCCAGTCCTCGCCGTGGCTCGTATTTGAGGGCTTGGCGACGCAGCAACTTGCATCCGAAATCGATGGTTTAGTGACGAAAAAGGGGCGCCAACCGCCCCATGCAGATCACATTAGAGCTGGAAAAGCCATTGGAACGACTAACATGCGCCATAGCACGTCATGAGAGCATGTTTTTTTTCTTTTTTTTTCTTTATTGTGTCTTATTTTCCCGCGTCGTTTTGACCCTTTACTTGAGGGGTTTAGAATTCGTTGAGTGCTGCACGGTCAGTTCTACACTGCTGTAGAATGTGTCACTTCTGCTTGGCAGACGGGCAGACGGTCATGTCAAGTTTAAACTAACGGCCCGTTTCCTTTTGTTATTCACGTTTCGACGGGAGACCTTTTAGAAGTTTGAAATCGCCTGTTCGGGTTTCAACCAAAGATTCATCATCCAGTATCCACCATCCGAGTGCTTTTGGCTATTCAATATTCAATTGGACCAGAGAAACTTTCGGTAGCCGTTTGAACTAGGGGCCGTGGCGAACTTTGCGATGTTTAACTCCCGGCCGGAGGGGGTCCACGCACTCGGGACAACGCGATCACGAACTTAGATAGATAAATTCGCAAATAGCTGGATGCTGTATTTAATAGCCTCGCTTGGACAGGTGAATACAGTAGTTCCATATTGCCCTACGAAAACTAGGTAGTTTCCGTTAGTCACCGCATCCGGGTAAACCGGTTGTACTAGGATCTGGCAACGATGGATGCAATTAACCACTGAGATTCCGTGCCATGCTCCCCAGAAAATTTTATATTAGCGAGTCTTTTTCTTCTCTTCGCGACTGCTACCTTCTGCAAATTAATTGACCGTTTTCTCGTGGAACGAGCATATTGCAGCTTACGTGTGCGCGCATGGATCTTTGATGAAACCCCAGGAGAGATCTAGGCAACGGATTGCGAAGAGAAGAGAGAAAGGAAGGTTATGGCTTGCTCTTAGTATAGGTTAGACTGAGTAGTTTTGACGCATAACGGAGAGATCTAGTTGCCCCCACAATGCCGAGGAGGAAGCGATTCCCATCCAGTCGACTCACGGACAGGTCTGGCACACTAACGCGCCTATAATAAACTATTGTACGTTCCGTTCGGTACCTGGCGGGGTCTGGGCGCCGGCAGGTAACGTGGCAGGCCAAATCCACACCCTTGCAGCGAGATATTGATCACTCGCTTAGATCTCTCCCCCCTTAGCGCGCTTCCCTCCGCTAGGCTGAGCTAAAGTCCACCACGCCCACCACGTCGTCTCGTTTTGAGCCGCCTGTGACGTTTTGACCATCTCCCTTTAGCGCCGCGATCGACGGCTTCTTTCCACATCCTCCGCCAGCTTTGCCTGATGTACTGCTTACGACAACTCCCTTTCGTCCAAATCTAAGCTTAATAGGTGGATTTAACCAATGCTCCATCGATTTCGCCATGAAAGTTGAATCCGATGTCTCCGGCCAAGGCGACTGCCTGTGCAGCGACGGATCATGTGCGTAAATGCAGGTGAACATCTACTACTCTGTGGCTTGATAATCCCGGAGTATTCAACCCGGGKGTTCGTACGACACTCGTGTTAGATTCAGCAGTCCAGCTCTCCCCAGCGCTTCATCGTGTCACCGGCTCACGACATACCTCATCGATCCGCCCTAACCCATCGGTCGGGTAATTAAATGTAAATAACAGGTCGGTTCGCCTCACGGCACAGATGGCCTGAAATCCTGCTAGTTCTACTAGCGGTGCTATAAAAAAAAAAGATGGAAGGCAGAATATTAATTGCTTCCCAAACGGCCCGGTACCAAGCCAGGTCGATGGATCAGGACTACTGGCTAAAATGAACGAGTGCATCTTCAATCCACTTATTCGCAGCCAGGCCACGCAGCCAGGTTCACTCGACTGATTGGGCGTGCTGGACAACTGAACTGCATTTGGTTTTATTTTTGCGTGTTTCTTTCCTTTTACCCTTCCTTCATTCCCCCGCCTTGACGCAAGGCCGTTGCGAACGTTGAATATTGTGTAGCTGCATCTGTGTAGCTAAACGGCAAGTGCAGCAACTTTCAACCAAGGAAGGTATAGTCACGTATCTATACGCCCAGCATACAGATTAAGTAGCTGGGCAGGTACATGTAAGTGAGTTGATGGGTGCGTATACACCTTCCTAAAGTTTACTCTAGCCTAGCCGTGCCTACCTGTGCCTACCTGTGTATACCTGTGTATCCCTTTCTCAAACCGACCCAGCCTTACCCACAAGCTCTATCTCGAAATTGAAACCTGCTAGGTGCCTTCTCATACCCAAGTTTACATAACTATATGTCGTGGCCAGAATACACACGGACCTAGAGTCGAATTCATCTGCCGTGCATGGGGATGGCGGCAAGACGTCTATATCCCTGCACCCAATTCGGCTCTCTAGACGCGTTCCATCACAACTTTGCGTGCTTCCCTAGTTGCGGCCGACGTGGCCTGCAATGGGAGCGTTCGACTCGGCTAGCTCTACTGCCCAGGCATCGGACGTTCATCATCGCATCGCTGCACTCAGACCCGTCTATGCTTATTAGTCGTCGTACGCAGTAACCTTCTGGCCAGCTTCACCCCCTGTGTCATCTAGTGCCATCTTCCAAGAGGACCAGACCACCGAACACCAGGGGTAGGGTTCCCATAGATGCAATCCGCCTGCAGGTCCCGCTGACCAACAGGCACTCTATCCTTTTGCCAAGCAACGAGTCCAGATCTCCAGCACCACCCGACTGATATACATAGAGCTCACTAACCTCGCAGCCCCAGCTGTCTATCTTTCTTGCTCAGCTCAAGTGCTCGTCCAACCATTTAGACCGCCTGAATGCTCAGAGGTCTTCGACTACCCAACTCGGAACCGTTGCTAAGAACCACGATTATATCCATTCCTTCCGCTACCTTGCTAGCAGTCTTTCATTCACCTGGCTGTCTCGACATTCCCTTGTTCTATACTTCAAGTCTCACATAGAACAGTACTGGACAGTTTCTCGTACATAATGAGACTATTCTCAGCATAGTATCGTCCCATTGCACCCAGCTTGCCAAGGTACCGTTCGGTTCAGAGGAACGGGCTCCGATATTGGATAATACCTCGTAAACAGCGGGTAGGCGAGTCACCAGCTTGGGGGGTTGTTACACATTTCAGCGTTTATTTTTATCATATACGGATTTATTGTGGCATCCTGCCTTGCTTTTCGAGATCAACACCTCATTAGTCTGACTCTCGGCTAGGATCCTCGACGCCACCTCCCTATCCCGAGTTCTTGGGATACAACAACTACTACAACCAACTATTGCACAACACATCTATTGCGCTGTGCGAATACTTTAACACGGGCCGACAACGATTATTCTCCGAACCCACACGACCTGCAACGAGGGATGCCCTTGCGTCTAGCTGCAGGTAGCCGCAAATAAACATCTCTGTGTAACAACAGGGACCTGTCACCGCTCAGCCCTTTTAAAGTCACGAAGATGCTTGCATGAGAAGCGGGTCACTGTAAAGCGCTATCCGAGCCTGGAAATCAAACCTAACGGGATTTCTTTTATCTCGTCAAATCCCCCCAGCTTCGCCCATCCTTCAGCCAGAGTCTCTCAGCGCAACTAGAGTCGTTGGAACATGGCGCGGGATATCACAGCAACATGGCCGGTCCACGAGGTGAGAGGCCCCAAGATCAATGAGTTGTCATCACTTTTCCAAACTGTATCCTGACTATGATGCTTCATAGATCATCTACACGGCCATAGTAGGCGTAGTGATGCTAGCGGCCCTCCTCGAATGGTTCTTATGGCTGTCCGCATTTCTATACTGCCTTGTCAAGGTTTTCCAGAAAGCAGAGCACTGGACGATTAGGGTACTAGCGATTATCATCGCGATTCTCTTCACTGGACTTAGGTGCGTCCCTACTAGGGCTCATGATTTGGGTATCGCTAACGACGATATAGGTTCATCTTCTTGCCTATTATGATCGTCACTCTACCATTGCCCAGCGAGATCACACAGTACTGGCCCCCCGAAATGGTCGATATTCTCCAATGGTTCGCTTTCTGGAGTTTTGCGGGACTTTTGACTGTTCCGTGGCTTTTTTGCGTTTACCAGCTTGTTACTCACCAGCTTGGAAGGACGAAACGTGTTAAAGAAGTATTGGACGAGGTTTCCGCACCGAAAGTCGTCATCGTCATGCCCTGCTACAAGGAAGAGCCCGAAGTCCTCGTCACCGCTATTAACTCTGTCGTAGACTGCGATTATCCTCCTTCATGCATTCACGTATTCCTCTCGTTTGATGGAGACCAGGAAGACGAATTGTACCTCAACACAATCGAGAAACTCGGTGTTCCCCTGACGCTCGAGTCGTATCCTAAGAGTATCGACGTTACTTACCGAGCCGCTCGCGTTACGGTTTCTCGGTTTCCTCACGGAGGAAAACGCCATTGCCAGAAGGCGACTTTCAAACTCATAGACAAAGTCTATAAAGAGTATCTCAAGAGGAATGACAACCTCTTCATTCTCTTCATCGACTCGGATTGTATTCTAGATAGGGTCTGTCTGCAAAATTTTGTCTACGATATGGAGCTTAGCCCTGGGAATAGTAGGGATATGTTAGCGATGACGGGAGTCATCACCTCGACGACAAGGAAACACAGTGTCATCACACTACTCCAGGATATGGAATATATCCATGGCCAATTGTTCGAGAGAACCGTTGAGTCCGGATGTGGTGCCGTCACTTGTTTGCCTGGCGCTTTAACCATGCTACGATTCTCTGCATTCCGAAGAATGGCCAAATACTACTTTGCGGACAAAGCTGAGCAGTGTGAGGATCTATTCGATTTCGCAAAAAGCCATTTGGGCGAAGACCGATGGCTTACGCATCTCTTTATGATTGGTGCGAAGAAGCGGTTCCAGATCCAGATGTGCACTTCAGCATTTTGCAAGACAGAGGCGGTACAAACTGTTCAGTCGCTGATTAAGCAACGGCGAAGATGGTTTCTTGGGTTCATCACGAACGAAGTCTGCATGCTGACAGATTGGCGTCTTTGGAAGCGATATCCTATCTTGCTTGTGGTGCGATTTATGCAGAACACGATCCGAACGACGGCGTTGCTCTTCTTCATTATGATGCTCTCGATAATGACGACAACTATGAGGATTGATCAGCTTCCTGTCGGATTCATTGCTATCTCCCTTGGTCTGAATTGGCTGATGATGATATACTTTGGCTTTAAGCTGAAGCGGTACAAGGTTTGGCTCTACCCGGTAATGTTCGTCCTGAATCCCTTCTTCAATTGGTACTACATGGTATACGGCATCTTCACGGCCGGCCAAAGAACCTGGGGTGGCCCGCGTGCCGACGCTGCAACGGCCGATGCGAATACTMCCCCACAGCAAGCTGTCGAACAAGCCGAGAATACAGGAGACGATCTTAACGTAGTCCCGGAGACGTTTATCCCAGCGGCTGAAGTACAACGACAGAAGGGCAAAGGAAAAGAGGTTGTCCAAGTCCAACGAACGAAGAGCAAGCTCCTACCTCCCGAGAAGATCGAAGGTAAATTTGCTGCACCCGAGAAGAAGGCAAACGGATTTTACGCCTATCCCGAGGAATCGACCTACAGCTTCTATGCTGCGGGTGCCGAGTCCCCGTCATACGGCGGTCCTAATCCACACTACTCTCTCCGCAACCGCGACTCGGTGGATAGTTTCCTAACAACTGGAAACAACTCCGTCTATTTCCCGAGGCGTGTCGAAAGCATCATGGGAGAAGAAGACCGGAAGAAGTACGAGATGGCCCAAGCCAACCAGTATAACCAATTCATTGAGAAATCCAAGAAATATGCCATCCCACCACGAGGCCAAGTATATGAGTTCACGGACGTGGAGCTTGCAAAGGGCGGCTGGGAAGGGACCGACCCGAAGCCATCGGAAGTCACCCGACACGAACGCTACAGAGACGACAGCAATGAGAGCAGCCCGGAATCGCTATCTTCACGAGCGCCTTCACCTGGCCCTAGATCATCTCTGCTGAACCACCAGGAGCCGTCGCGAGGTCCAAGACAAAGCCTTGGCGTATCTGGAGGACAACATCACCATCATCGCACTAGGGCAGGAAGGAGCCCGCTGGGACGAGGGAGTCCAGTGCGCGCCACTACCCGAGATGTCGATGAGGCGGAGATAGACAGGTCGAACTCCGGGCGAAAGAGATCTCACAGGCCGGACACTCCCAAATAGGGGTAAATATTGGAATGGGAATTAAGAATCATCACATTTAGAAGCTGACCTCGATGGGTGTGTTGCATCACTGGTGGGGGTCTTGTGAGTTGCATGATAGACGGCGTTTGAGGGATAGAAAGCAGAGCATTTATCAAAGCTGGGTGAGGCAGCGGGGTTACATACCTCCTATACGTTTGTTGGAAGATATGTTTTAATTACCTTGGATATTTAACGTACAATACAGTTTAGCATGCGCGGTACGCTGTTGTATATCATTCAAGTTCATTTTTGAGAAGGGGGAAGGGGACGTTAAAGAATATGGAGTCTAGGTACCCGGCACATTGTATTCAGCGTCTCGCCATTTTAATACCACAATTGTTAGTATCAACGTAGAGCTCTGATGCCCGCCTTATATGCATATCTTCTTCTGGGGAATCTGGAGCTTTATAGTTCCTCGATATCCAGTAGGACATAAATGTACATGGTATAACGAGAGGTCCTATCGAAGCGGTTATTCGGTCGAGTAATTGAAAAGGAAGGGCATAAAATGTTCAAAATGCTGATGAGGTCCTGCGTTGTTTGATAGTTGTACCGGGTTGTACCTGGCACAGCTGTGACATCTGGCCCCACATTTAGGAACTCTAATGGGGCGTGTACGTAACAAACTCACGTGTTAGCGAAACCTAGCAAGGAACTGTGTCCCCTGATGAAGATTGGATTAGGCAGTCGACAGAGAACAGTTGAACTCGCAACACCTGAGAACTCGTGAAGGAATCTATAACCGACACCTCATCGAACCGCCATCATGGATAATTTCAAGGCTTTCGGTAGTAGCTTGAGGTACGCTAGGCAGTCAAAATCGCCCTGGAAGTATTTACAACTGTGTGCTGGACGCTGATATTACGGTAGCTCTATTGGCCAGCAGATTACCCCATTTGCTTCCCGTACTTTTCAGTACACCAAGGAGCAACTGGGCCAGGCTGAGGACAAGGTATGACTTGATAGCGAAAATGACGGAGGCCTCGTTAACGATATATATCTATAGACCCAGCTCCCGCCTGATTATATCGACCTCGAAAAACGAGTCGATGCCCTCAAGCAGGTCCATCAGAAGATGCTTGCGGTGACGTGAGTGCGTCTTTTGTGATGCGCGAACTAGTGGCTAATATACTTGGTCCTCTCATAGCTCCCAATACTCTCACGAAGCCTACGACTACCCCGCCAACATCAAGGAGAGTTTCTCGGATCTCGGTCGCACCGTCAGCGAGAAGGTCCAGCTCCTCTCTGCCGCCACTACCCCCGCTGAGGCCCAAGCTGCCTTGACCGCACCCCCGACCGCCAAGCCGCAGCCCAAGACCTTCTCCCACGCCATCGCACGTGCCAGTTTAGCCAGCTCTCAGCTCCTTCACCAACAACACACCGGCGCGGGCGAGGACCCTCTAGCGACTGCCCTCGAGAAGTATGCGCTGGCTAGCGAGCGACTCGGCGAGGCCCGCCTTGCGCAGGACGCCCAGATCCAGAGCCGATATCTGGCTGGTTGGAACACAACGCTGAACACCAACCTGATGTTCGCGACCCGCGCTCGCAAGAACGTCGAGAAGGCGCGCCTGACACTTGACTCTGTCAAGTCTCGCGCCAAGGGAAACACCTGGAAGATCGGTGCTACGTCTCCCCGCGATGATCACCATACCAGCGACGAGCTGAGCCCCGAAGCTCAGGAGGAGATCGAAAAGGCTGAAGACGAATTCGTCACCCAAACTGAGGAGGCTGTTGGTGTTATGAAGAACGTACGTTTATGTTCAGGGTCATTTTCATGGTTTATTGGCTAATATCGACTCTCAGGTCTTGGACACTCCCGAGCCCCTCCGCAACCTTGCCGAGCTCGTTGCTGCTCAGCTCGAGTACCACAAGAAGGCCGCCGAGATCTTGAGCGAGCTTGYTCCCGTCATCGAGGGTCTCCAGGTCGAGCAGGAGGTTAGTTGAAGCAAGATTTAGTCTACGCCTTGCTTTTTCTCGGGACTAACTTGTCACTGCAGGCCAACTACCGTAAGAGCCGCGAGAGCGCTTCCTAGATGATTGATACCCGCGATACCCTTTGACTTGCAACAGGAAGCTTCCCCATCGTAGGGCTAGGGCTTTGCACCTAGACGGGACTACGGACAATCTTTAGGGCCTGCGAGGACGGCAACGGATTTGTCAGGATTCCATTTCTCTTTCTCTTTACGCGGTCTGATCTGGCAACGTTGCGTGTTCGAAACGAGTGTGATATAGACGGGAATAAAGTCCTTGAAGGATTTCCCTTGAGTGGACTTTGTTACTGCTCCAAGTGCTTCATTTTCCAGCTCTGTTGGGGAGATCGATCAATCGACATCATTTTTGCAACTAAGATTCTTGGCTCTATGCCTACATAATGCAACGATACCGTGAGACTTAATGATTAAGTAATTTATCTGTGAAGTTAGATAGTAGAGTACATGCTATCAGCGAGTAATAATCTATTGTCACTACCGAGATCGTGCCATGATACTACTGGAGAGCTAGGAAATCTATTGATCCCATATCAGACAGCACGAGCGGCCGTAATATCCCTTGCCTGTGGGACGTTTCGTGTTCAGAAAATCCTACATGTGTCCAGGCAATCGTCGAGTCACGTGGCGTCTTGGGATCTTCAGGTCAATAAACCAAATCAACGTGAGTCGTCAGCAAGAGATCTAGGTAAACATTGCAATTAAGTTGAAACGTCAAGCCAATATCCCAGTGTACAAATGAACCATAGCGTACCTAGGGATGCCTAGATGCAAAGGATTACGAACTACGCAGGCCCATCTTGGATTGTCACGAATTACTTCGGGTGTCATCTTCCTCATGGCGATGCATCAAGGCATCGATCACAACGAAAATGAAGACAGCAAAAATTGCGGRAACTACGATCCACGAAGGATAATAGAAGAGGGGAAACTCCGCGATGTGCAATGCAGGTTCCCCCCCTTGAGAACCCTCATTCTTGAGCGAGGGCGCTCCTCCCAAGGTAAGTATGAAGAAGAAAGGAAAGAAAAGAATCCTGAAAATCGGGAGGGAGACCGGCTATTTATACCTTTCGCAGGGCGGTGTGGGGCTAGTGCGAATCAGTAGGCGGCAGAATTCTCCCCAGGCAGAACACGCCACGGGTGGTCAGTGCAGCGCAAAATTGCACGTAGTGCGCACAGTGCATGTTATTCTGCGCAGGTACGTTTGGAGTTTGGGAAGGCACTAGGTACATATACTGTTCAATCTCAGCAAATAGGAAGGTACCTAAGGAAGGTACATGTTCGATTAGGTACATGTAGGCACATCAGCGCTGTAATGAGGAATGTAGCAGTTGAAGATATCCAATTAGGTAACATGCATTCTACCTTACTTTCCGAAGAAGAGCTTGTCAAAGAGCTCGTTACTAAACCGACGTCGCGCTTCTTCAAGATCCCACCCCTGTGCTTTCGCAATCTGGCCCAGCGTCTCTCTAAATTCTACTATGGAGTCGCCGTACGATTGCTTGATATATTCAAGCATTGGACGGCCGCGGACAGTCATAGTAGCCCATTCCTTGGCCCAATGGGGGCGTGTTAAGAGGTACTGCCCCTGGTTGTCCTTGAGCTCCATCCATTGATCCAGCACGTATTGGGCGTAAGGGGTCCATTCTGCTTCCATGTTCTGCAGCGTCAAAACTTCGATCGAGCACGTCCCCAGCTTATGCCCACGGAAAGGAGCCATGGTCACGTTGGAAGATCCCGTGATGCGCATTTCAAGGGGCATACGCTGCGGACATGTATCCTTGTGCTTGTAGGCCGCTAGTATGCCATCCCACCAGGCTTTTTGGACGAGCGACCAGTCGATCGGGTCGTCTAGCTTTGCGTCCTTCAAGCTGCCAACCTTGGGCTGCAGCGGGATCTCCAGTTCCATGTCTCTAACTCTGACGTTCTGGATTGCTCTACGGAAGTGTAATGCGTCTGGCAGATTCGTCTTGATTGCATCCTTAGGGTCGGTAACGTCCGGCATGGCATACAGACCAAGCTTCGACAGCAGTGTAGCTTGTGCCCAAGGAAATAGGTTTTGCAACTTGAAGAAAGCCTCGGATTCCTGAATGACTTGGATCGCAACGGTCTCGGCCCACTGGACGAATACTTCCGCCTTGCTTGGAAACTCTTCGGCACCTTGGCCGTCTTCAGTGTTGTCCCAGCAGTTGACCCAAACTTTGGAAGTATATGGAAACCAGAACCATTCAGGGTAATAGAAGTCCGCCGCTTGCTTCTCGAAGTTTGCTTGAGCTTCAGCACGCTCTTGGGGTGACATTTTAATCCGAAGGGGTTCGGGGATGTCCTCGTCAGCGAGCCCGGGTGGCGGCGGAATAGCTTGCATTACTGGAATTTTCCTGGGGACCATGGCCGTATAAGTCATTGGGTCGAGCTCGAGAGTGATGTGCGTGACAATTCCTAGCAGCCCAAAACATCCGCTGGCTACAACCATGAAGTTAGGGTCCTTGTCTTTGCTGATGGTCTGCATGTTACCATTCACATCCACGTACTCGATAGCGTGTACTAGATCGCTAAGCGTCGGATGTTTTCGGCCAGCACCGTGGCAGATTGGCGCGTTAGACCCGCCGAAGGTGATCTCTACCATGATAACGTTCAGGGGGAGTGTTGATGCTGCGTCTAGTTCCTGCTTGTTACACCATCTTCTGAACATCTGATTGGTGACTGCGGTGCCTACTCGAACCAGTCTCTTTTGCCCCTTTTGCGGCACACCAACGAAGTCGATGTTGTTGAGCTCTGTACCGTGGACGAAAAATTGCGAGCCTGGCAGAGATTCGAGATTTGGGAGCACTGTAGACTGGTACAGGCCTAGAGTGGAAATGACAATCTGGCCGTCCTCGCTGAAAACTGGCGACCATGAATGGCGGTACCCGCTAGCTCGGACCTTCAGGCCTCGGTTCTTTCCGTACTTAACAATTTGTTGGATGCCGTAGGATGTGCTCGGGACGAAGGTGAGGCTAGGGGKGTTTTTGACAGTAAGACCCCAATTCTGGAACTTCTCATCGATGTAAACCGCAATCTTCACTTTCTTAGTCTCGTCGTTATAGAGAGTCGCGTGCTTAATATGTTCCTCGAAGCTCTTGATCTTCTTGGATATGGTAGAGAAAACACCACGATGGGAATGAGAACCGGAAGAGAAAATCGAAGAACGATCTCCCTCCCCGGCTAGGACGGGAAGCTCTTCACGGGAGCCGAGAGATACGCCCACGTCATCGAATTCATGGCCAAGATCCTTTGCTGGCTTCTCGTCTTCGACAAATGCTCGAATGAAGTTCTTCTCTTGGGTCGAATAACGTCCGAGGACACCAGAATAAGTCCCATCTGTTTGCGACTCCCAAAATACACGCAACAGTCTGCGAACAGAGTTCTCCCGAGGTACATCTGTGTCGGGGTTGACAATGTCCTCTAGAAGTTGGGCAAGCCCTGGAAGCTCTTTGCCAAGTTTATCATGGTTATCATGTAGTTTCTCACAGAGCTTTATGAGTCTGTTTCCTGACTTCTCAAAAATGAGATCGGTTTGAGACATTTTGGAGGAAAACAGTATCAACTGATACGTTCACACAAAGGTAGTAACGTTTGGAACAATGTTTGGGGACGGATTTGAGACGTAGTAGGTAGGCTAGGATGGTACAAGGTGAGGGTCTCCTATTTGTATTTGCTCCCGGTCAGAACAAGCAGGCTTAGACACGGGATCTTCATTCCACGACATGCTCGGCGGAGCTGACAGGTGGAAGATTCCGTAATTCAGTCACCCAGACGTATAATTCCTTTCGGTGGGATGTATTGACCCGCAGCCTTCAGGGCTGGACTATACAGGAGGTACATGACATGTCAGGTCTAACGAGCCACTCCCGTTGCTTTTCTGTTTAAGACAGCGTCACGCAGGCAAGGCGCTCGTATCCTATCATAACGGAAGACATCCGTCTGCACAAACATGACAAAAATATAGCAGCAAACTTTGCAGGATAGGGTTACGTTTGTTCATCTGACCGGCTATTAGCTGAGTTGGTCCCCGGGGTGACATACTACCAGCCGGTGAGCATCTACGCATCTTACCACACCAAGAGCTACGGCCACACCGCCCAGCCTTACTGGAAGCCTATTTTATATAGTAGTGTTGGTTACACAAGCCCTCTATTCGCTCTCAGGGAGTGGTGGCGTGTAGGTCAGATGGCTAAAACGACGAGGCTGGCGCTTGGCTTTCAGACGATAAACGGTAGCTTGGCTGATACAAATACAAACGTTGTTTACATAACTCAAAGCTTCTCTGCCTGTAAGCTCTTACATATTGTCACGAGGGCTGGAATTGGATATAGGAGTTAGGTAAGCACTATCGTATGCGCGGCGTATGAGCCAAGACGGCTGGAAGTCGAAGTCCTATTCTAGCTTATCCGTGTTTACATCCCTCGCATCATGTGTGGGCTTTCTGATCCCGATGTGGCTTTTTCTCGAACACCAGACGTATCTGTCATAAGACTGCTGCATTGGAACATGTTGGTTCTGTTGAGATTCGTTTTATCGAAGATGTTGGTTGAGCTTTGTGATGCCCCGTGTAGGTTGAATTGGAACTTTTTTTTGTAGTACTATAGTTAGGAGCTGGGGAAGATGACAACTGTAGCAACCGGAATCCTGAATTTTACTCTTCTATGGGACATCGGGCTTGGAAATACCTATAATGAAGGTCTATGGGCTTTTGGATACATGTATGACGGAGCTGAAAGGTGAAGGGGGTACGTACCTCAGCCCTAAAAATTGCTTCCATGCATGTGGATTACATTGTACTTTCAAACCCCCGTTCCATTCATATCTACATCATAATGCGATAAGGAGCTCCCCACTACCCCAGTACCACGTGACCATGAGCTCAGAGGTTCGTTTCCGAAGCTTTGGGAGGTTAACCTCTCAATCCTCGGCTGGATCGACGACCTCACATTCCCACCCGCTTTCCAGACACAATACCCCACCTAACGATGCGGCGGACACTCCGACTCTTCGCGGCCGTCAAGCCCTCGCGCTACCTCGAACCCGGCACCCCGACCGGCCTGACGGGTCTGTACACGCACGGCTCGCCGCGCTCGACGCTCTTATATCTGTACTCGCGCACCCTCGAGAAGCTGCAGCAGTTCCCCGAGTCCTCGCTGTACCGCCAGTCCGTCGAGGCCCTCACCAAGCACCGCATGTCCGCCGTCGAGGCCGTCGAGCCCCCCGGATACGCCGAGTGGGTGGCGCAAGCCCGCAAGATCGTCGAGGCAAACCCCCGCGAGTTCAACGTCACCACGGTTCCCAACTCCAATCTCCCCGACGAGCGCGCCTCCGTATTGCAGATCCAGATTGGTGAACGGTTGTTCGTGCACCGCACCGATCCGGACCCCCAGGACGAGCGCCTGGAGGAGTGGGACGGAGAGAAGGATGAGGGGCCCGGCTCGGAGGGCTTGAAGGGTCCTGAGGACCGACAGGAGCATGAGCTGCTGTTCACCCGCAAGCCGCTTGCTAGCCCGGAGGAAAAGGTTTACTGGGAGCATGAGCCGCAGTTGACTGCCGACCAGTGAGTTGCCCTCGCGGACACATACATACAGGTTCAGGAATCCGACTTGCTAACGATGGTAATCACAGGGTCGAAGAGGTTGAGAGCAAGATTGGAGGCGGCTTGATCGAGGAGGTGGTTCAGGTAGCGGAGAACGAATTAAAGCTCGTCGACATCATGTACGAGAATAAGGTGTAAGTGCTCTCTCCTTCTTTCTATTCGAAGAGAAAACAGCATTGCTAACTAATTTCATAGATGGGAGGACCTAGAGGAGAAACCTGCCGAGGGCCAATGGACCTACTTCGAGCGATAATCGCAATATATGAGCTCGCATTACTTAGACTCCGAGGCGGTTACTGAAATTTCACGAATTTCTCTACATGCGACGTTATAGAGCATGTGTACAGTAGAGGGGGGGAAATGCATGTACATACGAACCGCGGGGTTTGCAATACGAAACATTTATAATCGTAACATATGCATTGCGAGGTGATTAAGGCTACGTTCATCGTCGAGCTACCTAATCCAAGGGGATAAATGGATTTCGTCCAGCGGAATCGTCCCTTCCTTCATCGCATACGATAGCGCCTCGGTCCAGGTCCCCGAGCCAGAGCTGCTGGGTAACTTGCGGTAGGTTTAGGGGCACGGACAGTTAAGCATTGTGCATGTCAGCCATACAGGCCTACATATTACATGTTTCTGAAGCACTCAGCTACCCTTGACCGGTCTCAGTGATACATACTAGAGACCTCTTTAAAGATACATGCGTAAGGTCATTGCCATACACTTCACAGTTCACCCTTTCAAATATAGCCATGAATAGAATGGTTTATATATATACGGCTATGGATAGGCCCGAGTGGTGTTCCATGGAAGGCAATTGCTAGTAGTTGATGAATATGATAATACAGTAATGTATATCTTGTCAGCTCAAAATTGACTCAGGCCCCCTACATCTGGCATAGATCCTTGGGGCTTGAAGGGCTCAACAGGCTTCGGTTGATTAGCAAGCGGTAACCGAGAAATAAAATCCACCAATAGACTTCAAAAATAATTTTCATAATTCCTGACATAGCGCGTTGAATATATTTACACAAGTCAAATATAGACCGAGAAACATGTCAGATAGTGGTTATGGCGTAGAGAGCTTAAATACAAACGAAATAAATTAAAATAAATTATACACTATATAGGTTTTCCTAAGAGCATCTCGAATAAATTTTACCACGCAATTAAATTTGTTGGTTGTCACACAACCATAAAAAGAGAAGCATGATAAAAGGGGAGGGCGATGGCGAAGGCGTGAATATGGTAGGTGAACCGCTAATGCAAGAGCGGCTCGGCCCGCAAACAGCTCTAATAGGAAGAACCTGAAAAGCACAGGACCTTCCACGTAACTTTTTCTTCAAGTCAACATTTATTCGATTCTATTGCGAAATATCCCATGGCTTAATTGATTAGTTGAAAAGATTATAGCTCAGGAGAAACTTTGTGCACGACTGTTCTGCCAACAAAGTAGGCCACCATGGGGCCCTTCGCCCTCCCCGTGCCCGGCTATCGCCTCGGGATACATGCGCGCGCCGGTAAACGCAGGAAAACGGGCGATGAGCCAGAAGACGAGGAAACTGAGCCCGAATGGAGCACCCCCTCGCATCTCCCATCGGATTCCATCAATCCTCTCAGCCACCCGCCAGACGTCCTCCGGCAATTTAGAGTCGCCGGACTATCAGTGGAGGACGAGATACCGTCAAAAGCCCATCCCTTGTTCCCGCATCAACCACTCCCATCAGATGACAAGAGACGGAGAACTCGCGGAAGCAATAAGATTGCCGATGCGAGTGAAGCCGAAAGCGGGGAAGAAACTAGTACAACAATAAGCCGTCAGGACAAAAACAGTACGTCGAGGCAGTTCTCAGAGCGGCTAAAACATCTAAGTACTATAACTGCTATCATGCACCGCTGTCTCGGCGACGGCGACATCGCGCGGGCAAAGCGCGCATTCGGGCTCCTGGTGCAGACCAAGGACGTGGATATTCGACAAGGAGGGCTCTGGGCCGTGGGCTCCGAGATCCTCATGCGCGACGGCGAGAAGGAAGAGCAGCAGAGACGGCAACAGCATATAGTAATTCACGATAGTGATGAGGATCAGCTAGATGATAAAAATGCGGTGGGCATAGGCGTAGGCGAACAAGAAGGACTGCGTCGTTGGGGCTCAGCGGCCAACGCCGAGAAGGTAAAGTCCTACTTCGAGAACCTGATCCAGCAGTACCCGCACGACCAGCACCGGCCTCGCCTAACCAGCGCCTTCGACTTCTGGCCCGCGCTCTTCGGCATCGAGATCTACAACCTGGACTCCGAGTTCCGCGGCGCGTTGCACCGCCTACGGGCCAGGGAAGAGGAGGAGGAAGACGAGCAAGGGGATATCGACCTTGCGGCAGAGGACATGGCGTACTCAGACGATGCGTTCGAGGCGCACAGGCAGCGCAGGGACGAGGCGCGGTATGGTATGGTGTGGGCGGCGCGCGACGAGCTACGCATGGACACAAGGGAGGTTGTGGGAAGGATCGCGGGGAGGATGGATCAAGTCATGGAGAATGCGCCGTTTACGACGCACCGCGAGATGCTACGGCTCAGGGGTAATCTGGCGCTGTTCATTGGGGACTTGTACATCCCCTCGCGGCTCCTCGAGGGTGAGGACCGCGTTGAGGGAGTGACGTTAAATGCCGTCGATGACGTCCTACGATCCCGGGCCGAGTCGGCGGAGGAGCATAATCTGTTGGCGCAAAGACGGGAGGAAGTGGACAGAGCTCGATCGCTCTTTAGAAGGATACTGGATGGAGGTGGAGAAGTTGACGACTGGATCCGGAAGTTTGTGCTTACGGATGAGGATGACAGACATGATGTTAATATCGATGATGTGTGGTAGTTGCTGGCCTTCGGCCTCTAGAAGATAGAGTGATACCCCGAGCAAATCTAGATTTGCACAACGCTGTCAGAAGACTCCCTTGCTGCGGCAGACAAATTATTCAGTTTCATGAGCCTATCTAAGTCTAAGTTCATCTGCGGAATCACTTGATTTGAACCCCAACCGTGTCGAGGCTCGCACTCAAGAACTCGCTGTGGACGTGTAAATATAAGGTTTCTGAAGTCAATACTATTGCTAACTCAAACTCACCATTGCCCCTTACCAAGAATAGGAAGCTTCAGAACTCAATCACGACTCAACAAACCGGAGAGAATTTGAAAGTATTCGATGTACCTCATGGTAAAATGGCAATAAACATGCCTTAGTTCATTTTGATCATACAATGAAGATACCTAGAGTACAAACAAGCGCGTAATTCAGCAATTATAACATGCCTCACGCCAGTCCATGCAAATCCACACGCAGTCGACTCATCTGACTGGCCATTCCATTTCCACCAAACATCGTTGTTTCGAAACCTAACTGATGAAACATAGACACCCCAGTCCGAGATAGAACACGAATAGGGGGTAGACAGCAATGCCGACACGGTTCTTGACGACTCCGCTTCCGCCTAATATGCTGACMCCCGCGGCTAGAGACCAGGCCACTAGCACGAGGTAGACTGGGATTCTGGGGATTAGGGGTAGTTTGAGGGCTGACAGCAAGGAGGCGATGACAAGCGGGAACAGCGTGTAGCCGATGATGCACACGCTCTGCGCGAACGAGCTGTCGTACATTATTAGCACCTAACCACTCCCACGAATACACCCCACCACGTTAGGGACAAAACTCACATATTCCCGCCCAGCAACTTAATCTGCAGCGTAACAACCGCCTCGCCGATCCACACGATGGCAAAGACGCCGCTGAAGACAATATCCTTCTGGTCCTTCTTGCCGCAGATGCTCAGGAACAGCGAGAGCAGCAGGCAGAAGATGAGCGGGCCCCACATGTCCCAGTCGCGCAGCCCGGGGCTCATGTTGTTCTGGTTCAGCAGGCTCTCGGGGTCCATGACGCGGCCGGCCAAGCTCGTCAGCTCCTCCCTAGCGCCCGACAGGCCGGCGCCGCGCAGGTTAGCGTAGGCGCCGCGAAACCCGTCGACGCTCTCGAACATGGTGCCGCCGAACAGGTAGCGCGGGTACAGGACCTCGCGCATCTTGGACCAGACGGCGAGCAGGTCGCGGCGCAGCGTGTCCCAGACGCTCTCGTCGATGGTGTTCTGCGGGGCGCGCCGGTCCTCGCCGGGTATCCGCGACGTCAGGTACGTCTCGTTGAGCGGTCTGGACGACGAGGCCGAGGACGAGCCGATGTTGCCGGTGAGCGGCTCGCGCTGCGATTGGGCGTGCGAGAGGGGGTCGTCGAAGTCGTTGAGGTCCGCTGTTCAGCAAAAAGGATGCTTGTAAGCCCGTGTTCCCCGCTCGAGAGATGAGTGTGGTTCTAAGGAATCCTCCTCCCAAAGAAGCCGTTCGATCTTGCCGTGGTGGAACTTACCATCGTCGGGATCAATCAGGTCGTCGTCGTCCTCGATCTGCGGACTGCTGTAGTGATGGCTAGTCGAAGACGCCATTTCGGGCAGGTGGCCGCTCGGCAAGGCGGCAGCAGTAGCAGCAGCAGTCGTCTGAGTGCCTAGTTATTATTTCAATGATCGCCTCGTTCGATAACTAGTGGATGACGAGGTGCGTCATCTATCGCAGTCGAGACCACTCCAAATCGTGCATGTATGTAGATGGAAATTGTTGATTGACTCCCAAAAAGCTTCAAGTACCACCGTGTCAATTGGTGAAGACGTAAGCTCGTTGTGGTCCAAGCTCCCAGTTGTGGGGGCCGTTTTGAAACAGGCTTCTGATTGGCTGCCCCTGCCGAGCCCCTTCAAAAGGTTATTACTGTACTATATACATCGCCGTACATGTACGTCACGCGCGGTCTCGGTAGCATCAGAGCACTTGTGCATACATTCATCCATGGATGTATGTACTCCATCCTGTTTTATGGACCAACTGTTCCACCCAAATCCCCCAAATCACCAAATCAACACTGCTGTATTCCGCCTGTCCATGCCGTGTAGGGAACAGCGGGAAGAGCGAGAAGAAGAAAGGCATCCATGGATTGCAGTACGTATCACATGCAACGGAGCTCGAGCCGTTGGACCGGTTTCAACCCACACGATCCGTCTGGCGATAACCAACGGTCTCGACCACGCTGCGCTGCCGACTATATGGGGAAAGTCACATACAACAATCCGACATTGAAAGGCAAATCCAACACTATTGCATTATTCGTGCCAATGATGCACGGCAACAAATCCATCCATCTAGTACGGGTATCTTTGAATTGTTCAGCGCCTGTTGTCCGCTTTTCAGAGGCTGGGTCTCTGTCCTATGCCATCTCATACCCCTTCAACGTCGAGCGTAGCAATCATGAACGTCTCCTATAATAACCCCCCTTTTTAATTGCTCCGAATGTGGATATCATCCTTTGCCTATAGGTATCGTATGAGCTTCTCACACCACAACAACCCACCAAAAGTTGCGCCGCCGCCGTAGTAATGCTTCTCCATATTCCCTCAAAACGCCTATGCAGACCCAAGATCCGGGCCCCGCTAAGTAAAATCATACCATTAATACATGTAGATATATGCAAGAGCAATAGAAGCCAAATTCTAGGTACTCGATCTCACTGCCACATATATCTGTAGACTCGCGAGTTGTCTCTAAATGCCTGTGAATGTGTCGTAGGGATTGCGTAATTATTCGTGTTGTGCTGTGCGTACGAAGCTGAAGCTTCTGCCCATGGTTCTGCCGAGCGCTGGTCGAAACCGGGCGGAGAGGGTTGGGGTGGTTGTTGCACCTGGGAGTACGGGCGCCAGGATTCAGATGTAGCCGCGTACGGCCTCGAGCGAGGCCATGCGGGTAGATTCGAGTAACTAGGACTTCTGCTGTTCAACTCTGCTGAGGCAGGACCATAACTCTGTGACCCCTCGGCATCGAGGCCAGATATGTAACGTGCATCGGGTGGTGCATTTGTTTCGGTTGAACAACCCTCTGGCGGAGGATGGCTTCCCCATTGTTGAGGAGACTGCGGTTCGGAGCCACGATGCATTGGTTTTGACGCTTTTGGATCCCAGACCGACAGCCCGTCATGCGGTTGCGAGCTCTCCCCTGGCACGCCGCGACCATACACAGCAATATTGCCGTTGATTCCTACTAAAGCCCATGCAAATACGGCTACGTCTCGGATTGACTTCATAAGCTGATCGATCGGCGGGCCTCCAGCAGATTTGACATGCTCTCGCAAAGGCATGTATTGGGGTAGGAGTGGCGGCCGAAATGTGTAGAAATGCTCGGGAGGGKAATAAGGCCGAATGGGCTGTTCGCTCCAAGGCGCAGCGAAAAGCCCATTCTCAAAATCGACGGGGAGTAGAGGCGGGTGGAGAGAGGGGATCGGCGGTCGAGCTTTCCTCAACACCACGACCAGCCCGTCCGAAGTGCAAGACACGACGGCTTCGAGCTCAAACGTAGGGATGGGATTCCGATTTCTCCCGCGCCGTCTTGCCCGATTAGGATCTTGATGGCAAGTTTCTGCTGATGCTTGGTACGCCTGAGTCTCAGATAAGGATGGGTAATAGGGTTCCCGACCATCACCATTGTCAAGGACGGCAGCTTTGGGAAGTTTCGGGCTGACGCTGGTCTCGATCTTGATCTTAGGATCGCAAGCTCCGTTAGAGTCAACCTCCATGGCGTTTTCGGCATTGCTAATGCCACCGAAGCTTCCATCGTCGTCGCTAGTCATTTCTCTATCTTGGTCCTGTTCAGTTTCATCGTCATCTTCATCATCGTCGTCTTCCTCATCTTCGAAGTCCTCGTCCCTTCGAGGGTCACGATACCAGAACCGAAGGTAGGCGATCGAGTCGTTGGCTTTAGCACTCTCCAAGCACTTGATGGCGTCTGCCAGGCAATTCTCCGCGATGCATTCGTAGAAGCTCTTGTCTTGGACTTGGTCCGGCCTCACACCAAGGATTGAAGAAACAGCATTAGTTGCAAACATCACCGTTAAAGTTCTAGTGAATCTGTTGAGTATAAGAGCTGCGCGAGGTTCCCTTTCCATTGGCTGCATTTTAAATTTGGGCGAAAGGTGCTCGAGCATATGGTACCGAGGATCTCTCGGCGACGATGAGAAAATTCGCCGGATCTGGGGTGCTTCTATCGCACGTCCTGCCGGGGCGTTAGCAGCTAGTACAGCCTAAGCCACGACGTAATGAAGCATCTGTAACATACTCTCACTCTTCTCACCACGTCGATATATGCTTGTGCAAGCCACCAAAACATCATGGACTATCGTGAAGCAACACTCGCAGCTTATCCATTGCCCATCCCTGGACATAATCCGGGCGTAGTGTAAAACCGCCGCCTTGTCGAGGAGGACACCCCTGCTGTGTACGGAACGCGCGAACGGCACCTCTTCCGGATGAAAATAATCGAAACATGATTTGCCCTG
Source organism: Hypoxylon sp. E7406B (assembly GCA_000931505.1). NCBI lineage: Eukaryota > Fungi > Ascomycota > Sordariomycetes > Xylariales > Hypoxylaceae > Hypoxylon > Hypoxylon sp. E7406B. The sequence goes on from JYCQ01000010.1 coordinate 450,475, forward strand.
CACATCCTGCGGCTGGTATCCCAAAATATCAACAATGGATTCAGATGCGAAAAGGATGTTGGCGTCGGGCGACAGGTCTGTAGAATTTCAATGATTAGCCGCGGCCCGACTAGGTGAGCATGCAATGCAGATCATGTCGCCTTGGGATATGGTGCCTTCCATGTTTGAGCAGCAGGGACACTAACTGTGGATGGTCATAAAAGTCTGCTCCATTTGATTCGATATCCAGTCTCCTGGAAGATACTACTGCTGTTCAACGAAAATCGAACTTCAACCCATAAGCCAAGACTTTTTTAAGAGTCGGCCGGCACCAACTAAATGCTTGTTTCGGAGGGCGCCAACAAAAACCCGAGGACGAACAGGATGTGGTGTCCCAAGGTTGCTTCAGAAGCGAGTCTGATGGGATGGTAAGTTCCGAAATTCGTGCTTCGTGAAACTGGATTAGGAGTCGGCTGTTCAGGACAGTTATGGAAAAGCCCAGGGAGACAAACCAACGAGGTGTCTCTGGATAACCGAGTATTGTACGACACAGATCCCGCCGTCACCGTCGGGTAGGAGAAAAAGTCGTACAAGCTGGCCCTAGAGCAGGTTTCGTGTAGTGCCTAGGAAAAAGATAGCGAGACTGGGGACGGGCGTCCCATGCGAAGAGGGCTGGTGAGAATCCGCCAGGCCTCTCCTACACGCGTCGTAGCGGGTAGCCAAGAGGGTCGCCGCTTGTGGTGTCACAGCGGCCTATAGTCACTCGGCTCGGTGCAGTCAGTGGTGAACAGGGACCAGCATACGCAATGCAAGAGAGCACTGGTAGCCACTGCGTAGATATACCGGCTATGAGGAACAGGGCAGGCAACGGTGACCAGATAGGACATCCAGGGCGACCAGCCTGTCATATACAGCAGGGCTGGGTTACCAAGAAGCCTGGATCGTCCCGTTCGAGTAACGAAATGCTTGAATGTTTGGCAGTTTGGCGGAGTTTGGGGGCGGGTAGCGGGGATAAGACGTTGAGGCCTAATAATCGGACCCGTTGTCCTCGGGCTTCCGATGTGGAGGACAGAAATTGATTAACGAAGGGAGGATTCGAAGTGACCCAAGGGATATGATGGATCTACTAGACTGTATGTATCCTCCTTCTACTGGCAATAGAGCGTTGGAAGAAGAAAAAACGAGCGAAGGTTGGAAGTCGGTGACAGAATGCATTGGACGGGAAGGTTACTGTGTTGTCTTTCAAGGCTCTTACGCCAGATATGCAGCAGGCATTCCCATTTGCCAATGCCACCGGCAGAGCATGTAGACAAGGTAGACAAGGTAGGCAAGGTGGGCAAGGTAGGTAGGATGTAGGTTTCGTATGGATGGAGGTAGCTACAAGTTGAAAATATAGTTCCGCTAATGTACAGCCCAGTACATTAAGTGCTTTCGGTAATGCAGGTAGCGTAACGGCATTCTCTAGCTGCCTTGAAAATTGCATGGAGGTCGCTTCCATCTGTGGACAATACCTCCATTTACTTCCCTTTACCTGCTTCAGCGTCTGGATACGCCCCGACCCCAAAAGTGTACGTACTCAACGCCCAACTTCGCTTGCCATGCAACCCGTGCGTCCCGCCCATTCTCGGCGCCCAGTTTTTACCTCCAGGGACCCATTTATGGATGAACCCCTGGGGAACGACGTACCCTGCCAGCGTGCTACCGTAGTCTTGCTAAAGTCTGCTAAAGTCTAGGCTTTCAGCCAGGGTCTACAATCTTACCATGCTACCATATTGCGCAGCGTTATGGTAAGTCAGGCAGTCCTGTATTGGATCATACCCAGGGCTGCCAGGTATATTACTGTACGACCTGGTATTGAGCTTCGAAGATGTAAGGATTATTTGAACGTGCTAGCCGCATTAGGCATTACCACAATTGAGTGCATGTACCTATCATTTTTAACCTCAACTTTCCCCTCACTGCGTGAGTAGACGCCATGATTGGACTCCTGGATTTCTATTTGCTTTTGCCAACTCAACTGCTCGCATTTGATTTACAGTAACATTGAATGCTATGAGGTAGTTGCTCCATAACAAAATGATAGTTGTACCTCTGTAAGTGGAATAGTCCTTTACCCCGTTCATGACATGTGGAGCTTCCTAGTAGTTGCCCACCGGGATTGTATTCAGCTCCAAGTTAGTACCTTCTCGGCGTGCGTTCCGCACACAACGAAGCTACTCCCGTTTAACGCTCAGTCCATAGGTACCTAGCACCTACATAGTGTAGTTGACAAAAGGTAACCATATGGTAAGGGGTGCTGATTGGATGCAGTGTTTCTTCGCTCACTAGTCCGGACTTTCAGAAACATTATGTACTAAAACCTCATTTGTAGACACTCCTTCATGAACGAATGGTTGAATAGGTAATGTACGTGTTCTTGAGTTCCGCGTGTGGCCAAGGATGATATCAGAGGTGCAGGGATAGTATACGATTTGGGAATTGCTTGCGAGCCAGATAAACTAGCCCGCAAGGGCCAAGCGGAGCCGAACATTTCCTAGTTCTCAGGTATGCTCGCATAGCAGGGTCTGAACCAATGTCGTGGGTGTGTTTATACGAACAATACCAAAATTGGAGGACTGCTTTGCGTACTCGTGGCCGGGGATGGACAAGAGCTGCATGGCTTGCATCCGGAGAGACTGCGAAATCCAACCCCAACTCGGACGAGAAACCCAGGTTTCTGGATCTCCTGCCGGGATTGTTTTTATCCTGGCMCCAGCCACACTTCCGACTTTCGAGCTTTCCTCAGCGACCAAGACTTTATTTAATATCATGGCATACATGGCTTGAAGCGACTATACCAACCCTAGGGATATACCTCCTTTTACTAGCGCTCACAGTATCCTCCTTCATATTAAACGGTTCGAATATGGCGTTGTACCTACTACCTTTAAGCATAGGTATACAGGCTTCTTTTAATATCTGTCACGTGGCGTTCAAGCTAGCTAAGGCTAATAACGGTAACGCTGCCGTTTGATAATGCACGAGTTGCCAGGAACAAGCGCCGAGACCTTGAACGAAACTTGACAGCATGTAGAACATTCTCCAAAACGTACGTGCTATGTTTAAAAGTTGGTTGTGAAACATGCTTCGCGTTCTATAAGCTCGCAACTCGCCATAAACATCAGAATCCGGACAACGACGTAGATTCGTGACTTCCTAATATGTAAACCTTTGCTCATACGCCAATCCTATACAAACATCAAATACATGGCCAGGGCAGTAGGATTGCTTACTATAGAAACCGACTCTACATATACTTTCGAGAACCAGCTTAGTTGAGTCTGGTATAGATTTATAAAAGTACATGAGCTTAGGTGGATCAAGAAATCCTTTTCTATACACACTATCATTAGGTCTTAAAAAGAAGCCAATACAAAACCATCAAAGATCGTCGCTCCGTACATTTCCGCCTTGGTTTAAATGCTTACTATTCAAACGTTTCCTCGGGTATAGTCTATCCCAAAGTTATGTGTGCATCAAGCAAGGTATCGAATTCCTTTTACACATGGTATCAAAAAGGAGGTCAAAAGTCATCCCTCGTTGAGAATGAGGTAAGAGAAGGTCAAAGCTCCCACCCATTTTCCCACGATATTAAGCTGCCCTGGACAGCCGCAAGAATCGGTGGGTGCTGATTGGAGCATAGAATTAGACCATCTAGCTAAGTGGATCATATGTAAAGGTCCCTTCCTGGACGAATTTGTAATGAATATCCCCTTAGTATAAGTTTGATCACTTAGTGTATTAAACCTGACGACTTTAATATGTAGCAGATTTATTCTAACGTACGTCAACTTCCCACGCCTGCCGGGATATGAAGTTTAGCGTAGGAACATTCAATCATGTGCACGCCAAGGCGGAAAAATCCAGAGCCAGCATTATCATCAGTATCAGCCGTGCCTATCAACGCGAGACAGCAAGCTGGAGTGACGCCGTTGCACCGCTCGTCATGTTCTCTCTTCTTCTATAGAAATTCCAATCGCCTTGTAGCATGTTGAACGTTCGGAACGCCCTTGTCACTTTTCGCCACGAGACAAAATAGCTGCGCATGCACTCCATACTGATATCATCCTAAGCCTTATGGGTTGCGCCGTCACGACTAGTTGCATGTGATACGAAATACGGCTAACCGGGGTTGTTATGTATCAAGCTGAAGTTGGGGACCGAAACTTGGAGGATGGTAGTACGTCTGTGGCGTTCTCTGCTTTTTCTCGCTAGCACGGCATATCAGTCAGCATGACAGTAACATTAAGTCGTGCATGCAGTATCATACATGTCAAAACCGCATTGTAAGATACCAGTCGCCTTTCATTCATGGGTGTGTCAATGTGTCTATCAACTTGCTAGGGTCCCCTCCAATACTACGGACAAATAAGTTGGGCAAATTCTAGGATCATTGGTCTAAGTGTCTTAGGCGCCATTTCGAAGCTAAGCGTAGCGGCTGAAAGACGTAGACAGCTACAATTCAGTACATCAGGTTGGAGACAAATACATGCGGGTACCTAACTCCAAAATATGTACGGGCGGGCATGCTGCTATGTCCATATAGATCTAACGGCCGTAAGAATTGATGGAGCTTTAAGCAATTTCTTGAAAAAAGCGCTTCCAAAGTTACCTATTCTGGTTCGTATCATTCATTGGACGACGAGACGTCTGTGCGGCGGTGCTTATTAGGGTACCATGCAAGCAACTTCAGGTTTAATAAATTGAAGGGTTCCCATTCAGATGTACAAGTGAATATCGAACATTTAGCCATCTTCACACATAGTAAATGGTGGAATGAAGAGAGAGCTATTCCAAAGTGTTTGCATCTATTCAGTCTTAGCACTATGTAAAATTTACTAGTAACACGAAGAGTATACACGAGATATTATATTGTATGTGGGCTTGAGCTCGGGAGATCTTATCGCGACGCGGGTCCCGCGTTCTCCCCACAAAATCCTGTGTTTTGGTTTTTGACATCTATGGATCTGTACAAAGCCTGAGTACCTCACGTCTCTAAGGGTTCAAATAGATCCAGTTCGTATACATGTATAGTGTCTCCAGCCACAACAACCTTGCAAGCCTCAGCGCAAAGACCACCTGGACCCTCTTGGCGTTGTGGAATAATTGATTACTGAACAATTGACGGCCGGTACCTACCCGAATAGTTCCAACAATCGAATTTGTGAAACTATTCGGATTTAGCTATTGGAAATTCGATATCAACCGGTATCAAGAATGCGCTAATCACATCCCGATTTGGGAAATTGAAGCCTCACAAAGGTTCCTATTCGCGCGCGCACCAACACACCACTACCTAGCTTCGTCTACGGAACGGCCCCTGAATGGTTCGGCCTCACTTTGTTCACTAAAGCCCCCTTACACCGGACTTCTCATCGCTCTTCTTGCCACCGTGGACCCCGCCGTTTAGACCGAATACGTCAACCTAAAGGGGAATTATGCAAGACACTTTTTCGAAATGCCATCAGCGATCAGCAGTGACGAGTGGGATCTTCCACGCCTGAAAGCCTCAATTGGCTTCGAGGTGAGGCTGTCCTGGCGCATATGGCTTTGAGTGGCTCGGGKCCCGTGGATATAGATTGCTGATCCCTTCGCAGGATGACTTTCAATATTTGGCATCAGACGACCAAGACACGGGTGAGGCTTTCATGTACCTGTTACGAAGTATTCTCTAACTTTTCTTGTTAGAGTTCTTCGATGTCAAATTCTACCCCTACGCAGACGCCACACACGATCCAGTCTTCGCTGCTGTCAGCAAGAAGCACGTAGTCATATATCGGCTCTCAAACAAGGTCAACCCGCCTTATGAGCTAGTCCAACTCTTCAGAGATGACGATGTGAGTTATGCCGCGGCCCACATCGTACGCACCGTAGCTTACTAGAATGTAGAACGAAGCCTTAAATTGCAGCTGCACTTGGACTAAAGATCCAGAGACTGAAGTTCCGTATCTATGCGTAGCCGGCAGAGACGCTAAAATTAAGGTCTACGATGTCGTCCAGGGAAAACTAGTCAAGGTCAGACGGCCACTTATATCCAACTAGAGTAATTCTTGCTAACATCTCATACAGGTCCTTGTGGGCCACGGAGGAGTAAGTTTCGTGGTAGACTGGCTGAAATACTAGACTAACAGCCCTTGGAGGAAATCAATGATCTCGCCACATGTCCGACGAATTTCCTCTTGATTGCATCTGCCTCAGAAGATACTACAGTTCGAATCTGGAGCCTCGATCCTGCACATTCTAAGCAGCCATGCGTCTGTCTCCTTGCTGGAGAAGGTCATTCGTCAGGGCTATTAACTGTAGTATGTGTCCCTGCCTACTCTCATACCTTTCTTGATTTTAACGTGTATCTCAGGCATTCCACAACAGCGGTAGGTATGTTCTTTCCGCTGGCCACGATAACGTCATATGCCTGGTATGAAATCAATCTCCAAATGAGGAATGACGTGAGTATGTCTTATTGACAACTACAGTGGACACTTCCTGACTTGCCCCCCGAATCTAATGGCAAGAACCCCGCGAAGCCTATTGTAATACATTACCCTCATTTCTTCACCTCTGAGGTACATAGCGGCATAGTAGACTGGTGAGTTGCTACATCGTCGTACGAGGTTGCAGAAAAAATTAATGATAGATCAGTGTGGCTTTCTTCGGCGACCTCGTTCTTTCACGAGCTTGCCACGAAGATATAATAGTGTTATGGCGAATCGAGGGATTCTCCTCTCGCGACCCGCCCCCAGAAATTTCTGAGGCACCTACCACGAGTGACACAGAACGTCTTACCCGCTCTGCATTTGCACCTGCGACGGCATCGGCATGTCCACCCCAGTACACCCGTCTATTGGAGTTCTGGACACCGAATTGTGGCCACCAGTTCTACCTGCGCTTCAAGCTATTTCACGACAAGGATAAACATCCAGTCTTGGCATTCGGCAACGCGAAAGCTATGATCTTCTTCTGGGATCTCGCTCGCCTAGGAAGTTATCACGATTTCATCAGCGAGGTTCGGAATCCAGAGCGCGATAAGTCCCAGCCGATTCACCGCCCGGGCTGGTTAGCCCCAATTCAGCATAGACACAAGGGTGACGCAGTCAGTAAGCTTAAGGACGCTGCTAGTGACAGGGAGTCGGTCGTTTCGGGGCGTACCGGCAGTGTCGAGGTTGAAACGCACCTAGATCTCAACACAAACTATACACAAGAGACATTAGAATCTTGGGAGTTGAAATACGATATGACACGCGTGGAGGAGCCCATCAGGGCACATTCGCAGAGCAACATCACCGTCAAGGATTTCGTCGGACGCCAAGTCGCTTGGAGCGCCGGGGGTGACTGGTGTGTTGTGGTAGGGAGTAAGAATCTTGCTATCATCCTGCAGCGATGGCACAAGAAGGACCGAGGAGATGATAAAGATAAAAAGTCGAACAGTCAGGACCGTCAGAATTGAGGGGGCGACACAATTACACGTCTTAGATCCCCTCCTATCCATAGCTTCGTCATATCACTGAGTCCGGAAGACATTGTAAAAGAGTGTGATTTCTGAACCCCGTTATCTGAGCTAGCCTGAAAGAATGACGATATTTAAAAGGCCCATCAATATTCATGTTTCTATTGACGCCTCCCAGCCGTATCTTCCCCGTGTAATAATTCCAACATATATAAGCGAACTCCAATTGGCCATCCGGGCAGTAAAGTCGACTTTTATCTACCACCGCTAGGATCTTCCGACTTGCCTTCCTGATCATCTTGATCCTTGTCTTCTTGTTCGTCCTCATCTTTGTCGTCCGACTTGTCCTCATCGCTGTCATCTGGCTTGTCCTCATCGCTGGCCTCTGGCTTGTCTTCGTCGTTGTCTTCTGGCTTATCCTGATCATCGCCTTCTGGTTTATCCTGGTCATCGTCCTCTGGCTTGTCTTGGTCATCGCCTTCTGGCATGCCTTGATCGTCATCGTCTGGCCAGATCTCATCGACGCAGTAGGGGATGTCGTTGATGTATTGGCAGACAGTGCCCCAAGGGCAGTTTCCGCCATCCTGCAGATAGTCAGTAATCAGGGGGGAAAATATAACTCATGTCACTTAGATATATGGTAGCACATACGACGTAGAAGCCCTCAGCAGTGCAGACCTTCCAGCCCGTGAAGTCGGAATTGCAAATGTAAGAAATGGGGGTGCACGTCTCGGGAGTAGGAGGGTCATTCGGGGGAGCAGGACAACCCTTAGGAGTAGGATCATCATCCGTCAAGTTTACTCCATACGGAGCAGCCAGAGCGGCTGTGGCAAGGGCCATGGTTACGAAGAACTTCATCTTGAATGCTATGATTGATGGTGACTTCAGAGAAGGAGTAGAGATGGTGAGTATGTGAATGTTGGTGCTGTGAGTGTTCAGTCGCTTAAACAGAGAATCATCCTGTCATCTACTTCTTTTTATATAACACGGGACGGTATGAACGGGCTCTCGAGACGATGTTTCATGAGACGGCCGCTTAAAAGCCGTTGAAGCCTTATTTTCGCCAAAGTTTATTGTAGTGTATACCATCGCCACATGTCAACAGAACGTAACGTCTCATAGCGTGGTGAGTAGGAGGCGACTGAAATGTCGAATTCGACGCATCATCCAGTTTCCAGCACTTCAGGTTCAGACTATGCGATGAGACCAGACGTAGCTTGAACTACTCGTCTAATGACCAATTTTTGAAACTGGATGAATACCCAAGATGTCAACCAAAACAACGGGATGAAACACAACCAAGCAAGTTGTACGTAATCAACGGCCTAGATCGATGCGGTATATTCTATCTAGCATAAGCTACTAGGCGCAACGATACAGACGGAGGGGCCTTCTTAAGGGGCTTCCATGTGACGAACTATACTTTAAGTTCACTTGAGATATAGCTCTCCTTTATTTAAGTTATGCTACAAGCTACCTCCTTCCAACTTCCTGGAAGAATTCTGCTAGAATCTTAAGAATAAACATCAGAATCGTCGAACTAGGAACGAGTTGCGGTGTTTTAACCATGAACAATAAACGCCATAGCACCGTCTACGCGGCCACGAGCCGTTCACGTCGTAGACATATGCATTTCCATAGCTTCTTCATTTCACGAGAACACGCTCAGATAGCCTTTGAAATACTAGTATAACGCACGTCTGTTTTGGAATTAGATTCGCTCTCAACTAGTGTTTAGAGACTAGTGCTCGGGCCCGCGACCCCTTTCTCGCTTTTCGTACGTGTTGAGGAGTAGCCACGCTCCGATCTCACTAACTTGTGATGGCTACAGCTAGAGTGTTTCCCATCGGGTGTAGCCAATCTCAACATTATAACCATACGTGAAAATACATACCAAGCGTCGAGTACGAGAGCTGAATAAGCCCAGTCCTCAAGCCGATCCGAAGCAAAGTCAAAAGCTCTTGCCTCCTTAATAATGCGATGAGCGAGTAAACCCGTGTACTGAGTCCTTATGATTTAATCACATGTTAATATTAAGTAAGTGATGACATTGGATGTTGCCTTGAGGCTTCATGACTAGACTTCAGGCCTCGTGCCTAGAGGTGAACCTTCGGGATATTGCTCCTAAGATGTGGTTTTGTTCTCATAGAGGCTATTTCATGCCCAATATCCAAGCTTACCTGCTTAACTCGGGACCTTACGTCGTCCTAGGAACATATTAAAGTAATAATATTCGTCTAGAGCTTCTCCATATCACCCCTGAAGTTGCAAGGCGGTTTGGGAAGACAATCCTTGCGATGCTTGAGGTCAATTTATGCGTAATTATTAAAAAGGCTTCTTGTGCATCGTCTGCCAAGAACGATGAAATGTTTCATCAGACGGACCGGAGGAAGCGACTACTCGACATAAGGGGCCTACATCGTACCGTGGCAAGACACAGGAAGGAGCTGCTGACTGTCTCTTGTGAGCGCAAGTACTGTGTCCAGAAACTCGCACTTGCCCCTTAATGGGTAGGTTATGTACGTAAAGGAATTTCCAAACATTCAAACAAATGTTGAGGAAAGGACAACTTAAGTCACAGACCCATCACTTCGTAAACTTCAGCCTGGATGTGAGGCTCTTTCGCACACCTCATTATCATCACTCCACCTTCCACCAATGACCCCAAGTTCGAACTCAACCCTGGCTTATGGCTTTCGATTTTCTCTCTTGACATACATTATACGAATATTACTCAMCCGTCTGGCCAATTGTATGACCTGCCAATACTTACTGTCTATTATGCGCTTACTCGCTTGGCTACCAGGTAATGTGCCCTTTTCATMCCTCCACCATCCAATCTTGTCTTGCTATTCGCATCTACTGCTTGAATCTCTTCTGCCCGACTAGAATTAGAATTACTCATTACTAATATTCGCTCATGTAATCGTGTACGGCTCGACGGAACCGATGAGTTGATTGGCCGGCTCCCGAAATTTCACTAGCCGCGTATCTGGCAGGCGTCTGCTACACTCTTTGGAAACGATGCTTTGTCTTCTAGCTGCGCTATCCTTCATAATGGACCTAGAAGCGAGTTTTCCTATGTAAAGGACTTACATCCTTACTTATTCGCCGTGTCGAGTCGGCTACCTTGATGGCCGCCTTATACAGGCTTATTTCATGCTGCGTTGAGGAGAGCGGGGCAGGCTCGCGCGTACAGTGCAAGGATCCGACGCCACCCATCGCTTACTGTCCGAGCGCACAAAACTATATAACCTATTAAAAATGGCACACTTTCACGAACCAACCACCACCTGACAGAGTCGGGCGTTGGCTAGAGCTCCTCAAGGAGTGACCGGGCTTGTGGTTTAGTGGTATAATACTCCCTTAGCATGTGATCTTCAAGATCGCCGGCGACATGGGAGTGGTCCGGGGTTCGATTCCCCGCGAGTCCAGCAACTGGAGGTTAAATTCCTCCTGTACCATTGTTTTTGCATTTTTCCATTATGCGCAAATTTTCATACATTAATTTTTAACTTACTGCTACCGCCACGCTCGTCTCTTGCTCCTGGTGCGCCCGATCGCTACCTTTTTTTTTTTTTTTTTTTTTCACTTTCGGTCTCTCTAATTTCATATTATCACGTTTTCTCGGTTGGTTATTCCGTCGAGTTGTTTGCATCATTGATTCCAGTCCAGAAGATGTGGAGAGCAAGCAGATGTCTTCCCTTCAGAATTTATAGTGAGACAGCACACGCGACTTTCATTTACGCATCTTTAGCGAGTCTTGTAACTTGCAACTCGGATATAGGGAACTATTTCGATTCGGCCGTATAAGTTCGTCGAGTCATAGGTAACATCTCATTGTGACACCCGTCATACATAGTGCATTTAAAGAAGCTGCCCATGTTGGTATCGCGACACCGTACAACAATACATGTTGGACTCGACGGTTTCACTGCTCGGCTGGTACGTGTCGTCTGCTACGTTACTCTTCGGGCGATGGCAGTCTTCATGTCACGGCAGACGTGATAAATAATGTGATGAGGCCAGAGAGTATAAGTTTGCTGATCTCTGTAGCGTCACTTTGACTGTGAATAGAATACTTCGAGAAGGCGGCTGCGGCTAGGCGCTTTACCGCTGATAAAGTGGACTTAGCATTTCAAGCCCGGGATAATGTTGTTACCTGAACGAAAGTTCCCAAATAGATATAACCTTGATGGGAACAAGCGAGACATGTGGTAGTACCTATGTAATAGAAAACATTCAGCCAATTTGTACTGAAATAAGGTCCAAATTTCGGGCATGACGGTTCGATAAGCGGCAGGTCTAAGTGAAGTGTCTACCTACTCAACTACATATATTCTTGAGTCCATTGAATTGAACATGTGTAATCGCTAGTTTATCGAGCCTGGACTTTGCTATTCAATAACGACCCAGTCAGGTAAACAATTGGGTCCATATATTGTCTAACAATCAAAGGGGCGAAGGAGCCTGTGCCTCCTGACTATTTTGATGGTCTGCTGGCTTGTCTATTGAGTGGCAAGCAAAGAGTCTCGTTTCACAGACATCCGAGAGCCAGCAGGCAATGCTCAACACAACCTTCTTCTACTAACCCAGCCGAAGATGCTCTGACGGTAACCTAGGTACGTCATTCTTCGGAAGTAACGAGGGGAGTATATCAAGTGCCAATAAGCGAATATCGAGAGAGGTCGAAACGGAAGGCGACCATGGCCCAAGGGGACAGATTTACGTACTGGAATAAAACCAGCGAACATACTTGCTAGACATATAATTCACCGATAACTTTCAGTCAACGAGTTGTCTTGGAAAATAAACGCCTTATGAAGATGACAAAAATAGTGTCTTCAACAAAACAAGCGACCCCCAGTTGCAGTCGCGCGGCAAAGACATATCGGAGCGTTTAAAGACGGAAATAGGAAGGTCAAGAGCTCTTGTTTCAAGTCTGAATGCTCATACCCCGCTAGAATGTGCACTAATGCAGTGACCAATCAAATCTTGCCGTTACCTTATTACGTAGCTGCTAAAGATCATCGGCAGGGGGTCCCCAGCACCCCTGAAAATCCATTCGACCACTGGGACGGTCTTGACGACAGGTCCTTCCCAAAACTGCATCGAGATTCTTCAACGCCATGGCCCGAAGGCCTGTGGTACAGATCTTCAGCGTTGCTTTTACCTGGCTGATGGATGCGGACTACCGCGACCTTCGTGCTAAGCTGATTCTAGGCCTATCCTTCTCCATTTCTCCTACATGGTGTTGGTCGCTAAGTTCTAGTAAAACAGACCGTTCCATGCCTCCTGAACGATCACATTAGCCAACCAAGGCATACTTCCATGCCTAGTGGTAGCCGGTGGCTGTTGATTTTGACAGGGCATAGGAGTTTCCTATTGTGAATACCAATAAACACGATACACTACGTAGTAATTCAGCCACTCATCAAATTGTATCTATGTGTGGATCAATCGGCCCATGATTCCTTCGAATCCTGAATAAGATCTCTTTGTTTCCCGCATACATGTTACGACAAACTCTCACAATGAGCCTATCCAGGTCACAGATCATCCTTTCTTTGCCGTCTTTTCTGATCAACTAGCGTTGATTGTTCTTTCCCTTTTGCTTGCTACTTGTTCTTTTTCTGGCTTATTGTAGGATTTAGACAATCATTACAGGAGTCTATGTCTATTATTCAACCTAGCACATATTATTTGTAGGATTTTGTCACTCATTACCTATTGGATATCCTAGAAGACGACATCACCACCTTCGCCGTTTCCTACAGCAAACCGCAAATTCCATTCGCTTCTTCGGCCTCCTCAGAGCACTCGCTACATTACACCTAGTGTTATCCTTGATCCCCAGGAAGTGGACGTACAAGGAATCAATTGAGAGGACACAATAAACCTGGCAATTTCCTAGTATTTATACATATCGAGGTCGCTGGGCGATACAAGTCTTTTCATCGGTACATCAGCATGTATATCAAATCTATCCACGCTGCTGCGCTGGCAGCAGCATTTACGCCCCCTAAAGATATCAACATCAATGACCAAGGTTAGTCCACACATCCTGAAATAAACACAGAAAGACGGAGACGCTTACTAACCCGCATGCAAGTATCCGTACGTAGTGTTGCCAGCACTCTGGCATATGAATTAATGGCTTGGTACACCGGAAATGTGACCAACACCCCAGAAGTATGAATACCAAAACCCCCAAACATTGCTTCGCCAACACTCGAGCTAATTTACTGTGTTATAGACTATTGCTGTTTTCCCAGAGCCATATTGTAAGACTCACTATTTCACATCCTTGTTCCTTACCGCATGAACCATCGCTGACCTTAAAGATAGATTGGTGGGAAGCAGGTGCCGCTTGGGGGGCAATGTTGGACTATTCTCATTACACGGGCGACTCCAGCTACGATGAAGTCATCACACAGGCCCTGTTAAGCCAGGTTGGGCCCAAGTTTGATTTCATGATGCCTTTGCACTTTGGCTCAGAGGGGAACGACGATCAGGCGTTCTGGTCTTTTGCTATTCTTAATGCCGCCGAGAGGAACTTCCCTCAACCTGACGACAGCATTCCGCCTTGGCTGAACATAGCAGAAAATATTTGGAATACAATGGTTGTGAGGTGGAACGAGTCTAGCTGTGGAGGTGGACTCGCGTGGCAGATCTTCCCGTCAAACCCCAACGGCATGAGTTACAAGAACAGCGTTTCCAACGGCGGCTTCTTCCAAATGTCAGCACGACTTGCGCGAGCAACTGGCAACGACACGTATCTTCAGTGGGCACAAAAGGTGTGGGACTGGTCGGAGAAAGTTGGCTTCGTGGACAGCGATTTCAACGTTTACGATGGAGCCGATAGTAAGGGAAACTGCGCCAAAATAAACAAAGTGTCATTCTCGTATGCGCAGGGAATTTACATGTACGGCGCCGCGGTCCTTTACAACCACACGAATGGCGATAAGACGTGGGGAGATCGCACATCCGGCCTTCTGAAGGCGGCGGACTCCTACTTCAGTCCCTATAAGAACGCGACGAACATCATGTACGAGCATGCCTGCGAGCCTTATGAAGTCTGTAACAACGACATGAAATCGTTCAAGGGCTACCTCTCCCGCTTCATGTGGGCGACGACGCGGATGATGCCCGCGACAATGCCCCGCGTTCAGACGCTGCTGAATGCCTCTGCTATTGCTGCCGCGAAGGCGTGTTCTGGAGGTCAGAACGGCACCGTATGTGGACAAAAATGGTACGTTGGTGGTTTTGATGGCGTAACTGGATTGGGTCAACAGATGACAGCGCTGGAAACTGTTCAGGGGCTTCTTGCACAAGAAGCTCTCCCTCCCTTCAAAGCCGGTCAGATTAAGCACGTCAAGGGCGCAGCTAACACTCCACCGACGACGAACCCGGCTACCACTTCACCATCACCAACAGCTAGCCCCACGCCTACTAAGAGGTCCAACGCCGCAGACGGTGTATTCGTTGAATGGCGATGGGCATTGCTAGCTTTATCTTCATTCTTGGTTATGGCATTTGCATGATAGAATGATTATGGGATATTAAAGAGGAGGATTAACATAGCAATTGGCGTTCAGGTTCCCTTGCTTCATTGAGGTCGTTGGGCACCTTGACTTTGTATGATACCACATTTTACCTTCAGAGTCCCATGTATTATTGGTAGCCGATAGATTCCTATGAGAAAACTCAGACATAGAACCTTCGTCAATTACTCATAAAGTAGATAAATACTGAATAAAATAAATGAACATACACCTTAGCTTCTTAGCCTCTGTATCTTACCTACCCTCATTGGGGCCACACGTAGTTTCCGCAATGAAGACAGAACAGGTGCACTCAACCTTCCGCATAACTGAACGCCATCACCGTTGGGTGTCAGCGATCCAGATAAGAGCTGCAACGTCAACGATTTTCTAGTACGGAGAGCTCAAGGCCAAAATCATGACCACTCTGTTCCTCAAAGATGTGGGTATAAATTATGCACACTATTCTCTCTTCGCGCCACGGTATAAAATCACGACTGGTAGCTTTAAACAGTGCTTTTCGTGCATGATAGGGACCTTGGTCTCCGAAAATAGTTCATGCAACTCGCATCCTTGCACAAAGGCGAGTCATCGCGGGAACTTGGACGAGGGTAAGTCGCGGGATCCATTGCGTGATACCACGGGTGGGTTGGATTGAACTTGGTGCGGTCCGTCTTGCGGCAGACTAGAATGTCCTGCTGGTAGATGGTGACCAAACATATGGGGTTGCGCTCACCCCTGGGCCAATGTTTACTCATGCAGACCTTTTGACCGTGTCCATACCCATAATCTCGCAGGTGCCAGTGAGGCGGGAAGCATCCATGCCGGTCATCGCGGAAGAAGCGAAGCTTGCCCAATGGACCCGTAAGAGTAAACATCTTCCAGTCGGTATCCATTTCGTAGTGAAGACAGATGCATTTGGTTGGGTCGAAACACGTCATCTCGGGCAAAGGGTTCGAAGGGTACGAGGGCAACAATATGCTGGCTGGCCCTTGCCGGTATTTCTGGAACAGCGCCCTCAGTTCCGTGACAGGAACCCGCCCATCCGGGGTGAGGGTAAAAGCGTTGAGGCCGCTGTGGGGTTTCCACTCTAGGTTGAGAACTACTACATTTTGGTTGCGCTCGGCGGTCCGTAGGCGGGCTCGGGGCCAGGTCTCGGGTTCTTCGGGAGTGCAGCGTGTGTCGTGACTCGGATCGCGGCACTCGATGTTGAAGTCGTCGAAGCACGCTTGCCAGTCCCCGGGACTGCGCTGCTGCCAGTGGCTGATGTGGGCCTCAACCGTAGCCCACGAAATGTGAATGTGCTCGCAGAGCTGTACGGCTCCTTGGCGACCTAGACATGTCCGCCCCCGCCGGCCGCAATCCTGGTTATAGGGGGAGAATGCGTACACATTATGATTGCTGCCACAGGCATCGCAGTAAAGTGGACAACAGCTAGTGGACGAAAAGTTGCAATCTACCGAAGGTAATCGAAATGGTCTGGCAGGAGGATCCGGATCTTGGATGGTCCACCAAAACCGATTGTGGGTGGGAACAATGGAGTAGTGTTTGCGGCATCTGTCGCACGTCTCGTCTCTTCGCAGGCACTGCTGGAGTTGCTTCTTCGCGTCGGCTTGGAGATGCAAGCCATCCGGGATATAATGGATAGCTCCATCTGCATGATGAGGCGACAAACGTTTCCATATGCCCGGCTCGTTGATAAGGCGCCGGAATACCCTCGACACGCGCCGGAGACAGCACAGAGAGACAACGTCGTCGCCTACGCAGTGCAAGATGTGAAGTAGGAGCTCTTCCGGGAGCCGGCAGAGGGGACTGTGACGTTTGTTGTAGACCTGCGCTGCTACCAAGGGGTCATTGGTGCGCTGAAGGTCGCGCAAAGTGAGGAGCATTTGGTTTTGCGCCTGCTCTTGCTTCTGCAGGTCCTCTCGACGCCGACATCGAGTGAGCTTTTGGAACCACGATATGAGGGCAGACATTTTAACCAATGTAGGTGTAAAATGAAAGATGCCGAAGCAAGCCTGAGCAGACCACCAGGTAATGATGAGTTCACGGTCTCAAACGCTACTAAAGAAACGGGATCCGACACAGCTGGAACTCTAACTCTAACGGTATGACTCGAGAGCGTGGTTCTCCTGGCTTATCTGCATCCCAGAAGGAGTCATTGAATATCTCTACCTCGGATTTATAAGATATCACCGCCATGTTCGAGACTAGATGTATCATTAGAAGTTGATAGACTCTCCGCCTTGTATTATCTGTAGTAAACATCATGTTGTGCTCCGTCGCTGGCGGTAAACTTACCCGTTATAAGGAACATCCGCCGAAGCTAATGCAGATATGCATCTAAACAGTATCATGACCCCACCTGATGTGTCAATTGAAGTTTTTATCTCCAGGTCTCCGATCGGATGGCCGATTGCAATATGACGATGCTAATGAAACAAACCCTTGCGATCTGATCAGTGACTCACTGCTCTCCTCGGAATATTTAAAGTTGATAGACTGACTATCTAACAAGATTTGGGAGTTGTCGATATAGTCG
Organism: Hypoxylon sp. E7406B; assembly: GCA_000931505.1. NCBI lineage: Eukaryota > Fungi > Ascomycota > Sordariomycetes > Xylariales > Hypoxylaceae > Hypoxylon > Hypoxylon sp. E7406B. The sequence goes on from JYCQ01000010.1 coordinate 468,023, forward strand.
AAAACCGCGTGTTAGGTACTGATTCTTCGGAGGAAAGCAACTAGGGTTGCTGGTTGTTATCCGGTTTAATCATGTCGCCTTTCAACCTTGAGACGTGCGCAAGGCCCAATATCTTGGCTCTAGAGCCGTACCGCTGCGCGCGAGAGTAAGATCCGGCCGTCACAGTTGTATAGGAGCACGCAAATACTTATACATGTGTTATAGTGACTACAAGGACGACGGCAAAAACATTTTACTTGACGCTAATGAAAACGCCTGCGGGCCGTCCTTAACCCCGGCTGCTGTGGCGGCTGCCTCGACGGGCTCTGGCGTCGAGATAGATTTCTTGCACCTGCACAGATATCCAGATCCGCACCAGCAGGATCTGAAGCAGCTGCTCTGCAATCTGCGAAACACCCACCACCACACAAACAAGGCCATCACGCCGGATAATCTGTTCGTCGGTGTTGGCAGTGATGAGGCTATCGACGCACTCCTGAGGTGTTTCTGCGTACCTGGTCGGGATCGCATCTTAGTGTGTCCCCCGACGTATGGCATGTACTCCGTGTCGGCGCAGGTCAACGATGTGGGCTTAGTTAAAGTGCCCTTGTTACTGGCGCCGGAATTTGGGCTCGATGTGGCCAAGATAAAGGAGGTGCTGTCGACCGAACAAAACATTAAGATGGCCTACTTTTGCTCTCCAGGGAACCCAACTGGGTCGGTGCTAGCTAGGGAAGACATAAGGCAGATCCTGGAACACCCGACGTGGAACGGTGTGGTGGTGCTCGATGAGGCGTACATCGATTTCGCGCCCGAGGGTACGTCGCTGGCGGAATGGGTCGCCGAGTGGCCCAACCTGGTCGTCATGCAGACGTTATCTAAGGCATTTGGCATGGCGGGTATCCGGCTCGGCGCGGCGTTCACATCGCCGCCAATCGCGCGCCTCCTAAACAGCCTCAAGGCGCCTTACAATATCTCTAGCCCGACCAGCGCCCTCGCGTCATACGTCGTCTCGGGAGAAGGGCTTACGGTTATGCGTTCAAATAGAGAGAAGCTAGTGCAGCAAAGAGATAGATTACTCAGGGAGTTGCCGAAGATCAAAGGCGTAGGCCGCTTGCGCGGTGGAACTGAGAGCAACTTTCTGCTATACGAGATGTTAAATGCACAGGGCGAGCCGGACAATAAGACCGCGCTCGCGGTGTACGAGACGCTGGCTGAAAACAAGGGCGTTGTGGTGCGGTTCAGGGGTAAGGAGCACGGGTGTCTTGGCTGCCTGCGGATTACAGTTGGCACAGAGAACGAGGTCACCAGGTTCCTGAAGGCTATCGAGCAGGCACTTTCTGAGGTAAATGGGGGAAAGTTGGAAGTGCCGGCGGATGAGGCGCAGAGGGAAATTCAGGCAAACGGTGTTGTGGCGTAGACGGTGGAATTGCGGGGGAAAAGGAAATAAAAGTCTAGGTAGACTTGGGATTATAGATTATAAAAAAGGGGATTTCTTGCGTACACTAGCTTGTCTGCCTCATAATTATTGGATAGAGGCTCTCACTGCACTAGAAAAGGAGAAATAATTCGGGTATAAGCCAGAAGACATCAAGACATCCATATGTGAAGACTATAGTGCTGTATAGCTGCATATATGCATAGCGTTTGTTTAACTGGATGCGCCCTAAGTCTTAGTAACTGCATATATCGACGTAATTCTGCATCGTGAAATCCGCAGCTTAGGCTTCTTAACGAACGACAAAATGCGATGAAAAGTCCGCGACGCTGCTAAAGCGAATGTTAGTGCCGCATTATTAGAGTTGACTAAATATCAAAACCTGGGCAAAAAGGAGTGAAGAATATTCAAGGAATCAGGGCTAGGAAGCAGTGACTCAGAATGCACATTGAGGAGATCTCGGACGAGGTCGCGGAGCGCCTCAAGTTTGCCAAGGCCGAAAGCGACAAAGCTGAGGCGCAAGAACGAGGGGAATCTACAGGTTCGCAAGATGCTCCAACAACTGCGACGGCGGCAATGTTCCCGGAGCTCTCGCCGGGCCGGGCCATGACCAATAAGAAAACGGTGGACGAGGTAGCAGCAGAACTGAAAAAGACGCCGTTTTTCATGACGGAGCTGGAAGAGAACGACGATACCGAGGCCTTCAAGGCCCTTGCTTACGAAGGCACACCCTTCGAGGTCGCCTCTGACTTCAAGGACCATGGCAACGAGTGCTTCCGCGAGAAGCGCTGGGCGGACGCTAAGGAGTTCTACACCAAAGGTATACTGGTGTTGGCAGCTGAGGAGCGCAAACGCACGAAAGGCGAGCCGAATCCAGAGGAGACAGAGGAAGACGTCAAGGGTCAGAGAAGCGTACTCGAGTCCCTGTACGTAAATCGCGCGGCGTGCCACCTCGAGCTGAAGAATTACCGCAGCTGTTGGCTGGACTGCGCCGCGGCGCTCCGTCTTAACGACAAGAATCTCAAGGCATACTACCGCTCCGCAAAGGCATTCCTAGCCGTAGGCCGCATCGAGGAAGCGGACGATGCGTGCGCACGGGGCCTGGCTCTCGACCAAAACAACAATCCGCTGAAGACGGTGGCGCGGGAGATCATAAAGAAGAGCGAGGAAATAGCCGCGAAGCAGAAGAAAGAGAACGAGAGGCTGCTGAGGGAGAAGCGAAGGGAAATGCTGGTGAGGGCGGCCCTAAAGGCGCGGGATATCAAGACGAGAACAACCCCCCAGCCCCCCGAGATGGAGGATGCAAAGCTGCAGCTGGTGCCAGACCCGGATGACCCGCGCAGCACGCTTAGCTTCCCGACCGTGCTGCTGTACCCTGCGCACCTCGAGTCCGACTTCATCAAGGCGTTCAACGAGACGGATACCCTGGCCGATCATCTAAGTTACGTGTTCCCGCTGCCCTGGGACAAGGCGGGCGAGTATACTCTCGCGGGCGTTGAGTGCTACATGGAAACGCTGAGCGGGGGCTTGATTAAGGTTGGCAAGAAAGTACCCCTGCTGAAGATGCTGTCTTCTGGAAACGTTGAGGTGGTGGACGAGGTTGTCCGCTTCTTCATACTGCCTAAGGCGAAGGCTGCGGAATGGGTGCAAGAGTTCAAGACTAAGAAGGCGGCGGAGAAGGGTGGCGGATAGGTTGTTGATACTTCAATAGAAGCAAATAAGAAATAAAATGAGACTCTTTGATCTTTACGTAGGATTGTTTGCTTACCTACCTCCTATGTAGTATAGGGAAAGTGACCAGGTTCTTCAAGTTGACTGCATTTGTATTTGATGATGACAACCAAGAAGTAGGGAGATATGCAACCCGCTTGTCTAGAGGTAGATACTGAGTAGAATGCCGCCCTGCCAAATTCCGACCCCTAAACTCCAATTGCCTGTCATCCACGGATCCCTCCCAATTTAGTCCAAACGATCGGTCTACCCATACTGAAAATGAAGCCACCTGGCCAACCATCTATCTACCTAGACATCGTTATTAAAAAACAATTGTAGGGTAATTCTATCCAATCACTAACTACATCGAATTGGCCCTAATCCTCTTGATCCTGGGAAACGTCGCGTCGCGCGGTGTATTCGTCTCTGAAATTATAGCACCGCTCTTGTTCCCACGCGAGTCCCTAACGCTGAGGTTCATGAGGAGCAGCGCCGCGTTCTTGTCCGCCCCCAGGATTGTCGGGGAATCTGTCGGTGGCTTGTCCCCGGTATAGCTATCTTCCCTTGGGTTCCCCGCCTTGGTCGATCCCATCGCTGTCGATAGCGTTCGACTGCTCTCCCCTGTTCCTCCTTTCCGTCGCTCGTCTTCGTACTCGTAGTCGGCCTCCACGTGTTCGGCCGATCTTTTGCTGCCTCCTCGCCATGGCTGAGGCTGGGAGTGTGAATGTGAGTGCGAATGCGAGTGAGAGTGTGGAGATGGGTATGGAGGTAAGTGGGCTGGCGTGGTAAAGCGTGGGACGGCGCTGAGCCAAGGGCTCGGTCCAGGCGTAACGTAATGGTGAGGTATAACTACATTAGCTGGAGTCCAGCCGCTGCTAGTAGGTCGGAACGAAGGAGGTACTAGGGGAGGAGGAGGGGGTGGCTGGATTGGAGAGTAGGGGAAGCGGTCGCGGTGGCTCATGCTACCGCGGTCAGGCGCCACGGGGGATACGTCGCTGTCTGTGTCAGTGGTGTAGGGAGTATCGCAGCCAGTGGGCGTTGGGAAGGTCTTTCTCATTGGGTGGCGGCGATAGTGGTGGCTTTGGTGGCTTTGGTGGCTTTGTCTGAGCTCGTCATAGGGACTCCGGAATATTGGTCGTCTCTCTCGCGGTGGGCTAACCCTTCCACTACCGGCACCGCTCGAAGAGGTGATTGAGTTGCTATATAATCTACGGAAGTGCTCTGCCTCCCTGGTAGACTGGAGCACGATCGCAGGATCGATAACCATGCGACCGTAGTCTGGTGCCTCCGTAGGCGGACAGAGAGAGGGGAAGTCGGGCCCAAATATGGGTATCAGGGCCTCCGCGATGTTGTGACAGAACGTTGCGCACACGGCTTTGGCGCAGTGAAATGGCATCCAGTAGCCTTTCAATGAGGACCTGTTAGTTTTGTACATGAGCGAAGAAGCTTATCTATAGTACGCACCTTGGGCCATGATCGAGCCTCCTGTGATACTGTGCGTGATCTCCTTGAGCCCGGGGTTCAGGTTCAACATCTTAGCCGGAGTCGTCTATTATTTCTACTTAGCTTCTAGATTCTTTCGGATACCCGAAAACTTTGGATGGGCTGACCTTGGGGTATTTACAACACTTGAAGAAGGGAGTCATGCGGACGAGGCCGACATTGTAATCCCACATGACGGTATACTCGGTCTCGTCTCCGGGCACTTTGAAATGATACTGGAAGACTGCGTTCGGGTCAACAAACCGATATTAAGGGGATTTTGCTTTTTGTTCTATTTCTCTTTTTTTTTACCTTCGAAGCTTTCTCGACCCGTCTTCTCGAAGAAATTCTTCTTCCCGCTGTTGTAGGGGATGTGCCGGGAGTGGTCCTGTATGTTCCCGAACGGATGGACACGGAATTTCCGAATTTGGCGGAGCTGGGCCTCATCTAGTCTCTCATGAGGGAGGAAGTTAATAACCCCTTTGGGCCTACTCATGGGTATCAGAGCGGTACTCTTCGGAATCTTCTGTTTCGCCATGATAGGCTCGTCCAGAAGACCCGACTCGTCCGGTATGGAAGTCGTTGGAGACGACGACGAGGCCGGGCTTGGGGGGAGGTTGATTGGTGGCCCTGGAGGGGCAGGATTAAGAAGAGACGCCAGTGACAGCATGGCGGTGAGTAGTAGTGGGGTCAGAATGTCTCGAATACGGATGGAGTACTGATGCAAGCAAAGTTGCGGATGGGCTATCTACGAAAAGGTCCGGAGAGGAATTGGGTAGGGATACTCAAGACAGACAGTGCTTGCATCGGCAAGTCAGAAGGGAGAGAGGAAACCAAGTCCTTTTGAACTTGGCAAACACACGAACTATTGAAGCACACCTCGCGAGACGGCGAGCCCATGCTGGTACAAGGGGACCGAGATTGCTTCCTTTCTTGACTGTACCCAGTCATGCAGCTATCTGCAGAGCACTTGGAGCGGTGTCCGGTACGGCCTTGTTGATCGTGGTATTCGGTGCAGCTTTCTTTGTTGAAGATGTCTTGGAATCGACCTGTGAGAGCAGAGCAGTGCGTTTGTGTACGTCCACCGCTCTTTAGAAGATCGAGTTCAAAGTTACTAAAGTGATAGATGACGGGGGAAGATCCAGCGAGGCAGGGAAGCGGCCGAAGCAGTCTAGGCTGTCTATCCAAGGTGAGAAGAGGCAGATCCCGGGGAGCTAGGATGGAGTAACAGCAGACGGCTGGCTGGCAGGCAGAATAACGTCGCGACGGAGGAGGTTCGGCACCAAAGGGCTCCAATATCGCCAAACGATACGTTCGATTCCGGAGCCTTGCCGACGAGATATCTCTAAGCAGCACAGCACTACATGTATTACATCGAACCGTGTATTTGAGGACAGCATCGAGGTAGAGTTGGTTTCATTACATCTCACCAGTCCGTACCCTGGCCCGAAAGGGGGCGAGCACAGGCGACCGCATGACGCAGCAGATCTATTGCTGAATACAACAAATGAGTTTGACACAGCAAATAGTTTACCATGGAGGGCCCAAACAGGGACTAGGATTGTTTGGGAATGGATAGGGGAGTTTTGACAGAAAGCAACCTCACGGGAAGCTGCATATAGTGCCGTCCAAGTTACTAGGCTGGGCGGTTTCTCAAGAAGGTAGAACAAAGAAAGGCCTGTGATAAGCATATTGATTCCTAGACAGCGATTGCTAGACTCGACACACGTGTACCCAGTGCCTGCCATCGTGTAAGGGGGGTATGCCCAGAAAGGCACTCTGGAACATCTCACCTACGCAGTTCTTCGTTGTTCTCTCATTTTTAAGACAGGAAACGAGGGAAAAGACTTAGGCTTGACCGCCGCAAAGGCGACTAATTTGGTGGAGAGCTCTGTGCCTATCCGGCGACCACGTAGGGACTCTTTCTCCTGATTGAAAGAAATCTGAGTATTCCCAGAAGCATTGGAAGCGCCCTAGGGAGTCTTCTGTCGGCAATGAGTGTATGGAGTGCGGAGATTGCAGCTACCACCATATCTAACCCAGGTATGTTTCCCCCCAGAGTCAAGCCGCGTACGGGCAAATGATGGAAGACATCCCCGGGCAACACAAGCGTAGCCGTAACCAACTTTGAATTCTTGCTCATCGCAGCACAGGTAGGCTATGCTAATAATTGACCACTGTTGAGCTCTAGAAGAATAATCTATTGCTGTGGGGTCTTCCTGCGTAACTAGATTACTTAAGAGTTTTGCAGAGGTATTGCTTGATTTAATAGACAGAACAGGAAGAAAACAGATATGAAAATAAGTGTATTTGGACTGCTTGATGGAAAACTTCGTGATCCATCTTCCTTTTTTCTTCTCCCAACCATGATTTAGGTATGTGAAAATTGTCTCTTCACCTCGTATTTCCGCCCTTGGTGCTTCAGTAGAAACTGAACGGTTGGTACGCTACCTTCATGGGACACTAAACCTCGAGTCATCGGGGCCCCTGGAAATGTCTCTCAATAAGTTGTGGTTCCAACTCCATTAGGGTCTGCGGCCTTCCGCAATGCTACCAGACTTTACAGCAACCAAGCATATTTGGACTATCGCGGATGGGGACCTGACAAACAGACGGTATAGGTGGATAACACACCACATTGGATAGAGCGGTATAGTCGCGTGCGAGCGGGAGATCCTGTAGGTGGCTACTAGGTGTATAAAAGACTCGAAACCAGACCCAATGTCTGTCATCTTCATTTTGATTAAGCTCTCGTGCCGTCAAGAAGCCATGCCAGGGCTGGAGGGCCCCACCCGTTCCGGTTGACGGGAGTGTGGACAAGGTATCCTGGTTACATGGCAAGTAACTTGAATAGGCGCGGGAGATGGAACCGGCGGCAAGGAAGGCTGATGGCATGACTTAACGATCCGGCCTCGTCGGGTCTCTCGCCTCTCGTATTTCCCAAAGAGGCCAAGCTTGAGGCTCAAGGAGACTACTTCGGGTAAGAGGGAAAGTTTCAGGTGATGATTGTCATGCTCGCTGCTGTTGTACAGCGTAGAATAACAGGAGACAGCTTTGGTGATTTCCATGCGTGGTGCGACTTTGTAACAAAAGCCACGGGGACGTACAGTCGACTTCGGGAAATTTCTCTCTTTGCATTCTGGGAAACGTTGCTAATTATGGTCACACTACACCATGCGGAGAATTACGCACCAATTGCTTGCGAAGGCCGAAGGCCATGTGCTCTGGTAGGACGAAGAGTTCTGGGTTTCAAGTAGCTAGGAGGATAGGAAGAAAACCCTCCAGTACCGAGGCGGGCGTCGTAAGGTCGAAGCTGGAGGAGAGTGCAAGTACAGTTAGCGTCATGCCGTATCTCAATACCTGGATCTCGCTGGGCACAAATGTAGGTAAGCGGTGGACGTTTGACTGAGATCAGACTAGCAGCCAACCAACAGTGACAGCATTTATGTCGAGTGTAGGACCAGGCTTAGGACAATGTGTTCTGCTATCTAATGATATTAGGACTGTGATGGGGATGGCATGTTGGGTTGGTTGGTTGGCAGATCAATTTTGGCGGGGGAAAGGGGCAGGCCATTGATTGCTCTATGGAGTTGACTCGCTGGCCAAGGAGCTGTTCAAGTGTCTCGATAATTACGATACAGACGATACAAACGCTATGAGAGATCCAAGTGCTTACAAGGTCGTAACCGTTGCCAGCCATTCATTTCACTATGTATACATACGTAATGATGTGGCTAGTTTGATGTGGCTTTGGTGTTTGCGGTTGTACATCCATGCACTTAACATTGGCACTCCCGTGGCTGCCACTGAAGCTCAAACACGCATTCAGCCGACATTCAGCCGAGCGAGTCGCCTAACTGTATTGCTACTAGCTCATCTAGGGAGCTACCCCACTTCTCAACAGGACGCGACTCCTTGTTACAGCAATAAAATAAATTGTTTACATACAACAACATAACAACGAGGCAGCTGATTGTCGCCCTGTAACATCTCCCCCCCCTCCCTGGTTCCCAAGAGAGAAATTTCAAAACATCACAATCTAGTCCCACGTGTGGATTCACTCGCTCACTTCTCCTTTTCATGAAATTCTTGTGCAGTTCTGGCCAATTGCCACGCTCTTTTTCACAACGCATCACTTTTGGCAATTGCCTACCTTCACAACCAAGATACCCGTCCCAGTACTTTTTCACGCGGCGTGTGAACGCGCCGCACGGCCTTGAACGCCCATCATGGACTCCGACATGGATGACTCGGCCTTTGGCGACTACGACAACGAGTCAGATGGCTATTCTCCCGAGGCGGTATGAAACAATCTATTTGTCCAACTTAAAAACATATACTCACTTTTATGCTCCACCAGCTACAGTGCTAACTTCGCGACGATGCAGAAACCCAAGGCTAAGGCTGCTCCAAAGAAAGCCGCTGCAAAGCCTGCAGCCAAGACTGCATCAAAAAAATTGGTTCAGACAACCCTGAAGACAGCCAAGGCTGCTCCTAAGAAGCGCTCAAAGCCCGACAGCGACGATGACGATGATAATGACGACGTCTCGGGCTTCTCCAACACGCCCCCGAGTGCAAAGAAGCAGAAGAAGGCTCCTGCTGCCAAGAAGTCCAGTGGTGTTCCCCTAGTCGAGATCGAGAATGATAGTATGGTTCTCGATAGTCCGAAGCCGTCCAAGAAGAAGACGGCTACGGAGATGTACCAGAAGTTGACACAACTGGAGCACATTATCAAGCGACCCGACACCTACATTGGCTCTGTCGAGCGTACTGAGCAGCAGATGTGGGTTTTCAATAAGGAAACCAACCAAATGGAACTACGACCCAAAGTCGGTTTTGTGCCTGGTCTCTACAAGATCTTCGATGAAATTCTTGTCAACGCCGCCGACAATAAACAGCGTGACCCCGGCATGACATATATGAAGGTGACGATTAACCGCCAAGAAGGTCAGATCACCGTCGAGAACAACGGAAAAGGTATTCCAATAGAAATCCACGATAAGGAGAAGGTCTATATTCCGGAAATGGTCTTTGGACACCTCCTTGCTGGTTCTAACTTCGACGACGATGAGAAGAAAACCGTAGGTGGTCGAAACGGTTACGGTGCCAAGCTCTGCAACGTCTTCAGTACCGAATTCACCCTAGAGTGTCAGGACTCTAAGAACGGGAAGAGGTATAAGCAGACATGGACGGATAACATGAGCAAGATGGGAAAGGCGAAGATCTCGAGTAGCAAGTCTAGTGACTTTGTTCGAGTCACTTTCAAGCCGGACTGGAAAAGATTTGGCATGCCGGATGGCATCGACGATGATCTCGAATCCCTGCTCTACCGACGTGTCTATGATATGGCCGGCACAGTTCGCAACGTCAAGGTCTACCTCAACGATACCCACATCAAGTTGGACTTCAAGAAGTATTGCGAGATGTACGCGAAGGCTATCGCTCGTGAGCGAGGCGAGGAAGAGGGCACCGAACCACCTAGCGCCACAGTTATTCTTGACGACAACAAGGCCCATCCCCGATGGGAGGTCGGCTTTGCGGTTTCGGACGGCTCTTTTCAACAGGTCTCCTTCGTGAACTCGATTGCCACTACCACAGGTGGTACTCATGTCAACTATATCGCAGACCAAATTTGCGAGTCCCTTCTGAAGACGCTGAACAAGAAGAAGAAGGGCCATACGCTTAAGGCCAACCATATCCGTAACCATATCTTCATCTTCATCAATTGCTTGGTCAACAACCCCGCTTTCACTTCGCAGACCAAGGAGCAGATGACAACCAAGGTCAGCCAGTTTGGGAGCAAATGCGTCCTTACTGAAGGCTTCCTCAAGAAGATCGGCCAGACAGATGCGATCAACAATATCATCCAATTCGCCGAGGCCAAAGCCGACAAGATGCTTGCCAAGAGCGATGGCAACAAGCGATCGAGAATCAGCAACGCCAAACTTGTCGATGCTAACTTGGCAGGTACTAAACATGGCCATGAGTGTACGCTGATCTTGACCGAAGGTGATTCCGCCAAGAGTTTGGCTGTTGCTGGTCGTGCTATCTTAGATCCCGATCGCATTGGTGTTTTCCCTCTTCGGGGTAAGATGCTCAACGTCCGTGATGCTTCGATTGACCAGATCATGAAGAACCAAGAAATCCAGAACATCAAGCAATTCCTCGGTCTGAAGCACAAGCAAGTATATACCGATAACAAATCTCTTCGGTATGGGCACCTGATGATCATGGCCGATCAAGATCACGATGGTAGCCATATTAAAGGTCTTCTCATCAATTTCCTTCAAGTCCAGTACCCTTCACTTCTTAAGATCCCCGACTTCTTTCAAGAATTTATTACGCCTATTGTGAAAGTATGGCAAGGACCGAACCCAAAAAAGCCTCTAAGACTGAAGTCATTCTTCACCCAGCCTCAGTACGAGGAATGGAAAGAACAGCACAAGTCAGAATTGAAGAAGTGGGAATCAAAGTACTACAAGGGTCTGGGTACCAGTTCAAACGAAGACGCTCAGGTCTACTTCAATGATCTTGACAATCACTTGAAGCAGTTCAGCGTTATGCGGCCGGAAGAAGCTGAGCTTTTTGAGCTGGCTTTCTCCAAGAAGAAGGCGGATGCTCGTAAAGAATGGCTTGGCAACTTCATACCTGGAACTTACCTCGACCACTCAACCAAGCAGGTCACATACAACGACTTTGTTAACAAGGAGTTAATTCTGTTTAGTATGGCTGACAATATGCGATCCATTCCCTCAGTTGTTGATGGTCTAAAGCCCGGTCAGCGCAAGGTCATCTACGCTTGTCTGAAGCGCAATTTGGTCAAAGACAAGAAGGTCATCGAATTGGCTGGTTATGTCTCTGAACAGACAGCTTATCATCACGGTGAAGTATCTCTGCAGCAAACTATCATTGGTCTAGCACAGAACTTTGTCGGCTCCAACAACGTAAACTGCCTGGAACCCAGCGGTAACTTCGGTTCTCGACTTGCAGGTGGTTCAGACGCTGCTAGCGCTCGATATATCCACACTCGTCTTTCTCCATTTGCTCGTCGTGTCTTTTCGCCTCTAGATGAACCTATTCTAGACTACCAAGTTGAAGACGGAAAAAGAATCGAACCGAAGGTCTACGTACCTGTTATCCCTATGGTCTTGGTGAACGGTGCCGATGGTATCGGTACGGGTTGGAGCACGTCGATCCCGAATTACCACCCAATGGACATCATCAGGAACCTTAAACGGCGCATGGGACGCCTAGACGGCGATGACGAAAAGCCTTTTGAGACGATGACACCTTGGTTCAGAGGTTGGAAGGGTAATCCACAGGTCGCTGAAAACAACCGTTACCAATTCAACGGTATTGCGTACCAAGATGAGAAGAAACCCAATGAGGTGATCATCACTGAATTGCCTATCCGCATGTGGACGGATGATTTCAAGGCCAAGTTAGAAGAAATCATTCGAGGTGAAAAGACCCCGTCGTTCATCAAGGATTACAAGGAGTTCAACGACCACAGAAATGTCCATTTCGAGATTCAAATGGACGAGAAACACATGAAGCAAGCTCTAGAGGAGGGCCTTCTTGAGAAATTCAAGCTGGTTAAACAAGTTGCCACGTCTAATCTAGTCGCATTCGATACTCGCGGTATGATTCGCAAGTACGAAAAGGTCGAAGATATTCTTGAGGAATTTTACCAGTACCGAATGAAGATCTACGCTGACCGCAAGGTATGTTGATGCTAGTTCAAGCAAATTTGAATTATACTAATTTGTCAAGGTTCACTGGATCGGGGTTTACGACGCAGACTATCGCAAGCTTAAGAACCAGGCCAGATTCATCCAAGAGATTATGGACGGCAAGCTTGTGGTATCCCGCAAGAAGAAGCAAGTCATCGTCGAGGAACTTCGCGAACGGAAATACGAGTCTTTTCCAAGAGGCCAAGAGAAGAAGACTAAATCTGAAGATGACGAGGAAGGTAATGTAGAGGGCGAAGATGATGGAGAGACAGAGACCGCCGCGAATGGCTACGACTACCTCCTTTCTGTAGGTCTTCATGAAAAGATTACTAGAATATTGTTGCTGATTGTCATTAGATGCCCATCTGGTCATTTACCCAAGAAAGACTTGATCGCCTCAAAGATCAAATTGTCAAGAAGGCGGCTGAGCGCGACCACCTTGCAGGGCTTAGTGAGAAGGATCTCTGGTGCAAAGACCTCGACGAATTTGAGGCGGAGTGGGAGAACCAACTGCGCCTTGATGCTGAGATCACTACTGGTATTCGTAGAATGGGTCGCCGCGCATCAAAGAAGATCGGTGCTGGTGGAGGACGCGGTCGCAAGGCAAAGGCGGCCGATGATGACTGGGCCCCGTCTGCCAAGTCGAGACCCGGCCCCAAAGCAGCAGCTAAGCCGAAAGAACCACCCAAGGAGAAATCTGTCCAACGTTTCGCAGCCATGTTCAATGGTGGCTCCAAGAAGAAAGAGACCCCTGCTGTGGATGGAGCAGCAGATTCAGACTCTGACCCGTTCTCCGATGGCGACTTCGCTAAACTCAAGAATCCGGTGAAAAAGGAAGAAGCCAGTGAAGAATCGGATGTGGAAGTTCAAGCCAATCCTCGGAGCAAACGAGCTGCAGCTTCGAAGGCTAAAACGTGGATTGTTGATGATGAGTCAGAAAGCGATGATGACAAGATGCTTGGTGATGTGGGTGACTTAGTCAAGGGCATTACGAACGGCAACACCAGTGCTTCCGAGAACAAGACTGGACGACTTAGTTTGCTTTCCATGTCGCGACCGGAAAGCAGTAGCGGTAACAGCGCTGGTTTGAAGGTTAAGAGCAAGCCTTCGAAAGCCTTTGACTTGGACGATCATGATGACACCAACTATGAGATGTTGGCTAAGTCGTCACCCCACAAGAACGCCCGAGGAGATGAGCTGGACAGCTTCCTTTCTGACGATGATCTGCCTCCCATCACCAAGGCTGTATGTAGACCTAAGCCGACTACCTCGTCCGAGGAGCCTAAGCCAAAGCCTAAGTCGAAGTCAACATCCACCACTACTGCCAGTAGTGCCGGTGGAGCAGCAGTCAAGAAGACCCGTGGCCGCCCGACTGGGTCCAAGAATAAGACTAAGGAGGACGCTCCCGCCAAGAAGGCAGCATCCAAATCTACGCAGTTGTCACCGGCGGCCAAGGCCTACGCTGCCAAGAAGGAGAAGGCCAAGCCAAAGAAGGACGTCTTCGACATGGACGACGACGAAGATGACGACGTCGAGATGGCTGAGCCTGATTCGCCCCCTCCGAGACCGGCTGCTCGTGGTAGACCTGGCCGAGCTGCTGCAGCGAAGAAGAAGCCGGTCTATGTCCTCGACGATGATGATGACGAGGACGATGACGATGGTTTCGAGGTCGCTAATGACGACGATGACGAGCCGAGTGATGCGTTCGCCATGGATGATAGCGAATAATCTGCTCTATGAGTGGTGTTTGCCTTAATCCACATATCTCGGCTATCGCTTGTGCGGGTGGTACTATAATATCCATACTTTCTTTTCATAGGTCACGGATTGGTTGTTTTCGTCTAGATCTTGATGAGGAATGAAGGCAGCATGGTATATATGCCTTGCTGCGATCAGACAAAAGCATGGGTTGTACATTGGAAGGGGGTGAGGCCGTCGAGCCCGGCGACTAATCACGAGGCGTTGGTGGCTTAGTCAACTCAGTTGCTAATTGCTGGTGTGCTTTTTGCCTCTCCTTTCCTAGTATACTTCATATGTATGTACACTACGTAGGAAACGGCCTTATGATAATTCCCTGCTGTGTGCTTGTGATTGCTATCTAAGTGACATATCTGCCAAGTAGAATCCAACACCGACTCTTACATGTCCAACGCATTTCAAACATATCTAGGTATGCAAGCCTGGTTAATAGGCATGGACTTGTGAGTTAGATGCCCAAAATTACATGGTTTAGAACTTCCCAAAACACGTAGTTCGATTATAATATAAGACATTTCCTTTTTCTCATACCCGAAGGCTAATCCCACGAGATGATCATGTTCCATTTCACTTAGTAACATGTCTATTTGGGTCCTCCATACACAAACTTCATAGCCGCGCAAAAGAACTGTGTCTAGCTTGGGATAGCTCATATAAAAAGGGACGCAGAGTGTAAGGGATAGAGGAATAGCAAGTCTTGGAAGTTTACCCTGACGGGACTTTATGTGACAAGTTAGGAAATGGTTGGGTCGCTAACTTAAAATGCCATTGCTGGCGTCCTGATTGCCGTACTTTGTGCTCGGTAGAGCGTGACTATTTCACCTTTGACCATCCACATCAGGAAATGCATATGAACATATCAAAATCACAACTATCTCAAGACTCAAGGTCTCATTACGTCACCCTAGTCGACTAATCAAAATCTCAGCTCTCGAAGAGGCAAGGGACCTATCCAGTGGCTAGGGTCGTGTCATGTACCACATACACGCTGTCCAGGGCCACGTAGGCGTCACTTGCGGCAAGATTCGTTTACGCAAGCCTTAGGTACAAGATTGCATGTTGAATTAATCGTGTCAAGTCTAGTTGGCTAATCGCTAATCGCAGCAAAAACTAACAAAGCCTCAATAGAAAATAAAAACCGAGAGAGTAGAGTAGAGTAGAAGAGAAACAGTGAGTCGAAATTACTATCTTACTAATCGCAAGTTGCTATGCGCCTCCCCCCTCCTTCGCCTCCTCTCATACTTCTCGGCCACATCAACGTTGCTTCACCCTAAACTCATTGCTACTGCTACTGCAAAAGCCATTCTCGTTCTCATGTGCTAATAACCCGCGTCCCTAATTTCACCTTATCGGTGGAGAATATTCGTTCTTCTTAAAACCGTCACAGTTCATTCCAACGCCGTCGGAACAATTTCCATTCTCATTCTGGCTGATGATACGGGATTTGCTGGCCATCTCTTTATGTGTGTGTGCCATTACAAGTCTGTTATTGTTCGCAAATAGAGGCAGACTGCCAAAATATCGAAAACGTCTCACTTCGGTAGTGAAACACATTACCCCCACGCCAGAACCAAGTCCACCTAGCGGCCCATTCTCATTGTTAAGGAAAGTCATAGGCCAATAGTTGGTTTGCCCCCTTCGAGGAAGCTTGGGGATTTCGCAATGTCTCGTATCTTTCTATTCCATGAGTCATATCGAGCTGTCGTGCCGTACCAGTCAGATGTCGCGAACCGGGGTGGGTATATGTCATGTATCGTGGAGGAAATTCTGTCGTCGGTCACGTTACCTCGTTTAGGCAGCGATCAAGGGCTCATCCTCGCCCTCAGACTCCTTGCTCTTGAAGTCCTCTCTAGGAGCCTGAGGGAAGTCAGAGTCCTTGAGGTTGGTCTGAGCAGCTGACTTGGGCTTCAACTCGGGAGAAGCAGATCGACCACGAAGCATCTGCTGGGCCTTGGCGGTGTAGTCACCCATGTATTGCTTGGTGATCTCGGTTGCCTGAGAAGTGTGCCTGCTGGCGACCTGTCGTAACTGCTCGGTTTGGCTGTTGACCACGTCAGAGACCTGCTTAAGTTGCTGGTCAATGAGCTCCTGGTTGGTGGTGTAGATCAACGGCACGAAGAACAGGAGGGTAGTAGCAATCAATGCGAGACCCCAGTAAGGGACGATTTTCACGAGGTAGTACGACAGGAAAGATCCAATAGCAGCCTGTTACCAAATTATTAGCGAGGCCCTCCACAGCATGATAGACAATATTTCCACAGGATGTACTCACGACGGCGGATGCGGCAACGTTCTCCGCGAACAGGATTCGTTGGGATTCGATAACGAAGAAGTTGATAAGCTCATGGACATCACCGATCAAGGAATCGAGTGTCTCTCGTGGAACGGTATAGTACTTGCGAGGACGGAGCTGGGTAGTAAGACCGTTGCCAAGGATTGCCTTCCCGGCGCCCTCGGCAAGGACGGTGATACCCAGTGTCATCCACGTTAGCTTAAAGGCGTATCGGACAACGTCGAGGTATCTAGCCACGAAGATCAACGAGACGACAGTAACATAAGCAATGGCGGATGCTCCTACAACGGCTTATCAGTATAAAAGTCAAGTAAGGGGAGGCGTAGTCTTAAGAAGCTTACGAGGGTTATTCCACGACAGCAGCTCAGAGAAGAACGAATGGTAATGAGTTAAGGGTTGCCCAGTAGCGGCGGGTTGTGAAGGKGTTTGCCGGGAGTTGGCTAGGTTGGAGAACTCGGCAGATGTCTTCGCACTCTGGTCCTTGACATTCTGGGCAACGGGGCCTGCAGTAGGATGAAGGTTAGCCATAATAATGTCCAGCACAAAAGTAGGAATCAGAGGTAGGGATAGCAATACGTACCAGAAGTGATTTGGTTATAAGCAGCCTGAGCATCTGTGTCGGATGTTGTTAGCTGTCATGATGCAGATCGGTGGGAGGGGGAGTAGCTGTTCTAGCTATGAGACACTACTGAAGTTAGCTGGGCATGACTCTATAACAGCGCGACGATAACACCGCCTTGGAGCGAACAAACTCACCATACTGCCTTTCAAAGTGTCGACTGAGCTGCCATTGGCAGCGGGGTCATTTGCAGAGTCCGCCATCGCGAATGGTCTTTGGTGTTGCGAATGTTATTGTAGCGAAGCGACGTTTCAAGGGTCTGTCTGGTCGGAGTCCCGGATGTGTTCTTAAAATTTGTAGGTGAGCTCCCAGGCCTTTGTCCTTCGAGCACCAACAACAAAGAAGCGACTTACGTGGATGATAAGCTGTTGTGGATTTCGGGTTGGAATTGACGAGTAGCAGAGAGGTGTCAAGAGCAACAGAAGTAGGAGAGTTGTAAGATTTCTCTGCTGCTTGTTTGTGCGGGAGGAATTTCAGGTTTATTGGTAGGGGAGGATAGTGGATTGACCGATCTGGTTGAAGCAGAGCCCAGGCAAATAAAAGGAGTGATTTCATCAAGATTAGCCCAGCTCCGCTGCTTTACTGCCAATGTGGCTAGTGCCTGGTGTTATGACGCCACGCCAGGGCCAACCATGATGCACCTGCCTGCGCGACCAGCCAACCAGCAACCAGCAACCAACTAGAGCTGCTAGATACCTGCGTCTCTGGGTCTCCAAGGTAGGTGCAATTGGCAACGTATTCATTCAGGTGCTACAGTAACAGCCACACCTTTAGCTTGGATACCTAGGTACGAACATGGAAAGAGTCCCTTTTTTTTTCGGCAGCTACCTTATTTAGGTGGGTAGGGACCTCCTAATCGCTTCGAAACGCTTCCAACCCTGACGGTCATCATAGCGCTCTCGTGTAGGTACGTAGGAATTTGTACCCCAAGATCGCTTCAATGTTCTCATCACCCAGATCCAACCAAACGTCACATGTTGTCATCCTATCAAGTCACGATTCCAGCTTGTATAGACATGGATATCTGTCACTTGATGCTCCTGTCCAGAAAATTCCTAGATATATATTAGATCTCTATTGAGCTTTTGCCAAAAATAAGACGTACCATCGTCGCATTCGACGTTGTTGTACTGCGTCTTGTGCGATTCATTTCTAATCCGAAACATCCCTCGCAAAGCTACATAGCACTAAAAGTCCACCCCCCATGTCGTCACTCTGGGATAATAAGCTGCCTTATTGCATGTGATTATCCGCTAGGGCACACGACACCTCCATTCTGCACATTCTAGACATTCTGGCCAACCTCAAAAAAGCTGGGTCTTCTAGCAGGAACCCGTCCCTCGGAGACATCTCGTCGGGTGTGACGGACCCCGAATGACGCATTCTCCCCCATGGGCTGTGGTCATTGTCCTGATTGTCTCTGTCTCTGCCTTGACTTCGTCATCACCATTTGTGTACATTCGTGCCTTGTGGGACTCGCGCGTAGAGACCCAGCTTATCTCTGCCTGCCGAGTGGACAACACTATACAAAATCTCAGTAGGCTACATAATGTATGGGACGCATGCATATGTACCTAATATAGCACTCATGCAGGCACTTCAAGGTCGACAAGATAAGCAAAGTTTTTTGTATTTGGATATCATAAAACTTCTCTTGGTTCGAGCCACCAAGCAAAACTGGTCCCATGTGCCTTTCCAAAGCTGCCGTTCCTCTGCCTCAGGCGTGTTAGGTGTCTGAGCTATGTATGTATACCCCTCTGCTATATGAATGTTGAATGCGAAAAAAAGCCGCCCAGCCAACAGCCCTTGTGTACCATATACAGGGCCGGTATAAGAGATTATGATAAGGTTAGATGAAGCTTATGCGCCGCCATACAGATGCAGACAAGTCGCCATAGAAATGCACGAATTCCTACCCCCACCGCGAATATTCGCTCATGAAATGAAGTGAGCCGACCCCGTGATTCCTACTTTGTTGTGTCGCACGTCGCACGTTACAACATACCAATCAGGCTGTTAAACGCCAGACGACTACTACCGTCGCCAACCCCAAAAACCTCCACCGTTCGCAGTAGACGTCGACGCGCCCGCAGAAGTGGTATTCTTAGCACCACTACCTGCGTCTGATACAGAGGTTGCGAGCCGTCCAATCATCCCCATTGCCGTAGAGGCCACTGTGTTGGTAGGAGTCTCTACCGTGGCAAGCCCGTACGTTTTCCGTAGGTTCTCAAGCTTCTGCTTGTATTCGTCCGCTTCTTGGCGAGCTACCGCTTCGGCTGTTTTAGCCTGCACCAGTTCCAGAACGAGCGCTTCGTGCTCATTCGTCGTAACTGGCTCCGTCTGGGTCCTTACCAATGATCCGGAACGTGAGGCGAAAGCCGATTGTGTGTTGGGTGTGGACTTGCTACGTCCGAGCTTCAATTCACGAAGACCGCTACCAGTACCACTACCGGCGGTCAGATTAGTTGCCGATGAGAACCAGCCTCCAGGCTCTGAAGTCGATCCCGGCGTCTCAGCCGAAGCTCGCACACGCATAGTGTGGACCTGTCTCTCGAGACGTTGCTTGTCTTGGTGAAGATTTCGAACATGGGCATGACTCTCCCGAAGCTGTTCTCGTAATGTGCTGGCCTCCTGTCCGAGTTCATCGATACGGCGATTGAAATCTTGAGTCTTCGACATCTCAATCCTAAGATGTTCTTTTGTCCTGGCCAGTTCATCGCGAAGTTGTGCTTTGGTCAGTAACGAAGATGACCTGCGCTTCTGTCCTTCGTCGACACAAAATCGACCCTCAATCGTTTGTAACAATAGAGATAATCGATCCTCGGTGGGCTTTTCGCTCTCTTTATTGTCTCCCGCTGTGTTATCAAGACTTTTCTCATCCTCTGCAGTCTCAATTGGTGTATTCCCGGCTTGTCTCTTTAACCCGTCCAGCAACGACCTGACAGCCTTCTTGTCTTCGTCTCTTTCCTCTCGCTCCTGTTGGAGCTGCGTGGCCAACAATGCATGGTTCCGTTGCAATTCGCTGAGGGCGGTGAGAAGATCCTCAATCTGGGTGTGTAGATTCTTGTCCGCGGCATTGCGACTCGATTGTTGTTTTGCGACGTTCGCTGTCGATTCGCGAATGGAAGAGTCGTCTACAGTAGACGAATCGCGGGATATGGTGGTCGCGTCGGTGGATGCACTACTGAGGACGCTAGCGGAACTAGCTTCCATGGAATTCAGCGTTGAAGCCAGACTCTGCTTCGAGGGACTTCGGCGCAACATGCTTAACGGTCGAAGCGGTGCGGTGAGACCGGGAGAAAGTGTTCCTGATCTCGGGGAGGAGGTGCTCGTAGTCCATAGACGCCCCAGAAAGCGGGAGGCGGCTGTGGTGACATCGGCCGTTCGCGCGGCATTGGCAGTGGCGATCTTTTCCTCGCGATACCCCTGTTCGAGCTGGGCTAATTTCTCCCTCGATACGACACTAGACAAACTAACGAAATCATCGACAAATTCATCTGCGTTGTAATGATAACAATCCCAGAGGCCGCGAGATAAAAGGAGTTGCATGACATCCTCAAGCTCGGTGCAGGCCAGGATGCGGCTCTGGTTCTTTTGCATGAGCGACAGGGCCACCCGCATGATAGTCTCCGATGCACCTTCGGCAAAGATGACATCGTAGATGCGAAACAACATCGGCAAGGGGCATGTCACGGCAAAAAAGGAGAGGAACCATTGTGAAACGTAGGCCGGATCAACCTGGAGCTCTTCCAAATGGGTCCATAAAGTGGGCAGGTTCTGTCGAAGTAGCTCTCTGAATTGATAGATGCGAACGTGCAGGCCTGACAGGTCAGGTAGGAAGCATGATCGTAGATCGTAATACTCCATCAACCTAGTATCGAGTTTCCTAGTTAGCTTGGCCGTATCTCGCAAGATCATCGTCGACTAAAGTGCTTACCGAACCAGGACGCAAAACGCCTGACTATCGGGCATATGCATCAGTAAAGGACCAACCAGGAAAGCGAGTCCCTGGCAGTATCCAATCTTTTGGTCGTAGAGACTGAAGCATTTCAGAACTCTTCCAAGCATTTTCTGCCCCTCGCCGTCTGGATCTCGGAACATATCCACGCCAGGAAAGCTTCTGCCTAGGTCCTTGCCGATGATACCCTCATAAGGACTCGACTCGCCGCAGAGTTTATCGAACTGTTCCAGTAGGTACCTGTCTCGGGCACCCGCCATGCTCTGCCAGACGACGCCTCGCAGTGGTGGCGGTACTCCCTTTCGGATCTTCTTGGATAGTAAGGTAGGAAGACGGGCAGCCGTCTGCTGGTAGTCCTTGACAAGAGCCATGTAGAATTCAAGGTCGGTCATGGGCGGGGGAGGGAGCACCGAGTATCGTAAGGCCATAGGGGTTGGCCCGTTGACCATGTCTCGCATCTGTGCCATCGATGGCGGCCTGGGTCGGCGTACTGGAGGTTGTTCGATGACCTTCACCTTGACGCTTTTCGGGTTCGTAGCTATTTTATTATTCTCCTGTTCAAGTCGTGCCAAGAGCAATGCCGTGGACTAAATTGTGGAGTATCATGTCAGCATCATCGTCGCCGTAAATCTGGTCTTACTTGACCCAGCCAACAAGTGCTGACTTGACGTGATCAGAGGGTGGGGGCAGATAGATAGAGTGTGCATACATTGTCGTCTTGATCTTTGACTTGTTCGTCTTCCGTCTTCTGCAGCTGGTCCCAATCGACCTCCTCCGTATCGGATTCGTCCATTGAGTCGTCATCGACCGTCGGCTCTTCCGGGATTGTGGGTGTTGTATCTCGGAGTTCCTGTAGTAGGGTTTTGGGAGGGTCAGCCGGAGTCTTAACCTCAGCTTGCGTTTTGATTCCAGCGTGCATCTTGATCTCAGCTTCCGTCTTAATTTCAGCTTCGACTTTATCCTCCGTGGCAACTTCCTCCTCTTTTGCGGGCACCACGCCAGCTGCATTGGTGTCAGCTGGCGCGGTTGCACTTGTAGGTGTACACTCGTGCCCCCATATGCTCTTTCTAAATGGCAACATGTTGGGCGGAAGGTCCGTATTCACCGACAGGGAAGGCGGCTCCGACAATCGAACGGTCACCATCGAATCGTGCTCCGGTATTCTACGTTGGTCTTTCTCAACCGGCGACTTGATCGAGTTTGATTCGGCCCAAGTCGGGACCGAATTAGTAGGTGAACTTTCATTTTGACGCTGGATCTCGGGGTCCCGCTCCATCACGCGGCGCAGGCCCTCGGGTTGAAATCAAGGTGGTCGGTAGGGACTGGAATGGCCGTTGAAATTTTCCACAACCCAGCGTGATTCTTGTCAGTCTTCCGAGGCTTGAGCCTTATCCGCCTCTAGCCTTAAATCGATCTTCAGTCTCGTAGAATGGTGCATCGACGGGGAAGAAGAGGAATGGCTTCGGCAAGCGGTGGGTGTGATTAACGCTATTCGCGGTAGCGGCTGTTTACCTTACGAGGCAAAGTTCGAGATGGTTTCGTTAACAACCCATCAACAGCGTCTACCCAGCCCTTGGGCGCCGTTCCGCCAAGCGGACAGGGGGAGCTGGATAGAAGTGGGCTCGGTTCAGGGATTCAGGAGACAATCGGCTTGTACGTTTCCCTCTTTGTTTCGTCGAGGGGKCAAGATCGATGCTTGACAATGGGTTGGGTTTAGAAAGAGATAGTCCAAGATTATGCAATGCCAATTGCTAGTCGAGGTAAGGGAACGTCGGTTTGCAGGTGGATGCTGCCTCAAAACGACTGGTGTGACATTTAAAGGAGTGGATTTGTGCTAACGGAATAACCATTAAAGAATGACTATGTACGAATGTTCCCTCTTGATTGCTTGGGTAGGGATGTGTTGAACGAATGAGAATCACTTTAAATGGAAACAAGACCTTCCCTTTCCTGCCAACGACTCATAGCGAAAGGAGGGCATTCACAGAATGGGGAGGAGAGGTGACCGAGCTAGACGAGACGAACTCCCCTATCCTGTTAGGTTACATCCATCCCATATCGCGGGTTTAATGAGTTACACCTACTATTTAACGCGTTCTTCCAATTGGGACGGTGAATGGGCACTAGAGCCCCGTCCCTGCATTAGCACAATTTATGTACACTATTTGACCCTTGAATCCTAACGACTTTCCCCTTAGATCCAAATATGCAAAATCCATACATGTATCCAGCCACCGCTCATCAGCCCTGTTATATCATTTGCATTCCTCTTCTGCCTCATATATCATTCACATGCCTACAATTAGATCACATACTCACTAGCTGTAAGGGACTGTTCACGTACGATGGTTATGTAAATATCTACTTTTGTACACGACCGTCTGGATATGCCCCTGTTTGGTAAAGCAAGTTCCAAAAGCGAATCGCCCTGCATGATTGGATTCTGGAAGAGCCGCTCTCTCGCATAGTCCCGCGACATTAGCGCATAAACTTCCCCACTCAAGCCTGATCGAGCTGGCCTGATATGCTTTACCGAACTTCCTAGCGCCTTGTATGATGGAGTTGCACACTTGATAGCTTTAATACCAAGTGCGCTAGTAACCAGCACGCAGAAAGATTTCATTTTTATAATATTGATGATTTAGGTACGCTTTTGTTGGAGTACTACTTCTAATATTCTAGACGAATTACCTCCAGCTTTACTGTTTATTTATTCCTAATTACGTGGCAAGGTTTGCGTCTACGGGACCAACCGCAATCCTAACTTGTCAAGTTAAGGGATGATGCTCTGAC
Source organism: Hypoxylon sp. E7406B (assembly GCA_000931505.1). Taxonomy (NCBI): domain Eukaryota; kingdom Fungi; phylum Ascomycota; class Sordariomycetes; order Xylariales; family Hypoxylaceae; genus Hypoxylon; species Hypoxylon sp. E7406B. Next base: position 491,789 of record JYCQ01000010.1, read on the forward strand.
GAGGGGCATGTCGTTCCATGCCGATAACACTTTTACCGAAGTATAACATAGCAAATATCAGACGACACGCTCTCACCGTCTATTCAGACCATTACTCCCTTGTTATTCGTCCATGGTCAAATTTGCAAACTCCGTTGCCTTTAACTTGATCAGGCAACAGTCGAGCTCTGTGCCTAGTAGTTTACCGAGTAAGCAGAGTTTAACCTAAAACAGTCAGTATACCAGAAGTGCGAAATCTATACAGGTACCTTAGGTAGGTAGATAACCAAATACCGGAGGTGTCTATATTCAGCTAGAATTTTGAGGAGCCTTTCATAGCATGCAAACTATAGAGTCCTGAGGTTACCTATATAGGTGATCTAACGAAAGTAAACCACCAGGAGCCCCCATTCCGACACTTAACGCCGACGCCCGTAAGCCCCTCTTCGAGGCCTCAATATCATCACCAAAAAGAATTCCTTGATCTCAGCGGGGTATTTTTCTATACAAGGCGTAGCAGAACATAATATACCATCGGGAAAGGAAGCCAACCCATCCAAGCCAGAAACTTCGGACGTCCGTATATATTAAGTCCATTACCAATGTTGATCTACCCTCAACTCCAAGTAGCAGGGTCTTGCTTACAATATCTTCCAACGGCGTCAGGTGTCTCTAGGATCCTGCCATCATATTCATCCCAGTTGGCGGCCCCGAAGTCGCCATTTTTGGTGTCTTTTGCTTGCCAGGGATGGGGCTTGGCTGCCCAGGAGTTCGAGTCCCAGGCTTCGCCACGTTAGCCGGTTGTGTGCCTTGTCGCCCAGAAGCGACTGGAAATGTTGGCTCCTTATTCGGATCGATCCCTGGGTAAAGGCTTTGAAGTTTTTTATATAACTCTTGAATATACTTAGCCGTCTCTGTCCGGTCTGGGGCCTCTTGGCTCTCTGATCCATCTGGCGCTGCTATCATCTTTAACTTGATACTAGTATTCAAGGGTGGTGCCTTCAGATATGTAGGGCATGGCGCAGCTGTAACATTGCCCTTTTTGTCCGCCAATGCTGCCAAATATGTTAAGTTTGTCTGAAGTCTCCGCATACAACTATGAGAATGAGTCATTATCCGCTCCAAAGTATTCTGAAGTATCCTGAGTTATTCTTACTGGAGGTAGTCTTGTGCCAACAGGTCTTCCTCCTCTGTTGACTTCTTCTCTGATTCATTCGTATTGGTATCAGCGCCATTGGACGACGCTCTCTCCTTTTTTAATATCGATTGCGTGTTCTGAATTTGCATGGCCTCAAGCAGGAGCTCATTATTTATCTCCAGAATCACGCCGACTCTTTCCTTATCTCTAGAATCCGAACCAGGACTTAAAGGTGTTGACCCAGATGCGTTATTAGGGCCGTTGCTCTGAGCTGACGCTGGGAACGTTGGGGTTTGCGGCGTCTGAATATTATTAGCAGACGGTTGACTGTGAGGTTGCTGTTGTGCGTTGTTTGGCGTCTGGCTCTGGGGTATAGCATGCGCGTTTTGTGGTGTCGATAACGGATGTTGCTGTGTATTCGACGCGCTATTCGGAGTCGGAGTGCTCTGAGGAGGCTGACTTTGGAAGGTTCGTTGAGGTGTGGGAGTCGATATGCCGGGTGTATTTGACTGAGGCGGCTGCATACGTTGCATCATTTGCTGCTGTTGCTGCTGCTGCTGTGGATTCATGCCGGGGTGCATTGGAAAGCCAGACATAGGCATGCCGCCTCCCATCGCATAGTTGGGAGGGATATTCATTTGCGGCGCGACAGAGCTAGGAACGCCAGCGCCATATGGTGAGTTTGTATATGGGGGCTGATAGTTAGGCACTAAGTGAAGAATCAGCTCATTAGTATAATAAAGATTAATCAGTAGGACGAATAAGCGTTAGATGGTTGCGCTTGTATCGATTGGGCCAGCGCAGAAGCCACAGAAAGACAAGCTACGCGACAACTGGCATCTCGTTTCCCGGATATGCTGTGTGAGCATGCTAACAGCCGCCTTAGACAGCAATATGGAAGATTACGGGAGTGGAATGTGGCTAAGGAGACAAAGAAGCGTGACGGGAAGGAAAGGTGCTTACTCGGACCATTGGCGGCGGCCATGTGCGGCATACCGGTATTTTGCATCATTCCTGCAGGACCAGGACCTGGCATCATGTTAGGAGCACCAGGGAAGGCAACTCCGGGTTGCGCGCCCATAGGGAAATGCTGAGGATTGTACATCGAAGCCTGGTTGGGAGGACCTTGACCGGGCTGCAAATGAGGGTTCTGAGAAGCTGAGTGTGGGGCACCACCATTGTATTGTGATCCAGCAGGAGGAACAGCATTGGGAAAGCCATAGTTTCCTGCGTACATGGCTCACGATAGGCTGGCACCACGCTGGCACAGCTGGCAGGGCTGGGCGGCGTGGGCGTGACGTGGGCGAGGGCAGATCTGGGACGGGACTCGTTGGGGCTCAGATTTGTTCACCACAAGCGAATGTGGTGTGTCGCGCGTTTGTGTGGGGTGCGTCCGAAAATAGCAAGGGGGTATGGCGATCAAATGCCAACTATGCGCCCCGAGAACCTCTCCCGAGCCAAACAACGAGACCGAGGTGTCACTCTATTAAAACGTTAAAACGTTAAACCTTGAATATAGTCTGATCTTTTCTTTTCCCAGCCCACCGGTAGGGTCGAATGTTCAGTCGACTTAGTACCGAGTAGATCACCCAATCCGAAAGCCGCAAAGCAGAGCACAGCGCGGTTCCATGCACGGATTGCACCTTAAGCGGCACCACGCATACTATACCTAGGTATGAAGGTACCTAGAGGGATATAGGCGTACGTAGGGCCGAATAGCTGATGTACTTGTACAGTACCAAAGCAAACTGTACCGAGTGTGTGAGTGGGAGAAGCTAATGCCAGGTCGGCCCAGGGTTCTTCTCCTTGAACTGACACCTTTGGCGTCGTCTCGTGCGTAGTATTTTCCTAGACACAGAGCAAGGATTCGTTATGAAGATGAGTCAAATGACAAGGCAGCTAATATGAGCGGGACCACGGTGTGCGTAGTCTGGGTACGGGACGATGATGCCAATTCGCCAATCTGCAAATCTCATCGGGTCTCCCGCGTGGGCCAGCAGATTGAAGGTCCAGTCTGCAAGTGTGTACGAAGGTACAGTGGATGTATCGAACGCCAGGTCTTGGAAGTTGCCGGCCAGCCGCGGTTAGTGTAGAGAACTACTAATAAAGATCGGTAGGGGGAAAAGGCTGTGACAGGACGGCCCTATGCAGTCGTAGCAAGGATTTGCCCTGTGGGACGTATGCCACTGTGGACGGAGGATGCGTCAAAATTGCTGGATGCTGGACGCTTGTGTTCCCGTCAGAAACGAGGTTCGCTCAGGTGTGCTCGGGTAGGTAATCGGGAGGTAGCAATCATCACCTTCGGGCACATAAGGGGCTGGTGGGTGCGTCTAGGCTAGAGATTTGTGACTGGAAGATATGCGAGAAATCAGGGAAAACAGTCAGCAAATGGGAAAAGCTTCTAGAAAGGTTGCAGGTGGCGCTCTCCTGTACGGCAATTTCTGACGGGCGAGCGCAGGCACATGGGGGTGGGGCCCGAATTGTGCTTATCTGCTTAGACCCTAGCTCCTCCACTTTTCCCATCGACTCTCGCAATTTTGATACTCAACTACTCGCATACTACTACCTAACATGCCTTACCGAGTCTATCTCGTACGAGTCGAAGGGCAGCAATCCATCCAATCCCAGGAAGGCCTCTATGTTATGCTCTAGTTAAATGATATCAAGCCGATTTGGTGTCGGTGTCTGGACTGTCCGGAGCCAACACGGGAAGCTATCATGTGTTGTGTTCAAACATTATCCTATGGGTCCTTCTCCACGACGACACGACGACACGACGAGCCGACGAGCGCAGAGAGGTAAATAGATAGTGTTCCTTTTAAGACACAGACACTAGCCAAATATAAACTCTCTCCAATTCCTACCCAGCTGTTCAACGCCCTCTCGCAGGCCCCATCCCTTGATCTTGCATATTCTTCTGCATATTTCCTCTAGGTACTGATCCATCTGCTCCCCTGCCGTGTGGAGGTCGCTCTCGACCAATATGCGATCATCAGGCACGGCGCGAATTGCCTCCTCGGCCTTGTCTCCACCCCCTGTGCCCCAATTTATCACAATTGAAAATGAGAAGAATACCTTTGCTGGTACTGAGGGATGAAGATACTGCTTAACAACTTCAACGGGTCCACTGAAAGAGTGCATGCAGATCCGTGGGGGATAGGGCTTCGGTCCTTGCTTGCCGGGAGGGTTTGCCTTTCTTGGATTTTGGTTGGTAGAATTGGTACTACCTTCATCATCCATCTCATCTTCAGATGAGCTAGAAAAATCTTCGGCCCCCTCGGCAACTCGTCTCTGGTCTCTTCTCGAGAGAACCACTTTCTCGTGTCCTTTCCATAGCTCAGCTATGGTGTCGTGTAATACTCCGTGTGCCTGTACTCCGTGAACACTGACCGCGCGGCCCATCTCACCTGCGAGTCGCAGCTGAGCTTGGAGGATTGCAGCCTGGTGGGACATATGAACCCGGTGAGGGCTTAGCAATCTGCCTTCCCGGCCCCCAGGTGTGAGTCCTTCGTCGCGTTGGGCTTCATGAGCCGATGTCCAGCTTTGCGGAAGCCGGAATGCTTTATCTAAGCCAACTTCGCCAATTAGAGCTAGAGGATGCTTCTCTAGACGAGATCTAGTTTCTTGCAAAAATTCCGACAAAGGTCGCGGATCTGGGAGACCTTCGCTAAAGGACACATCTTTTGATGAAGGCGACGGGGCTAGGACTTTATCGTAATGCGATATCTTGCCAGATGAGGTTCCATCGAACGTTGGGTTGGAGAGATCGTCATAAATCTGGTAGGTAAACCATGGATGCCAACCAAAACAGGGGACTAGACGCCCTTCATCGGAAGAGCACGGCGACATAGTCATATTACCGTCTTTAACACCATGCCGAGAGGCTACATCGGACACTAGGTCTTGATCTTGGGACCTTGTAGACATGACAGTTAAGACACGTGCTTTCATGTCCGGTATGCTTGCTATTGACGCCATCGTGTCAGTTGGGTGACAGTGGGCGTCGAAGACCCCAGCGTCCCAAGGGAAAGGTTCCAAGGGAGTACCCGCATCACTATGCAATATTGGCGCCCCCGGAGCTGAGTGCTCTGGCTCCTCTGAATGCTGTTGACACATTGTGTTAAACTAGCTAGGTCTCTTCGGTCCCTAGCTCAGTTGCCCAAAGACTTCGCATACACACATAAGTGCCTATATGGTATTCCACAAATAAGAATTGGAATTATCAGCACAAAATGAGCGGATTTTGTGAGCGGACCCGTATAGTTGGAGCTGTGTGATACTGGAGTCTAGGTGACGCTCGAGGCACAGCAGGGTTAATGCTCCTAGAGTCAACAAATTAAGACTCGACGTTTGCTAATCCAGGGTTTAGGATCTTAAGATTTCATGAGGCTCGTCTTTAGTGACATACGCTGTAGATCTAGGTTTAGGTTAGTCACCTCACTAATATCACCATTACGACAAGATTTAGTCGAACTGCAAGTGGCATATCATGTAGTGGCTGTGACTCACGTAGAAATCGAGATAGCAAGCAGGCAACCGTCTACTATGATACGGACCACCACACCCAGATTCCAACACTAATTTGCGATACGGTTTTTTAGGGCTTCCCGCGTGATATGATATGATTCTTTTGATGGGTGGTTTGCATCTGAAGATTTAAGAGGCCAACTTGAAAATCTGGGAAGAGCTTTGCAGTCGCATTCGCCAATAAGTGTGCCCATTGGGAATGGAAATACAACTGATTGGCCGTATTCGTGTCAGAGAAGACCCTGCTTACCCCTCGTGACGTCAGCGAGCACCGCCGTCTTTATCGCCTCTTCCCTCAGTGAATAATAGCTCAGATATGCACTACGTCTAGAGGCAAGATTAGGTATTATATCCACAGAACCCTTAAGCCGGGGTAGAACGGCTCCAACGGGCTGACTAGTGCCGATCCCATGCCTACATAGGTAGTAATCGAGGAAGTTCTACATATTTGTCCTTCCTCTTATCGGATGAAATAGAAAATATAATACTTTTATCCATATTCAATTGATGGAATTACATATTCATCAAATACTCGGTTGATAACAAGAGTTCCCGCCACCTAGTCGCCGCTTAGCCGGTCGAATATCGAGGGTAGGCTGGTGATAGTACCAAGGTACCTCAGCTCTACTGTCGACATGTGAAAGTTGCTCGGCGCCGTCTTAACTTCGAGATAGCGGCTGTCGAAACAGAGAAAGTTTGCTACACTACACCTATCATGATCGAGACTAGGAATAGAGTGCCTTAGCCTCGAGCTTCTTGATGCTTTATTACAACATTTCCCCCTTGGCCTTCTCCTCCTCTGTGTTACCATCGTCCGGCATTTAACGTACCCCTTGCCTCATTTCTAACATCGACCGATGCGAATGTGACTGAGACAACCGGGCTGACCCTTAAAAGCAAACGACCATGTGAACCGATAGATCTCTCGTGATGCGAACAAACTCGTCTGAGACAACAGCTAAGGCAGTCCCGATGGCCGCCTTCAACCCTCTTCAATTGTTCATATTTCCATTCCTCTTTTTCGTCGCCCTCCCGCTCGCGCTCTGCGCCGGGTTTACGACCATCTTGGCTTTTATGGTCTTATTCTTGCGTCTGTTTGTCGCATATTTTGATGTCGGACTAGAGACTCTCCGCTACGTCTTAGTCGGCCATCCCGCACACGCCCGCCATATGGCGTCGCAGCGGACTCCCTTGGCCTCACCAATCCCATCAGAACCCTCCCCACCGTCTTCGCCCGAGGTTCGACATAGACGCAGACGTCAGAGGCAAGGCAGCGCTAGCGTGAGCAGCGGTACTGTCACACCTGTTGGTGGTCTTGATGGACTTGCTCTAGCCCCTAGCATGGGGCTTGAGAGGGACTTCGAGGGCGTAGGCGGATGGAGACTAGACAGCGTGGATGTCGACGCAGACGCCGCGGACGAATACCAATGGTATAACCTCAATTCACGACTGGAAATCCCCGACCGCCGCCATCATTTCAGATCACAGAGTGGAGGCGCGGTACTATCAGGGACCAGCGGATTAGGCCTTTATATGAAAGGCATGAATACGACATCAGCCTACGGTGCTGATGGACTACGTATCTATACGTCGCCCAATAGTTCGAGGTCGAGAACACCAACAAGTGGCAAGCCACGTGGGTTCACGAAACTTGATGAAGATGGATATTTCCCTTCCTTACTTGAAGGGAAGCATGTGAAGATTGGCCGATGACAGGAATGGTTGAAGACAGATAAAGCAGATCTGAATACTGATTAAGGAAAGGATTTAACGAAGGCAAATGACATATGTAAAGATCACCTGGTTGGAATAGAAAAATCGGCGTTTTGTATGATATTTTATAGCTCTAGGTAAGTAATATGCTCTTTAGGATGGGGTTAGGATTCGATCAAGGTCAAAAGTTATGGACAATAGGTTGGGTTTGGGTGTGGTCAAAATAGAAGCACCAAGCTCAAGGATGCTTCATAATTGAATTGATTGTCGGTCGTAAAACAGTCTGTAGTTTGAAATCATGGTATCCTATAACGAAGAGCGCCCAACGCCGTGCGTTTAACCCCCATCACATCAACCCCATGTGGCTCATTCAATCAAGGAGCACGGTTTAGCTCCAGCTTCAGAGCGTTTGCCAGAAGTAATTGGCGTAGAAGAATCGCGAAAATTTCTTGTCCATGTTTATAACATGGACGTCGCCTTTGCGATCATTCCGCACGATGGCCCTCGAGAACTCGCCGTCCTTCTCATCTCGCTCGAGATCGATACCCAGACTCCTATACACCTTAAGGCGTAATAATACTTCGTCATCGACGGGGTCCCGTCGCTTGGCAGCCTCATCTGGCGATCCCTCTATTCCCTGCAGTTCTAGCTCTTGTAGGCGCGCCGCTAGATCGGCTTGCTGCGAGGACAGACGCTCAGCTTCCATCTCTAGGTCAGACACTGCCTTCGCGATGCGGAACTTCTGGGTATCGAGACGCGATATCTCGGATGCGTGCTCGGACGATGAGTGGGCCGATGTGAGCTCTTCATGCTGTGTCTGTAGAGTGTTGAGAGAACGGGCGAGCTCTGATGAAGGATCTGTCAGTATTGACTCGATAATGCAATTGGACACATGCAGAAAATCATACTCTTCAGTGATGTTTCAGCTTCTTTGATTCGTAGTTCTCGAGCCTGCTTCAAAGTGGAGAGCGAGTCACTAATGCGCGAGACAGCGAGCTTGTCAGGCGCAATGTTGAAATTGTTGATAGTATGGTGGATGAGCTGTGCACTGTCAGTATCGAACTAAGAAATCCAGATGTCGTGAATAGGAGCATCATACAGTGGCGGGATCCTCGTCAAGAAGCATGATGATGGTAATGGTAACAAATCAATTTGATTATATGGAAACAACGAATAAGTAGTTATTATCGTGCAGGACTTGGTTTATCTCAAGTATATCGTCTTTGTGGTTGAGAGTCCGAGTATTAATTGAGCCGCGGGTTGTTTTGTCTGCTATCCAGGTCGCGATATCACCGGGACGACTGATAAGACCTGAAAAGGTACGTACTGTACTTGGCGCATTCATTATGCGTCATTGGCGCCACATTTGGACCACTTCCTGGCGGGTGACGGCTTTACTGTAGAGCTCCCGCCACATTCGACCAACTTTATCGTCGCTACCTGGTACGATTCCTCAAGCTTCCAGATTGTCTTCACTTTCTACATACCTATGTACCTACTTAAGCGCTTACATACCAGCTCGCGGGATATCTAGCATATAGTCCAATAATTCCATCCCCTCAATATTCCTGTTCCTACTTCTCGGCGCACAACTTGAGTTGTAACAATAAAAACTAATCGAATCTCGACAAGATGACGGCACTACCTTGTAAGTGTGTCCGTCTCTAGAAGGCTCGCTCTTCGTAATACTCGGGAAATCGCAAGCCTCTACTAACTGTGCTTCTTTGTACTAGACGCCGTCGACGCGGAAACGTATGACTTCCTTTGTAGATCCTTCGCTCCGGCTCGTCGGCTAACTTCTACTTGAGTAGCCCGTTAAGAGAAGCAGAACTTGAAACTCTGCGAACACAGTATGAAAAGGAGGGCGAAATGGCTGGTATCCAAACGAAATTCAACTATGCATGGGTGAGTTAACTTAGAATTTGGCACGAGGAAGATGGGATCCCCTCTAATAACAATTTGCTCATCGCCTTCCGCAGGGCCTAATCAAATCTAACGCTCGGAGCGACCAACAACTGGGAGTGCGTCTGCTTTCGGAAATATTTCGAGTGTCACCCGAGCGCCGCCGTGAATGCCTCTATTATCTCGCACTAGCCAACTATAAGCTGGGGAACTATGGAGAGGCAAGGCGCTACAACGATTTGCTGCTGGATAAGGAACCCGCCAATCACCAGGCAGCCGACCTGCGCAGATTAATCGACGACAAAGTAACGAAGGAGGGTCTGATGGGTGTCGCAATCATAAGTGGCGTGGCCATTGCCGCTGGCGTGGTAGGTGGAATTTTGTTCCGAGGAAAGAGGCGGTAGAATCGAGCCGGAGTTTTCGGACAGGAAGCTCGCTGGATGATGAGCTGTGGGAGGTTGTTTATAAAGTTATAATGATGATGGCGTTTCACTGGCTGGCGTCGGAGGAACACCCCCTATCATTACATGCTGTCGATGTCTGCCTTGAGGGTAAAGGGACGGTTTGCTGAAACGCCGGTTTGGATTTTTGCGCGATAGCATTAGGCCTCGGCATATACACCAGGGAATCATACACTAGATCCTACCTCTCAGCTCCACACTGAATGGGAATCGGAAGTCGATCAATCAGAAGGAGTGATTCAGTAGTTTTGAGTGATACTACTATCAAGCCCACGACAACGCCTGACATTTCCTTGACTGGACGTGACCATATCCATATGATATTGGGTGGTTAATATTGGCAAGTTATACTAAATCATACCAATATACCTACCAATATCCAGTCCGAGCCCCAGAACCCCTCAAGACGTATAATGCTAAATAGCTCCTATTTAAATACACTAACAGGTACCCATAAAGAGAGACAGGGCATAACACATGGCGGTCAGTGGATGCGCCACGATCCATTACATCTGAGTGGCCCGTGGCTGTGCTGTAGTTGCTGAGTGGGTCCTTCAAATTGCCCCGCGGTACGTGTGGTACACCCTGTAAATGACGAAAGCACCACAGCGTTTCTTGGGGCAACTCCAAGGTACTTCCGATCGGGAGGTCTGACTACTGCCAGCTGGGGCTTGGATGCGCATCATCTGGCGTCAAACACCCTCAAATCACAAAGAACGCTTCGATAATATACATATTTAAATAATATCCAGCCATCGGAGGACAACTCTCCAAGCTCAGCCCGGGAAATCCCTGAGCAGTCCTGAAAAATTACATAGACCAAGCCCGGTACTCATGGACGCCGGATCTCAGGTCTTCCATTGGATTCCGATTTCAGCTACCATCCGTTGAACTCCCTGCGGACGAACGTATCCTCAACCTCCCCCAATACAAACCGAGAGCAACCTTTACGGTCGATTTGTCAGTTTGTCAATACGGGCTTGACATATTCTACTGTCCCGTGACGTTCCCTTACTGCCAGCTACAAGGTGAGCCACACTCTATGCCATACTTACAAGCCTCATCTCTTGCTGATTGATAATATAACAGCTGTCGCGAGCCTGCCTCCTGCACCACCCCTAGTTCCTAAATACGCCTTGCCAGGTATTTGACCAACCCAACCGTGCAGCTGCATGTATCCCAGCATAGCAAAGTTCAGACACCCCACATCAGCCTCACCAACTTAACCACCTTCATACTTTGGTCGCCGTCCACCTAGCCGAATTCCTGAAAATACAGTTTCCTCTTGGAATCAGAACTACCCGACGGTCGCTAGTAGTCAAACTATCGTCCTACCACTCTGGCGTTCCGAGCGCTTCGAGCAACAGGCCTAGCTATTGGCCTCGGACTCACTGCCCTTGCCGCCTATCGACAGTCCAGGCAGGGCCAGATGGCGTCCAGAAACCATCTCGATGCGACTGCCGATCGTGAAGTCGTCTACTGTCATAACTGCAAAAATGAATGGTACAAAGATGAACGCCCAAATACCCTAGAATGCCCCAGCTGCCACAGCGAGGTTACAGAGATAGTACGTTAGCTGATATCCGTGATAATTGCATCCTACTAATAAGCAGCTAGGTTTCAGTGGAAAATGACCCTCGAGAAACACACGATGATGACTCGCTGCCTGATTTAGAGCGCTATCGCCACCCCCTCCACCATCATCATCATCACTTCGATTCCGATGACGAGGAGGACGACTTTGAGGAACATATGATGAATGGCCCTCATGGGTTCTTTAGCCATCGAACTATCTATCGGTCCCCTGATCGTCAGGGCCTCGGAAATGGACCACACGAGGGCGACCAGATAATTCGTAGATTTACGGAGTTGTTAGAGGACATAGGCGGGCCTAACAGGATCGGTCGCTCTGGTGGTGACACATTATTTCCTAATTCATCMCCTCCACGAGTCACACTCCAAAGATTCTCCGGCCCTGGTTTCTCAGGCGGTGTTAGCAGCTTTACTATTAGTACTGGTTCTGCAAGAGCTCGTCCTGACGCCAACTTGGGATCTGGAATGGGTCATGACGACCCGTTTCAAAGGTATGTTCCCCCTTCCTCACATGTTATCTTTCGATTTACCAGACTTTACATGGTCCACTTTTATTGACTGATATTAACCGTTAACAGGGTGTTTGGGAATATAATGGGAGAGATGGGGCCCCCTCCCATAGGCCGTGATATGCCTCCGAACCACAATGGTGGGGACGGCAATGCTCGCCAGGCGGACTTTACGATGGCCTTCAGCCAACTCATAGCAAGCCTTATAAACCCTCACGTGGTTCATGGAGATGCTGTTTACTCTCAAGAAGCATTAGACCGTATTATCACAAATCTAATGGAGGCAAACCCTCAGTCAAACGCCCCACCGCCTGCTTCAGACGAAACCATTGCCAGACTACCAAAAAAGAAGTTGGATGAGGCAATGCTGGGGCCCGAACTGAAAGGCGAATGCACCATCTGTATTGACGACATGAAGTTAGGGGACGAAGTCGTCGTGCTGCCATGTAAGCACTGGTTTCATGAACAGTGTGTGGTCTTATGGTTGAAGCAACATAACACATGTCCTATCTGTCGCGCCCCTATTGATGGTGAGACTGCTGCTCGTCCCGGTGGCGCTGCCCCAGCCTCGAACACACAATCCGGCTCATCCGGCATGTCCTCTCACTACAGAAGACCTATTCCGCCGAGTCGTATGAGATCAGACCCAGCTGGCCCCTCGGGTCGGCAACAGTCGTCTCGAAGAGACTCAAACTCACCCCCTATGTACTCCGGTTCTTCACAGCCATCTAGGGTTAGAAGCCCTTCACCTTCTAGTCGTCGTTCGGCACAGAGTGAGAGAGCTCGTGATGCCAGAGGTTCCTCGAGCGGTGGTCCTCTACATTGGATAAGAGACCAATTTAGAGGAGACAGGCGCTCGTAAACCGTCTCTTTATATGAATCCTGGACAATGCTCCGCCGGCAATGGTCGGCGGTGCATTAGACGTTAGGTCGTACATTCAATGAAGACCTCGGTTTTGATGGAGACACCCGGTACGATTTTATGAATTATGTAATCACACTCTTTACCCGAAGAATGGCATGTCCAATGACTTTAATATGGCCTTCTGGTTTCACTCACGGCCATTATCCCAGTGTTTCACTGTGGATCATCCTCAATAGATAATTTTCGTCTAGGCTTTTCCCTCGCCTGGCACTAAGGATAATAGGGGTATGCGAGAGGTTGTGGAGCAGACGCACAATTAGCAAGGAGGTTAGGTTGTGAACAATTAGAGATTGTTCAGGAGTCAAAAGTGAAAAATGGACAAGAAACCTCGCGGTGGGTTGATAGATCTCGATGCCTTGATGATTAAGCAATTGCAGCAATGAATTGACATGTTCATGGCTTAGCATCAAAAGAAGTGCGTTTTTAGTGAAAATCCCCATCATTGTGCTAATTAACAGTTCTTTGAAATAACCACGTATCCTAAGGTCGCCCTACCACGCTCTAACCTAATATTTATCTCGGTTACCTCGATCGAAGTAACCCCTAGAAGTGCTACCCAAAAGACATGCTCCTTTACGCCACTAGGTTATAACAAGGCTTTGTAAATCATAAAAGAATTTGTTCACTGTTAAGGTTCTGGCTCAATTGATTATAATGATTTTATTATCTACGAGCTAATGAATAAAGCCCTAATTATCATGAGCCCTTTGTCTTGTAGACAAACCCATTGCCAATCTCACTTGACAAAGAAATTGTTACATGAAGAGGCTATGAATAAATAGTCGGGAGGCCCGATGTAATCMCTTCACCAGTGTCAATTTCATCTAGTCATGTTTGAGTATAATACCTACCTGATATATTGATATTCCCCTAAGCCGGCCAAGGCCGAGTACGTTTAGAGAGATGAACATCCACTATATTTACGTGGAACGATCCCTTTTTACTACAGGTAGGCTTATGGAATATCTACGCTAATATCACAACCAACAGTTAGCGGTCTACTACAATCACTACAATATTCAAGACATTTCGAGATCATTTACTTGGCTTAAGATTATGGGATACGTTTATTATCCTATGGAGTTGTCTAACTAAGTTAGAGACCTAAATGCCAGCTGATCACGGCAAATAGATATCAAGACGAAACTGAACCAAACTCCCGACTTCCATGGTACTTACGGCGAACTTTGATGCGTGGGTATTAGTGGTAAACCATATCGACGGTTGAAGTGGCAGGKGCCAGCATCTTATAGTTTCAACCCGTCATGAGGATCCTTGGAGATACCAAGGCTAACACGATATAGTCATGTCGATGGTATCGTTGGGAAAGGACATAAAGGACGAAGCCAAGGGGGGTACTTATCCTACGGTCAGCACGGAGCTAACTTACGTACGACAGAGCTGCCGGTACGGCCTGGCCAGGATCCGGATCTGAATCGGCACATAAGTGTCGACTACGAAGTCCATATCCACCCCATACCCGTACTTGTCGCTGCCCTTGTAGTAGTACCCGTTCCTCGAGAGGAAGTAGTACACGTCACCTACCATGGCCAGGCGTGCTACTAGCCCCGCCTGCAGACGGGGAGTCCGTCCCGGCAGGTCCACGTACACGCCCTCGGCGATTGCGAGCGCGTAGATGTGCTCGTCCGGGAGGGGTCTCCGGTACTCGATCGCCTGATGCGCCTGCGTCCGGAGGACGGACGCGGAGGCCGCGGCTGCGAGCTCTCGCACACGGCGTCGAAACTCCCGGTGGGCATTTATTTCCGCTCCCGCTTCTTGGGCCCGCCGTTGGGTCCTCCGGCGCAGCACGAGGAGCCTTGCGAAGGTCCGAACGAGGGCTATGAAGCCGAGGGTAGGTTCGCTGTTGCGTCGACGGCTGGGCTGACGGCTGGACATGATTCGTGATCAGTTGAAATTTCGAAGTGAACTGTGTGTAAGTTTGATTCTCTGTGGATACGTACTCCTGATGTTCGTAGCGATGTGATGAAGATGTGCGTATGGTAAGTAGCGGTTACTACAACACAGAAGATGACCCGATCAAACTTAGCCTTAGCGGAACTTCACTACTCTTTTATCTTGGCCGAAAAACGATCCAAACGATGCCATTGTTTCGTCATAGGACTTCTGTTTCCTGGGGAGTCGATACGTTCTCGAACGTAGTGAGCCCATAGCTGATGGTGATGGTCGACAATGACTTTGTTCGAGGTTAGTGCAACCCGAGATATAACAGAGGAGATTGTATAGAAACTAAACATCACTATATACACTATATATAGGGGCTCTTTCCAATATCGGACTGTGCCTACGGACAGTTAGATGGTGTTGGATCTATTGGACATGGAACCTCATATTCATGTAACCTAGGAGATCTACTCTTAACAAATGTATTCCAGTCCCTAAATTATACAAAAGTCGAGAGTTTTCCACAATAAAAGGTCCCGCAATGCATAACAGAAACATCTTAATATCAAAAGAAAATGCTTTTTTCTCACAGAAAAGCCAAAAAAAAAAAAAGTTGACCCAAGGAGTGCACAGTGAATACACATAAAATGATTTAAAGAGAGATCTAAAGACGAGATAATGAACCACAACTATTCATAATCCCGTTACTAATCCCGCCTCGCCGTTTTCTAATACGTTTCATATATTTTAAGTAATGCTTTATCTAATACATCTAGTGCGGTTTACTTCTCTCACATAATCATGGTAATCACATTGTTCACACTGTACGGCATATTCGTTCGCATTCGGGTGTCAATATTTAGGTCAGGAGTATTAGGTGTCTATCTACGTTCTATTATGCTCTTCTACTGCGTGATTCCTATCCGTCCTGTGTCAAAAATAGAGTATCCCGTGCTGCAAATAGCAGTAAGACTCGTTAATTACTTCTTAGGGGATTTTAACCGGGGAGGTTCGCTCAATAGGTGTACCGTCACCGAGCCACCATCCTTCTGTGCTTTTGTTGGATTACAGAGGGTAGGAGGGCGCGGATAAGCCGTTTGGCGGCTAGTCTGACTCTTAGCTGTCAAGGCCTTTGTGCTGTGAGCTTTGCCCTTCGGCACTTTGCTTAAAAACAGTGCGTTGAATGATGGCGGGGATTTATTGTACCGGTGATACTTAGTAAGTCCCTGCTCGGTGTAGAGATCGAGATTGTGATGATATTGTGAGCATGTATCAAAAGTCCCCCGAAAGGCTGCATTGGTAGCGCACAACGGCATTCTCTAAAGGCAAAGCAACCTCTGTTGCGCTGAATTGTTATGAAAATTAACAAGATCTTTTAAAATAACGAAAGCTGATACAACATTATGTTATCTTCGACGGGTTCAATAATACTGTTCAATGTGACACGTAGCTGGGAGTCTGGGCTGGAGTGGAAGTTTCGGGGGATAATTTAGGTATCTAACAGGCTTCCAGGCTAGCTAATTCGCGGATGTATCAAATCCCCTCGTACTTTGGCACCATAGTAGTGAAGCTGTATATGGATATGCATTATAGCCCATCCTTGAACTGTTGAAGCGAAATGTACACTCCAGTTCTTGCTATTATCTAAACTACCGTACCCTATGCACTCTGGGTCATTGCCTAGGACTGTGATAAGAGTGCAAATTCTGCATCCCGCCAAGAAGCAAGATGAGAAATGACAGAAGGACCGAATCAAAGCACCTCGATTAGACCAATGAAGACAAGAAGGCCAATAATGTTCGGTAAATAGTTTCACCCAAACTCGACTTAGGATCGACATAGTGGCTTACAGCAAAGGGCATGACTTTAGAGGGATTAACCGGAAGATCCTCACGATTTCTTTGTGAAGCGGACAAATCCAAGCTCGCAATAAAGATAATCGCCTCCGTTAGGCAGCGTAGGGAAATGAAGAAAAGGGGTAAAAGGGGCATGGTGAAGAATTGGGGCATAGTTAATGAGCCACATGTGGCTATGAGGAGTTGATTAATAATTCCCCCTATATCATGTCTCTCCTATCAAACCATTGTGGCAAGTTGCCCTGACATGAGCATTTCCTATCGTGTATCAATTACGATTACGTTTGGAGTCAGGTAGCGTAGAGCTTGCGTATGTCGTTAAATTTACATTTCATGTTTACTAAATCTCCACTTGGATGTCGGATAAGCTGGAGGGCTGACCACAGGATGGTACCGATTATGAACCGATATGATGCATCGTATGGTCGAGAAATGATACTTCGCTTTTTCTATAAATATGGATCTCAAACATATAGTCCCGTGAGTGACTTGTAATCGGACAAAACCTCGGGAGATCGGCAGGGCTATACAGACTAACCTGCATACTCTTTCGTATAAGGCCAGCCAGTAGGATGTACATTGTAAGCCATGCTGGCGACAGCTCCGGTGTCAGGCAGCCCACCACTCGCGGTCGGTCTAGAAAGGCCTATCAAGTCCTGGATATATGTCTTCTTGCTAAATATTTGCTGTTGAGCCTATGAGACAGGTGCGGTAAATTCCATGTCGAGTACCTTGCTTGGTAATGCCTCTATATGCAGAGTTCAATGACTGATCCGCGCATTTGGGGCGAATGTGAGTGATACGATGCATGCGGGAAGTCCTGTAGGGCTAGACGTTCTCGTTCTCTTGTTGGAGATTATCAATGGCAACTATATCAACTGCTTGCGTAACCATATGTGTTAGGTACCTAGGTAGAAATGGGGGCGGAGGTTGAGATAGTCTTAAGCGCCTCCCCACCTGGGAAGGCATCCTAGCTGCATTCACGACCTGTCGGCGTGAAAGTGTGGAAGGGTGGGAGCGGCTTACAGGTTTGTCAACCCCATATTTCGCTTTTACTCGCCCATGGGAAAGACAGCCTATCCCTCTTCGGATATCGGCGGTGGKGTTTATGGTCGACCTGGACGGACTACCCCGGCAGGGGTTGAAACATCCATTGCGGCCCAACGAGGCATTTCACCCCTTGAATATTCTGCCTCGGCAAATCTCACCTAGATTTTTTTTAACAAGTACTTGGAACTTGGCTCGTTCATGTATGGCTTTTACATTTCTATGGCGCGCCTACGGGCTGTCTTACTTGCATGCTTTGGGGCATGGATCGCGACCAGTCTTCCGACGGAGTGTCATGCAGTGAACATGTCATTTTTAGTCGGGAACTAAGTCTAAGGATCCGAAATGCTGGGTTTTCGGTATCTCTATCTTGGTAAATGTTCTATGCCGGGAAACCAATGGCTCGACGAACTGCTGCAGACAACCTTGGCCCCTCTCAATAGACATTCTGCAGCAGGGGGTAGCCCATATCAGATTATGCTGCTGCCCTTGAATGGTACGGTTCGGTATTCAAAATCAAGGATATCGTACACTACCCTGAGATTACCCGTAAGCGTGGTCAGAGAAGACTCTCGTCGTGCACGGGGAAATGCTGCCGTGATTGTTCCTGCATCCTGCACTCCAGACAACACTATTGAACCCTTCATCTCCAACACCCCCTAAGCTACGATGTCGAACTATGCCATTACATTTCTATACCTTTTTTGGTGCTATTCGTCTTAGTGCTCAGACTCATACGGGGATTCGGCGTTAGATGATCTACACAGAAATCTGCAGCATGATGGCTAGAATACTCCGGTGAGATATCAAATATGTAAAGCTCGGAAATTGATATGCATCTGAGTGGCTGACGATCGGTTCACCAGTGGTCTCAGAAAACCTGCCTCTAGGGGCGCATAGGTCTCCTCCGATGCAAAGTAATTTTGGCTTATGCAATATAATTTGGCAACTTGGAGCTCAGTAGCTGTCACATATTTGAGAGCGAAGCTGACACATCTCAGCCTAAAAGCTCAAGACCAAGGAATGTGAGCCTCCCTCAGTATCGACAGACTGATTTCTTGTTTCTTATGACCTGTAAGATATAACAAACAGGAATATACAGCTGCCACATGCTCCTGACACTAATCATGTCGAGTCGGTATATTCACCGCCATCGTGGCAAACACCATTGGCTTCCGCGTTGATTCTCACCCACCCATTCGGTGCCGTTCTGCTCCCAGTTAGGGGAGATGACCAAGGAATAGAAAAGGGCCCAGCATTGATTGAAGGCGTTGGGTGGCTGGAAACGGAGTCTGAGCTACGGGCTGCAGCGTCGTGGGAGGAGACATAGCGTGGTTACACGACGTTAAATTCTGGTGTTGGTGATCACTCGTAAGGCGTAAGTAAATGCGACCCGTTGCATCGGCTTATTAGCTGATATTTGGCGAAGAAAGTCCGGGAGCGAAACTTGTTAGACATCTTGGGGGTGGCGGTGACACCATTCCGATGTGTGAGTGAGGATGTCATTTCGGACGACGAGCTGCTCCCCCCCATGGGCCGGGTTCGGCAAGTAATTGTATGCAGCTCATTTCATCTCCCGAGGTCAATTACTGAACCTTCCGATTCCGCTTAAATTAAGAGTGACATTGAAACCCTCCCGGTGGCAACATAATGCGATCTACTGAAGCTTCGATGAAGCTGCCCAGAGTTAACGGATAAGTTATATGTTCCATATAGCTGGTGTTTTGTTTTTAGACTGCTGAGTAACGGACGGGTCGCTGTTCATTCGTCGGAGCCCTCCTGTTTAGTCAACCCCGACAATGCAGAACTGGCTGCAGCGACATGCCACAAACAGCTGGAACGAGCTTAGTCTTCCCTCGCAATGCAGGCTCGCCACTTATATGTATGCCTCGACATGAGCCTGTCTCACTATACCAGATCCTCGGGACGAAGCCTTTGCTTCCTAGCGCTTAGTACCTGCAAAGCATAGAGCATGATCATGATCAGACAATGTTAACGGGATTTGACCTTAGCTGACAGCAAAGCCCGTCATGAATCGACACCAGAAAATTCTGGAAAACAGCTTTGGAAATTGTACCTGTCAGATGGAGGAGAGAGAAGGGCGTCCTTGTACGTACCCACGGGCTTGGGCTTCCAACCATGACATGCATATCAGCGTCGCACCCAAGACTCCCTCGTGGCTTATTCGAGTCGGCAGACGGGACCGAAAGGTAAAGTAGTCACGGGGCACTGCTACATATGCCACCTCCTACTACATATGCAGAAGAGCACGGCCGTTAAATGTTCGTTTGAGTAGGAGTCTTACTAATCATCTTAATGGACTGTCAGAACTCAACCCGTAGAATCTGTATGGCCAACCAAGACTCATCTTAAATTACGACGCCCTACGGATTTGACGTAATGGATGCTCCAAACAAGGTTGACATGGATGACAGCGATCTATCCCCAGGGTTGGGTCGTTGGCGTTCCGGGGGTTAGATGAAAAAGTTGGGGGAGGGGTGAGAGCCTCCCGCATATACCTACCTAACTCGAGAAGGACGTCGTAGATGAAATGAGTTCCCTTTTCGTAATATTCAGCTTCTAAAAACTTTCTTGGACTGGAATATGATGGCACATACCTTTCGAGTCGCTGGTCACTGTCGCAGTAACGAGATCAGGCGAGTAACGTTTAGTTTCCCGACTTAACCGGGGTAACGAGCCAGAAATCTGACAAGTCATAGTTGTCCACTCTCGAAGCTGGACATATGGAACTCGGCCGGCAACCGGCCTGTTCTCATCAGTCAGCGTTTTCGGCATTTATAATCACAGTGCGTGCCTGCAGGTTTCATGCCGTAGTCCGGACTGTCATCCATCATCCAGCGCCCAGCATCGAGCATCCATCACCAAGCGTCCATCACCAACCCAGAACGACCCAGACACCCCAGACATCCTGGACATCCCAGGCATCCCAGGCATCCCAGGCTACATATCCCAGGCCACATATTCCAAGGCCATGCCTACTACAGTATTACTGCTTCCCTACTCCGCGGATGACCCCTGTCGACGCTACGGCACTTAAAAGAGCTTAGTTGGACCGCTTGCGGGGGGGAACCACTTGGAGGTAGAAGGTAGAAGTTACTTGGATCAGACTAACACATTTCACCGACATGGGTGGAACTCGACAAAATAAACTCTCTGCGGTGACACCTGCGGCTTGTACCCCGATACCCATCGCTACCTACATAGCTACCTACATAGTAACATGGACCTTATGTATGGCTCCCCCCATCGCAATGTGAATGCTCTCTCACATACGAGCCGGGCCACCAACCTTACTCTCCCCATGTCATGTACACTCCAAGCCACCATAAGTCATGACGTGATGTTGAGAGTTGCAGAGGGTGAGTCAGTGAAATTAGAGGGCAGCACGGCTTACCGTAGTCGGGTTGGGGAGAGGCGTACGTACATACATTACATACCTACATTACATAGCTACCTACATACATATACACACATGTGTAGCTATATGTAGGCATGTATGGTATGTACGGATTGTGCAATACTTGCCATGGGTTGTTAAGGCTACATTTATACATAAGTGTGCATGCAACTTGGGGTGGATTAATCCGTGTCAACTGATCTATCTAATAATGATACCTTTCTACCACTGCTCCTGCCTTCCATACCCATACACTTCGTAACTGATTCCTTTCCCAAGTTGGTCTTCTCATTCCCCATATTTTTTTCCCCTTCCCATTGAAAAAAAAGAGATCAGAGCTTAAAAAAAAAGTCTTGGCTTCTCCCCTCAATCGCCTCTCGTGTTTCTTTATATCCATCCATTCCCATTTCCCGCTCCCCGTCCTTGTCCTAATTGAAACAAGCCCAGTAGACGATCGGCCCTTATTCCCGGATGCGCCAGCCTGCAGTTGTGTGTTCAGCCTCAATTGAATCCTTCCGGGCGGTTTGCATACGGTAGAGAACACACGAGCAACGCGCATGTCGTCATCCCAGCTCCCGACCGATTTGTCGTACGGCAGCGGAGGACATTCTGGGACTTCTGCCAATTCAACCACCAATTCCACCGCGTCTGCTCTGTCGCCAATCGCAATCTTAACCCCGACTTCGGCAAGCACCCTCTACGCATCGCCCGATTCGGCAAACGCGCCATTCTATGGCGCCAAGTCTGAGCCGGAGGATGGCGACGGCTCGGGCAGCGGAGACAGCGTCACCGCCCTGCCTTCATTCGCCGAGCCCGTCAAGAAGAAGCAGAAGCGCAACAAGCCCACGCTGTCATGCCACGAATGCGTCGAGCGAAAGACGAAGGCAAGTGCACGCAATTCCAACAAAAGATTATATTCATCACCTTGTGCGAAATCCCATGTTTGGCCGTATCCCCATGTCTAGCCAGCGTTAGACAACTTAATCTTCCGCAGCTTGCATCAGTGTCACGTAACACTACAGAAAAAGAAAACCCAGGAGTGCTACTCTCTATGTTTGAGATGCACATGGCTATGTGCCGGAAGAGAAGGGCCGGAAATGCCAAGAAGGCAATTGGGCATCGCATTGGAACTGGTTGATCCATGAGCAGCAGCGGTGGCGGGAATGTCGGTAACACTCTAGGCCACGAGGTCTTTCGCAGCATGCATCGAACTGGAACAAAGCGGCGTGGTTTAGAATGCCTTTCTATTTTCATTTGACTGCTGGATAGTACATCTGCTACTACTAACACATAGAATTTCGAGTTTAGTGCGATAGAGGCAGACCTCATTGTTTAGCTTGTAAGTCGACCACCTACTTAAATATTTCACCCGACCAGCTGTTTACATATCTTCTCTAGGCATAAAACGACAGACAGAATGCAAGTACGCCCATGTGGCAAACCTCCTTGAGTAAGTTGTTCTCCGATTGGGAAACAGCCCCATGGAAAGGCGACTAATGGGTGCCAGGGAGACATCGCGGTCGGCCACTAACGGCCGGAGGATGACGAAGCCGCCGAAAAAGAAGGTGACGATGAGTGGCATGAAGCCTTCGATTCCGAACATAGCAGATAGAGGTATACTCAACGGCCGGATCGCTTCTCGTGGGTCCGTCGCACTGTCAACAGGGCTCCTCTCTAACGTTTCTCTATCGCGCCCAACAGCATCCAATGTCTTTGGGATAGGCTCAGAACATCCTTTTGCCAACTACTGGACTTGCGAAGGTGGGCTTCCGGAGGTCATCGGCGTCCTGCCCGAGAAGCTACAAGCGGATATCTTGTTAAGCCAGTATTATGAATGCGTGGACCCAGTCTACCCAATAATCGACCGTCATACTTTTTACCTCGAATACGAACACTTTTGGTCACTCAGAGATTCAGAGAAGACAGACGCTGCTTTCGTAGGCCTACTCTTCGTAATGATGGCTCTAGGAACCCAATTCGTATCGACGACAAATCCCAAGGACCGTAAACAAACCTCCGAATTCTATGCATCGGCAGGCAATCAAGCCTTACGCATGTTCTCCTATATGAATACCGCATCATTGCACTCCGTCCAAGCCATGGTCCTAATTGGCTACTTCTTAATAAACGACAATCATGCCTCAGACGGCTGGGCCTTTTCAGGCTTATTATGTATGTGTTTTTCAGAATCACCATTTACCATTTTACCCTCTCCGAAACTACGACGTTCTCTTTGATATTTAATCCGCGAAGCCTTAGGCTAGCTGGTTCAATAGTTCTCGCGCAATGCGAAATCCCAGTATTTCGCATAAAGGGAGAATCACTAATTATAAATGTTGTAGTGAGACAAGCTTATGCCATGGGCCTGCATAGAGACCCAAATATAGGTAGGCGACTACACTTGGTAGTATGCGCAAAGGTATGAGAAGCTGATGCAAAGCGAAATTTTCTAGTTACTCCCACTGCAAGCGAATTCGAAAAGCAGCAGAGACGCAAACTTTGGCAAGCCGTCCTCGTCCAGGATACGTTCCTGACGGTTCTGCTGTCTCTTCCACCCAACGCTACACATACTGATGTTAAAGTCGAGGATTTCCTCGATGAAGTAGGCTTCGGGGACTCGCCTACTGACATAGCTTATATTCGAGGTTCCTGGATGTTGGCGAACCTAGTCCAGGAAACCATTTCTAGCCCTAGATCCCTCGACGTGCCCATCTGCTCTACCCAGCGGCAGAAGTCAAAACTCGTTGCCGATTTTCGCGCCGTGTACCGCTCATTTCCTGACGTTTTCCGGTCGTGGGATCAGGAGAGCATCGCACAACTTGCTTGTAGCAACAAGCGCATTGTGCGCCAAACCCTATTTTTAAGCAGCAATTACTACCACAACCTCATGCTAGTGCATGCCTCTGAAAGCCCCGACGTACCCGTTAACGTTAGGGCGACGCTGGAGGCTGCACACGAAGCAATCACATCATTCTTCGTTCTATTCACGCTTTTCGACGCCGAGGCTCGCGTATGGTGGGTCTTCCACCATAGAGCTTTCCTAGAGGCACTGTGTATTGGAAGCGTACTACGCGAGGCCGGAAGAGACCCCGCCACAGCGGATCAGTTCCTGAGGGATCCGCTGTTCGCGAGGGCGAAGGCGGATATTAGTAAGTGCTCGCCCCACCCATTCCGAGACGCGCGTATTTTATACTTGAGCACTGACGGCTTTCCAGCCCGTATGGTCCAGATTATGAAGATAATGGCTGATGGCGAGCAAGGCTCAGACGATGCAAGAACGAGAGTCGCCGTTCTGAGCGAATTCCTGTAGTTATAAATAACGTTGATGAGGCTATGTTGGATACCGAGCTTGTACTGTACATAACTTTATGTGTACATTGATGATCTATTATGCTGTACCTGTTGCCGTTGGATCGATGGAAAAGGGCCTCGGCCTGTTGATTACCTACCGTACATAGTACACGATACCCCCATTTTACGGGGACCTGAATAAATTAAACCACCCGGAGCTTGTTATCCTTGTCCGGCGCGCCTCATGTGTCTCTAGATGGGCAATTGGCTAAGCTCCACTGGCAAACGTAAGCCTTCAGCCCTCTTATTACTATACCCAGCCAGATACTTATGTTAAGTAGGTACACAGCAGGGATGTACCAAGCCCATACTTATATAGGAGATATCTCGGCATATTGTCCGTGATGCCCTAGTTGATTGATCACCAAGACAAAAATAGAAGGGCCAGCGAAAGAGAAAATAGCAAAACGTACAACACCGGGGATTCACTAGTCGTCACCGACCCAGTTACTAATCCGGCAGTATCTAGCTTGTCTCTGGGAGAGCAGACGGGATCCCGAATTTTCTAGATCTTATGGTCGTACGTGATAGATCGTCGATCTGTTTTCGCTTAAGAAACAAGGAGGCCGGCCCTTACTAAAGGAAGTCTAGTGCATATGGTACAAAGGAAGTTACCCATCACGTCCAATGTAAAAGAGATGAGGATGAATATAAGATGAATAGGAAATCTAAGTAGGTGTGGAAAGGCGGAATGCGATGCTTTGGGTAGGGTAGGTAGGAGGATATGGGAATATTGTACTTGCAACTAAGAAAAAGCAAGCATTGGGCGAAGGGCGATAGGAGATGTGACTTCTAGCACTAACCGGGATGTACACAACCCAACGAACTCATTGCGAAGGGGCAAAAAGAGAAAGAAACTAAGGTTATTCTAATGGGAAAAATTGATGGAAAGACGAAAAAGGTAATTGCTGCGGTGAGTGCGGATCGAACGCACGACCTTCAGATTTCAAGATTGAAGTGGACTTCAGTCTGACGCTCTCCCAACTGAGCTATCCCCGCTGTTGTTGAATTGCAGCCACTTATTTACACCTATATAGTTAGGTTACCTAATTGGGTGGTAGGGACAAAACTAGAGTGGGCCGGATTTTTAAAGAGGCACAGCAAAACATTCAACGACTAGAATTCATAGGAACTCACCAAAAGCCTCACGGTAACTATTTTCGCAAAGTCATTGGCTGTTAAGCATTGCACCTATCTGGACGAATGCCCTCTAGTTCCCCAAATGCACGCCATATCTATGTCCTCCTGCGACACCCCTGTCTGACAATAGACATGCATGTATTGAATCGCCATAGCCCGAATTTTCGCAAAAAGCAGCGATGCTCGTCTGTCACATACAAAAATGATAGTCTCAACCAGTATTTCTGGTTCTAATGACGCGTCTCCCTTCGCTACCTTCTATTCAATGCACAGGTCGAGCAGTGGGGGATTCGGGATACTGAATACTAATAAACTTGCCCTAAGCTCCGCGGACATGTACATAGGCTGACTCTTAGGACCTGTGAATGCAATGATCTCTTTAATACGAATAAAACACGTCATCGAAACTTCTGCTGTAGAAAGAGAGTTGCGGGTAGTCTTGCTTGACGTCAACACAACTAGTTTGGACCAGTGAGATACTATAAGGAGGGCTCCCGGTAAGAGCAAAGACGTCACAGTGGAAGGGAGCATGTATGTAGATCGACGACGGGAATCTTCCGGCATCAATGTCAACCATTTATTCGATAATGTATTATTAGGTAGTATTAGTATTTCGGGTGACATGCAAGACTTGGGGTACCTCTCACATTGTCACTTACATTGACATACGCATAGAGTGAATATGATCAGGTCCGGCTCCCTCGGCTACTATATGGAATAAGCTGCATAGCTCGTATAATGCTGCGTGCTTTGGCTATATTCATTATCGTAAGGATCAAAGTGACTCTGTAGCACTAACCACGGTACAATATGAGTGCCGTCCTCGGCCAGTTGAGGGAACATCTGTAGCAGGAAGAAAGACGGGGAGAGGGGGGAGCGAGAAGATGACTTGTCCAAAGTCAGGCTAGGGAAGACGTCAAGATACCAGAAACTCAAGCCAAGACTCATGCGTAGGTAGCCCCTACTATTGTTTCCTCCCTACTCCAAACCACACAGCTTCCGTATACCTTATGGATCCCACGTTTGCCACCACATTACATATACCCTGGAGACGGATCGGAAGTAATGCAAGGGATCTCCCGGCTCCCCAAGCCGGCCGGACCGGATGGTCGGGTCCTTGGCTGAGGCATTAACAGACTCGTGGTAAGGCGTTCTCCGAGGAAACCTCCTCAACACGTGAAAACACGCTTCTAAGTTCGGAGCTATCGATTCAAAACCCCGTGAAAGCCGGCGAGTTGTATCCGCGACAGCCGACTCTGCATGAACCAGAAGGCGTTGGGAGAAGGGACGGGTCGTTGGAATACTACCGTGTTACCAACTTTATCTCTACCATACCAGTCCCAGCATTGTTTGGTTAGGAAGGGAATCTCGTGTTATTTATATACTGGTGTTTCGTTAGCGACTATCCTTGATACAGGGTGTGCAGTGGTTGGAGCTCACGAGATGTATATATCTAGTATTATAGATGAGTACACGATGGCTTCTACGGCGCATTGGTTGCAATTCAATCTACCCACCTCTCACGATGCACGCCTCTCTTCTCATCCCGTTTCCCCTTCGCCCCTCCACGTATTTAATATCCCTTAGCTCCCAGTCCAAAGTTAATAGCAACGTGAAACCACGTGAACTAGTCGCGCAGCCAGCCCACTACCCCGGGATCAGGTGAGAAAGAAATGAAAAGTGAGGCGCGCGAGCGCAACCAATGCAACGCTGTCGCAACAGCCGACCCAAAGACGAGAAGGTTATGGAGGAGATGGGATGCGATGCCTCACACGAGCCATACATACCTCCTACCTCCTCACTCCTCATACCTGTCTACCAACAAATATCGTACGTAGAACGCACACATCAAATCCCGTACGCGACGTTACTTACGAAAGCGTCCTCCGCGGGGTTACGTAAGGAGCGCATAATTCCGCCGTCGGAGCGTCGCTTCGCCTCACTGCTGCATCGTGCTGCGGAACAGACCGTGGTTCGGTTACATCCCAACCTCGCACCCCTCCCCCCTCCTCAGCTTCCCCCCCTGACATCCTGCGTCCGTAGCCCGAAGATCGGTCGGCGGCCAAACGGACCGAATCGGCATCGTACCTGACTGGCGGCTTTTTCCCTTTTTTGTTTCTTCTCTTCTCGGACAAGTGCGTTGGCGGGGAAAGGCTACCGCTTCTGCTGTTGGTTCTTTGTTTGTTTCAATCCCATGCATGAGTGACATACATCGGCATTGCGCCGCAAGGGAGGTGGGAGTTTGCGATGGACGCCTGCTGCCAATTGACCTCGGTAAAGGAGTTGAAGATAAGGCTGGATCGGTATTCCACAGTTATCAATTGGAACGCCTTCGCGCACGAAAGGTCATAATTGGTACGCTCATAGATAATTAAGTAGGTACGTATGTATATTATTAGATTTTCTGCAGCTGCTCGTAGGGATAGATATTCAGCCCGGTATGTTTGGCATTAGCAAATCAGATACTAAATTGCTGTTCCCTTCCGGGTCGTGAGGGCTCAATAAAAATAGCGATAGATCCAGCATTATGCGAGCCACCTGCTTCATGACGAAGCTCGGTTAGCATGTTGATATATAGCCACGTATGTACAACCATTGTTTCTCGGCCGTGATTCCCATAAAATCGTGACAGGTGTAAGCACCCCAATTGTTTCCACACCGTATCCAGTTCCCCTTTGGGCTGTGATATCAAATGTCAATGACATTCCCCTAAACCTAACGCCGAGCACGAGTCAAAATCGTAAATGTGCTGATGCGTGCTTTTCTCTGCCTAGACTCCAAGTCGAGAAGGGTCCAAAAAGTATAATTTTAAGTAGTCATCTCTGAATTTGGATTGCAATACGGTCCTGTCGCAATGGCACCCAATCAGGTCGTCATTCTCTGTGTAAGCCAACTCCGTCGCGATGTTGTATGCGAGCAAAAAAAATGTGTACGGGTAAAATGTGATACGTATATAGGCGTGAAATAAAGCTGGGCCATGGCGACAGGTAGATAAGTCAGATGAGTAAGATGTACGGTATAGGAAGAGTACTTCGTCGTCCTAAGACGTAGTTCCGTTTACCTGCTTTGCCGGCTCGGAGGKGGGCTGAAAACCGTCCATGTCCTGAACCCCTTCGTCCTCAACTTCTATTACGTCCTGCCTAGAAGGGCTCTTAGAGTCCTGCTTGGACGGGCTCTTAGATTGAGACGCACCCCTTCGCATCGTCATTGGACGAAAACTTCGCGACTTGATAGGTTCGGACGAGTCGTCGGGGTTCTCGGCAAGAACGCGCGCCAGTTCCTTGTCCGCAGTCTCCTTTGTTTTTGCAAGGCGGGCCTTGATCTTCTCGACCTCCTCGCTGCAGTCCCCATCCCGAAGGAATTGATGTGCTCCATGCTCACACATACCCTGGACAAATTCGAGGCCTTTATCAAGCTCTTCCCAGATGTCGCCCTTATCTTGGAATGAGCCTAGTCCGCTGGTAAGTCTAGATGTTCGCATGCCCATCCTGCCGGCTGCCAGGTTTCGTGCCGCCAGATTCCGTGACCCCATGGCCCGAGTACTGACAAACGGGAGTACGGGTTCTTCCGGTTCATCATTTTGAGCCTTCGGGTTTGCAGGGATTGTAGTCTGGGCAGCGATGAGGCTATCCCTGGGCTTCAATTCGTTGCCGCACCCTTCATCCTCGTCGTCTTCCTCATCGGGCATCTCAAGTTCAGCCATACGCCTGATACGAGCCACTTTGGCGGCCATCTTCGCCTTACGCATAGAATTCCGTTGCATCGATACAAACTTGACCAACTCCTCAAAGAACGATTGGACATAGCTGTCGTAGTAGACGATGATCATGTTCCGTGACCTGTATTTCTGGACCGTGTTCTCGTTGCTAATCATGGAATCCGTCTTTTGACGCTTGCGAAGTGTTGCGCGCGCTCGTCGCTGTGCAGTTGCCATTACCTCCTGACGCTGAAGCGAAAGCTTCGACTTTGGTTCGCTTACGGGACTCGAAGGCGCTTCGGCACCATCATGCTGTTGGGTATTGTTTTGTGGGGGTGGAGGTGGTGTCGCAATGCGGGCTATGTCTGGTGAATGGGCGGCGCCATCATCTTTCGGCTTCAGCGATTCCGTCGAGCCCTTGTTTCTGATGGACTTTGCGGAAGAATGCGGTCTATTCTCGGGCAACAGGGCCAGATCCTGCTGGCGTTGCTCGATTTGTCCATTCAGCTCGTCGAGGCGTTTGAGCCAGTCAGGAATGTTGTTGATTAGGGAGTGTAATGATTCTACCGACATATTGAAAGTGTATATAGAGGTGCCGTAGTTGCCCGAGACTAAGAGACTAATACTAAGAAGAACCGAGCAGTGGGCCGTACCCCGACATCTGAATGTTTCCCGGGGTGGATGAAGTCGGTGAGGTGGTGAACAAAGCAAGCAGCTAGGTGACGGTCAGGTTAGGTTAGATATACCAATAGTAGCAACATTGATCAATAAATAATTGACATTTGGGCGAGCCACGCATGCACCATAGGCAGCTGCTAGATCGACTCGAGGGTGCAATGCAATCTGGATCCCAAAAAGGCTTGTTTTGTTCGTGTGAAGTATCCAAAAATGAGCCAATTAGAGTGCCGGTTGGCAGCACAATATAAATGATAGGAGAGCTTGATCAATTGCTCTTCGAATCAAGAGGATGGAAGGCAATTCAGGCGGATATGGCGGGGAGGGAATGGCTGTAGAGGCTGTGAGACGGGAAGGAATCGGATCGAGTGGAAACAGAGTTGATATTGAAGGAAGATTGTGAGAATTGGAAAGTCTGTGGGGTATGTTCAATGTTGGCTGAAGCTAGGAACATGGGTTGTGGAAGTGGTGCTGGAAGTGTATGCTACATAGTACATACGTTGTGTAGGACCGCGGCAGGCAACTTTGGCTGGTGCTACAAAGTACATGTGTTAGGTACTAATGGACGGATCTTGGCTACATGTGCGCCGTACCTCTTTCCGTTCAAATACATCCATAGAGCAGCATGGAACTCAGCAGCAACAGCACTCAGCAATTCGATGGAAGTACCTGACTTTGGTACTGTACACATAAGCGCAATGTACCCTCAGATGCAGGACAAGGGGTAGCGGTAAGGAACCCCTGTCGACTGGCGGCGTCGCGTGCAAGCCTGCAAGTCTTCGCTTTTTAATGGCTTGATCGGCGACTAATTAACAGCTCCCGTCCTCGTTTATTAAAAAGCGACCTTGCAACTTGCTCAGGAATGGAAGTTCACCTATTTTAGAAGACATCTAGTCCTGCCGTGGTTGATTCCGCTTGGGACAAACAAAGGGATCAGGTCACACAAGATCGAGTCAAGGGAACCGAGCTGCGGTGTCCTTTTGTCACCTATTTCCGGTCCTCGGTCTGAAAAAGGAATACATGTATTCATATGATTTTATATTCCTATACAGGAAAAGGTGAAGGAGGGGGTGTCAAGACTATCGAGTAATGCGATTCCCTTCTGAGTAGTAGGGAAGTAGTAGCAGGAAATGCATTTTGCAAAGACACGCCTATCGGCGCCTGGGAATTCGTATAGCGAGTCCCAATCGTTACGTTCGAAAGCCCTGACCGATGTGGCTTCATGCAACAAGGCCGTTTCTGCAGATGGAGGCGCAAGATGGGCGTCGAATGTGTAGGAACTTATGTAAATAATAATGATTCGATGGTGGAGTAGCCAGGGTATGTAGCCTCCGTTCAGGTCTTACGACAAGGCCTCTCGGGTCTCGTCGGGAGGCCACAAAGCAAAATGTAAGCCCGTCGCAGTTGTCCTTCGAGACAAACAAGTTGCAATTGGCCATCCACGGGCATCGGTGGCGACCACTGAATCACTTTGAATGGACGAACAGAGTTTTGACTTAAGATGCATGTCACTGCCCGCGGGACCGCCTTTAGCGGTTGGAGCCTTCGCGGGAGTGGCTGGAAGACGCTAAGAAAGCTGGGGGCGTAATGGGGTCGATGCGAGCGGGCAAAGCGGGAATAGCCTTATGTAGCACCTTTACCTACATAACATAGTAGCTGAAGATGGAGGGKGACCGGAGATACAGTACCTGATTGGGAAAAAGATGATGCGCTGGCTTGCATCGACAATATGGATATCCAGATCAGCGAAGCTCCATTGCAGAGGTAGCCGAGTGTGTGATTGTATTAAAATTTGAGCGAGAAGAGAGTTGAGGGCTAATGAATTAATCAATCTGAGAGAACCCTAATGGCCACAACCATCAAAGTTTAGGACTAAACTAGTTCGAGGACGTTTCGATTACTTTCCGAACTATAGTGCTATAGTGGGTACGTTAAGACGCCTCTTAATCATCAGCTTTCTGTTCTATATACAGTGTATCTTCAACAAGAATGTTCCGTGGGTACTGTGCCGACGCCCCCAATTGTCCAATGGACTTTTAGGAACCATGCATATTTCGGCTTTGCATATACATACATGAATTAAGCGGTGAATATGCACCGTCTATCATGCCCATCAGATCGTATTGGCCTATGCCTGAAACATGACCTGGCAGTAGAAAACCCCGCGCGACAATCCAGAAGCCTAGATCTCCATCATTGTCATCAGTTTGCTCGATGATAGCTACCTAACGCATTCACTTCATAGCCTGACTCTGTTGCTACCAGGGCTACATACATATGTATAAGTAGGTACCTCTTCTCAGTTAAACAGAGACTTTGGGCAGAATTAGATTCGTACTAAGCAAGTAGTGTCCGGACGGATACCAACTCCGGTGAGAATTGCTTGTGTCAAGATGTGGGACTCTGACCATGCAAAGCCCGGTTTGAACATCATCCATCTCACATGCAGGATACCGCGGTAGGCACGGCAGGGAAGTACATATCTCGAGTACGATACAATACCTCCATATATGGGGACTGTGTTCCACAATAAATGCAAGCAAAACCCTATTAGTCTTTCATGGCAGCAAGATGCAGTCTGAGTGCCATCAACATCAGGTTATGATCGTTATGAACTTCTGCCTGCTGACATCACTCAAGCCGAGCTGAACCGGCGGTTTAATGGCAGTACAACACACGATAAGTTCACCCGAGCTCCATAATACATATATAGTCCTGCAGTGCCGCTCGCAGGCATCGCCCAACATCAGATCACGATGTCAGAAGGCTCTCCTTGACGGGGGGTCGAGCCAAAGGTGAGCATATTTTCACGAGTTCCAGCCTCGCCGTAAAATGCCCGTACCAAAACAGTACTTTGACAGGAGCGGTCAAAAACTATCGAAATGCCCCTCTTCTCCACCTCCTTATTCGGGGCGGACCCCGGCTTCGAACACGTGGAAAAGTCGTGATGGGTGCCCCTAGCCAAGACAATTCTGACCATTCTGACCATTCCGACTCCCAGTCTGCCAGTCCCCCCTTCGAAATGGAAGCATCTTCAATCTTCTTTTTACCCCCMCTCTTCGCGTTCACACTAAAACATCGTCAGATGTCTAAGATCCGAAACCCATCATTCAAGGATCTGACTTACAAACATAATAAGCGCAAGAGGTAAGGATAGGTATTTCCCCCCCTTGCGTTGCATCGGAGCTGTTGCAATTCTTCTAGAACAGCGAGCACATTCTACGAATATTACCTATGTACCTAACGACCGAGCTATAACAGAGCGAATATAGTTCAACGTTTCAATAGTACCTACCGAAGATGGATCGCGGCGGCATTTTTTTCCCACTCCACGTGTAGCATTTAATCTCGGGGTTTGCTTCAAAACATCAACGATAAGTGACAGGTGAACCTAATTTAAAAAGATACCGATTTACCCCTGCCCAGTCTTTCACCACGAGGCCATAAGGTTCAATGCGGAATTCTTACTAAGGCGGAGATCGTGAGATCAGTCATTTCAAAATCCGCTTACTACCGACGTGCTGTTTACCTAAGCTGTCAACACCTACTACATACGCGTGCACTCGAGAACGTTTAAGTAGTTCTCGGGCCGCGAGATCGGCAGAACGTTTCACGTAGGATATTGCGATTCTATCCGCAGATGGGTAGGATTTGCCATGTGGTTTCGCTCGGCAGGGAATTTTTCTCTGATCACATCACACAAGATTCGATCACATCACACACACAGCGCATATACGTACGCACATGTTGTATACGCGCACATATACGCGCCGGCTTTAATGCATTAGGTAGGTCACTAAGACTGAGCCTCATGAGGGAATTACCGGGCTAGCTACGGGAGCTAGCCATTGCCAAGACTTCCCATCTACAGTAGTTCCCGCGGCAAGATGTGACACAAAGTTGTCGCCAGCAAGCAAATGAGCTGCTATCTAGTGTATCGCTGCATGTAGGGTCGTAGATGATTCCCTATTAAGTCAGGAAATAAGTCGGGAAAAGGCAGTTGGGAGATCATCAAGATAGCCATCTAAGTATCTCACGCTAGATAGGCGGATGGCGTCAGAAAGACCCGCGTAATTAACAAAGCTAGTATACATGAGGATAGACCAAGTATCTTCTAGATGTAATATCTCAGATCTTCATACAATGGTACCTCCTGGCTGGGCTTTATTGAATGATGCTGATAGATACCTCTCATATTTCCTAAAACGTTCTATTGTAGGATGGCCGTACGCCTCAAGTCTAAGATGTGTGCTGCGCGCCCATTCTGAAAGGGAGCTTATATTTTGCATATAGCTAATTACTCTATAAATTCATTTTTCTCTCTTTTCCCTTTCCTTTGTAATCAAGGCCAAACCTCAACCTTTTCCCACCCATCCTCTATGACCCCGCCCGGTGCTATAGGCTCTGACTTACCACCAACAAACGTATACTGCCACCTGAGCGAGCGCGCCGGATCATTCAAATCGACGCAGTCCAGCTCCTCAGGCACTATAACAACGACGCGGAAATTCGACCTTGCCAGCTCATCATTCACATCCGTCACCTCCTGCCCCAGCTTCAGCCGGCCATCACTCACCGGCACCGCAACCGGCACGCCCGGCGGCGGGTTCCTGAACGAGCCCCTCATGAGTGGACTAGTATTCCCGAAATGCGCCGTGATCTCGCGGCTGAAGCTCCAGTCCTTGCCGCTGCCATCAGAGTCAGAGTTCTTCCTCCGCATGCGCTCCGTGAGCGTAGCTATGACGCGCTTACCCTCGTCCGAGGTCTCCACGTCCGGAGCGAGCACGTACGCGGTGCCCCTGAAGCGCCACTGCGTGKCCTTCTCCTTGACCCAGAACACGGCCTCGACGGGGGCGCCGCCCCCAGTCCCCTTCACCCTCTCGTCATCCCCACCCCCATTCCCATACTTGCCATCGGTCTCGACGCCAAACAGCTCCACCGCCTTGTCCATGCGGCGGTCCGTAGTAAACGTCAGTAAGTCGCTCTCGTAGAGATCCGGGTTGAGCTCGGCAGCATTGTCCGGATGCGCCGCAAGCTCGGCGAACAAGCCGCGGAAGGCGCAAGTGCGGGCCCGCGGCACGTAGACGGTGCCGTTTTTAGAGGCGATCTTGCGGACGGTGCCCAGCGTGAATTCCGTCGATGCCATTGCCTTGAGGTGCTCTAGGAAGAGTTTCCGCCAGGGCGCCGGGCCCAGCGTAGATGATGCTGTAGCCATTGTACGACAGCTAAGAGAGCTGGCGTGAAGGTGAGGGGTAGTAACTTGTGCGGGCCGCGATGCTAGGATGCTTGAGCAGCGGGCGAGGCGGTACATCAATTAAATAAGGCAAGGGTGACGAGGGCCTCGAGAGGTAGTCTATGAGCCTATGCTTGCGGCGGTAGTATCCGCTCGTTGAGCATGGACGAATTTGCTGTACGTAGACGACTGGACGACCAATAGGCTAACCGATATTCGAGGATAGTACAAGTTGTAAATGACGTCACTAATCGCATGTTCAAAGTTACATACACTACATGTATGTAGTGCACCAAGAGAACAAACTTAGAGAAAAGCACTTAAGTACATAACACAATACACACACCAAAACTAAATGAACCAAAATATACAACGACTTAAATAAAACTATATACAAAACGTACCTAACGTACGTATACACATATATATACCATAAATACCTATACATACATACCATATACGCCAAAATTATGCATTATATACCTTATATGTAAACGCCATACCAATGCCTTATACGTAATTCATTCACTCATAAGCGGCGCGAGCCTAATTAATGTCTAATGCAGTGTTCTTATCTATACGTCGTGTACTTTTTTTGGTAATTCTGATCAACGCAGGAGACGAAAGTGACTATCTAACTTTTAAGCTCCTTGTAATGAACCTTACGTAGGTAACTTCAATCTACTGAAAGATTGTCTACGAATGTGAAGGCGAACGTGATATGAAGAGAAGCCGTTTTAACCCGACATGACCAAAGCCAGTAGGGCCATACGGCAGTAAAGACCGTACCTCATCTACACATTTGTTAGTATGTCATTCGTAAGTAAGAAGGGTATTCTTAGACACTCACCTGTCTGAAATAAGCGGCGCGGTGGTCGTAGTCAACTTCCTCCGCAACCTCCTCATTTCTGGGTAGAGGGTGCAGCACACGCGTCGTCTGCTTCGCATACTTGAGAGTCGCGTTGTCAATGCGGTATGAGTTCTTAACCTTCTCGTAGTCCTCAACGCTCGGGAACCGCTCCTTCTGCACTCTCGTGCAATACAGCACATCACTCCTCGACAGAATTTCTGGAGTGAGTTCCTCGGATTCGCAGAGCAACTGTCCAGACTCCTTGAGCAAGCTGCGAACGTCCGGTGGAAGCGCCAGTGCCTTAGGCGCGACCAGCTGGACTTGAACTTGGTAGTGTCGCAATAGATACACCAGCGAGTGCACCGGTCGCCCGTAAAGGAGATCACCCACAAAGGTGATTGTCAAGCCCTGCACGGTTCCAAGCTCTTCACGGATAGTGAAGAGGTCCAGGAAGGCCTGGGTGGGGTGCTCCTTACTTCCGTTGCCACCGTTGATGATGGGGACCTTGCTGTATTTCTTTGCGACATCCATCGATGCTTCTTCGGGGTGTCGTAGTACAATCGCATCTCCGTAGCATTCAAGGGTCCTGAGCGTATCTTGAAGCGATTCTCCCTTCTGAACCGACGAATGAGTCGTGGTGATGGGAATAGTCCTGCCGCCTAAGCGTTGCATAGCAGCGTCGAAAGATGACGAGGTACGCGTCGATGGCTCATAGAACATAGTGCAAAGAACCCGGCCGCGCAAGACATTAAGAACMCCCTCTCGGTCAACGCCAAGACGCATCTCTTGAGCCACCGTAAACAGTAGATGGAGATCAGACCGTGTATATTGTTTGACGGAAAGAACATGCGCATTTTTGAATGCGGATGGTTGCATGAGGAGATCATGCAGAGAATCGACGAAGGGCGCTCGCAGAGGTCCTGGCGAACCGAACTCTTCCGCAGGCGGCACACTCCTTGAAGCAGCATGCAGTCCGTCCGTCTCTCCATCTAATTGACGCGGTATACCCGCTGGTCTGCCCAGTGTAGAAAGGCGTCGAGTGCGGAGAGCATCAAGACCATGTGTGGGCTGCGCCATTGACTTCATAGGAGGCGACATAGGCGTAGGCAGACTACCGTGAGTAGACATGTCCTGCCCGAGAGGAGTGATCGGAAGAAGATCTCCATCAAGACAGACAGTCTTGTTGTTGAAAGTAACCCTCTGTACAGCCCCACGCATGGTCTTGCCAGCGAATGGTGACCAAGCAGATGTTCGTACCGTATACGGACGGTCAACCTCAACTTCAACGGAAGTTCCCACCTGCTCATGAAGCTCAAATATCTCCTTAGGGTTGTCATAAAGACGTGTCTTGATATCCTCAATCGTTAGTTTGCCCTCCGTGACAGAGGTTAGCAAGAGGGGCAGGGCATCGGCAATGCCGACTGTTGGGTCTGCTTTGGCTGCCGAGTTCGCGTCAGATTGCATAGCGTGTGCAACCTGGTACGGGAGACTGCCTATGGAGAAAACGTCTATTGTGCTGAGGTGATCCCACAGAGCCTTCTGGTCTTCCGGCTCAGGGAGACATTGACATTCGGGGAAATCCTTTCGCGATAGATATAATGAGTAGATTGATACATCGCAAGTAACATTTAGGCCCTTCTTCTTGCTAAGAGCAATCAGTCGAATGTCTTCCTTGGTCGTGACACTGGTGACGTGAATGCGCCTATTGTGAAGGCTGGCTAGTAATAGAATGGAGGCAAGGTCTGTTGTCTTCGCGTCGGTGAGAATAGGTTTATGGGCGGGCCATGAGTCAAAATGGGCAGTAACTGCTGCGACCTTGCTAATATTGTCTGACAGGTGATTAAATGGGATGAAGAGCGATCCAACCTCGCCTGTCACTTGGCTGATCTGATCAGCGTTACTGGAGGTAGCCGAGACGGAGAAGTTGTAATCACAATAGCCCCCTAGCTTGCTATTCTGTTGAGCGATCTTCAGCGTCCTTGCATCAGTAATGGAACCTTCAACACCCATTGGCATAACACGTATCATGCTGAAGCCAGAGGCGATTGAAGCTCTTGTAACAGCCTGGAGATCGTGGCTGCCTAGAGTACCGATTCCAGGGACAAAAGCGGCGATGTTGATCAATCCTGGAAGAACGATCGTGCGGTGGCTTGTCTGATAGTCGCGATTGCTAATTTCTAGGTCGAAATGTCTTGCGATGGCCTCAATTAGAATCTTGGCATTCTTTACATTTGTGACCAACGGAATCTGGTAGTCCACAGCCATTCGTCGAGTCTGGTATCCCTTGCTCATATAATTGGCAGGTCGGCGATACTTATTGTTTGACGGAAGGTTGATGTAGAGGTTAATCATATTCTTTGCCAGATGTTGTGTAAGAGAAAACTCGGATCTCTGGTCGTCTTCTTCGTTGCTGAGGACTTCCAAGAATTGAACAGGAATACCGTGTTCCTGAAGGAAGTCGGCGGTACCTGCAGTGGCAAACAACTTATATCCCATCTTCTGCAACTTCTCAACCGAAGGAAGCATCTCCTTTTTATCCTTGTAAGAGCCAATTGACAAGAGAATATTACTCTTTGGGATTTTGAAACCCGTCGAAATCAGCGCTTTGAGATACGCCTCATACTTATCCCGGCCAAAGCAAGCGACTTCTCCGGTGGATGCCATCTCTACGCCCAATACCGGATCAGCGCCAGAAAGCCTTGAGAAACTGAATTGCGGAACTTTCACTCCAACACAGTCTGGCTGTAAAGTGGTTGGTGGATATTCAGTAAATGGGACTCCCATGATCGCTTTGGTCGCCATCTCAATTAGGTCAACCCCCATGACCTTCGACACGAAGGGGAACGAGCGCGACGCTCGAACGTTACATTCAATGACTTTAATGTCGTTGTCCTTAGCGATGAATTGGATATTGAATGGGCCGGTGACATTAAGCTTGGCACCAATCTTCCGGGTGGCCTCCTCGATACGCTGAATTGTGGTTTGTTCAAGATCTTGGGGCGGCAAAATGAGGGTCGCATCACCGGAATGGACACCAGCATTCTCGACATGTTCCGATATGAAGTGGCCTACAACAACTCCGTCCTTTGCAACGGCGTCCATCTCGATTTCCTTGGCGTTCTCGATGTATTTCGTAATCACCACAGGGTGCTCACGTGAAACCTCAGCAGCCTGCTCTAGGTATAACTGGAGATCTGCCTCAGAATACACAGTATTCATGGCAGCACCTGACAGGACGTACGAGGGCCGAACCAGCACAGGATACGAGACTTTTTGGCAGAAACTCCTGGCATCCTCAAAGCTTGTAAGTTCTTTCCAGGTGGGCTGATCGACTGCAATTTCGTCGAGCATACGGGAGAACTTGTAACGATTCTCTGCCCTGTCGATCATCTCCGGTGATGTTCCTAGGACCTTAATACCCGCACGTAGTAGAGGTAGAGCGATGTTATTGGGGGTTTGACCACCCATAGCACCGAGAACTCCGCTGGCCGATTCCATTTGATAAATATCAAGAACACTCTCCACGTTGATATTCTCAAAATAAAGACGGTCCGCTTCGTCAAAATCTGTGGATACTGTCTCTGGATTAAACTTTCCGGTAAGTTAGCAAGATATTCACGATGGCGTTGAGAAGGAAAGCGAATAAGACGATTTCCGAGGAAATAGGGGAAGATTAGAGGAAAATGGGGAAAATAGGGAAAAGGGGGAAAAGGACGAACAGTAGGAAGGGGGGGAACGAGTAAGAATGATAAGGTTAAGAAATGTGTAAACTAGAGGAAGTCGAAGAACAGAGGTGAAATAAACCTCCAAGAGTGAAGCTCCAGCAGAGTAGTTCACGATGTCCGAGCCGGGACTCGGCTTTGAACATGTGGGGCCGAGCTTAAATGTAGAAATGGAAAGCGCAACTTACGTTAACCATAATTGTCTTGAAACCCAGTTCCCGGAGGGTGCGAATGGCCCTAACCGAGCACCAATCAAACTCAACGGAGGAGCCAATGCGATAAACACCGGATCCAAGGACCATCACACCATGATCATTGAATGTGATGTCATGCGCCGACGCGTTATAGGTGAGGTAGAGATAGTTCGTGTAGGCAGGGAACTCTGCAGCAACGGTATCAATCTGCTTAACGAAGGGAGTGATTCCGGCTTCCAGTCTCATGCGCCTCACTGCGAGCTCGTTGGACTCCCAGAATTTAGCTAGTTGACGATCGCTAAACCCGAGTCTCTTTCCTTGAAGAAGTAGGTCGGGTCGCTGGGAGATCTGACTAGTGTTGTACTTGCTCATCTCCTTGCTGAATTGGCTCAGCCCCATGAGCCTGTGTAGGAACCATTTGTCAATCTTAGTGAGCTCCCAGATTCGGTCCACTGAGTATCCAGCGTGCATGGCGTTGGCGATGGCAAAGAGACGTTGGTCGGATGGAGTCTGTAGTTCGTCGTCAATTGACATGAGGGCTTTGGTTTCGCCGAAACCAAGATTGTGGAAGTCTATAGCTCGAATTGCCTTCTGAATAGCTTCCTCGAAGGTTCTTCCAATGCTCATGACTTCGCCAACACTCTTCATTGATGAGCCAAGTTGTGTGGACACCCTTGTGAACTTCTTCAAGTCCCAACGGGGCATCTTGACAACGACATAATCTAGCGACGGTTCGAAGCAAGCACATGTTACCTTTGTAACCGTGTTCTTGATTTCCTTCAAAGGAATACCAAGTCCCAATTTGGCAGCGATAAAAGCCAGGGGGTAACCAGTTGCCTTAGATGCTAGCGCGGACGATCTCGAAAGTCTTGCGTTGACTTCAATGATACAGTATTCCTTTGAAAACGGATTCAAGGCATACTGAATATTACACTCTCCGACCACACCTAGGTGGCGGATAACGTTGACTGCTGTCGTCCGCAGCATGTTATAGTCTTCGTCTGATAGCGTTTGCGATGGCGCCACAACGATAGAGTCGCCTGTATGGATGCCAAGAGGATCGAAATTCTCCATGTTGCAAACAGTGATGCAATTATCTTGAGCATCCCGTACAACTTCGTACTCGATTTCCTTCCAGCCCTTCATACTTCGCTCAATTAAGACTTGCGGACTCGCTGCTAGAGCCTTGTTGCAGAGGTCTAAAAGTTCGGCTTCGTTGTTCGCAAAGCCACTGCCCAGTCCACCTAGAGCATAAGCGGCTCTGACGATGACAGGAAAGCCGATGTCCTGCACAACACGCATTGCTTCATCCACGCTGCTCGCTGAAGCAGATTTGGCGCATTTTTCGCCAATCGAGTCCATACTGCGAGCGAACAGTTCCCGATCCTCTGTTGTAATGATTGTGTCAATGGGAGTACCGAGGACCTTGACACCGAGCTCTTCAAACTCATCCTTGAGTTGAATGCCGACCTGCAGAGCAGTCTGGCCACCGAAAGTGACATAAATCGCGTCCGGTCGCTCGTAAACAATGACTTTGCGGACAAACTCGGCAGTAACGGGAAGGAAATAGACTTTATCAGCTAGACCCTTTGAGGTCTGGATGGTTGCAATATTGGGGTTGATGAGAACCGTGTAGATGCCTTCTTCTTTCAAAGCTTTAATGGCCTGGCTTCCCGAGTAGTCAAATTCGCCAGCTTGGCCGATGCTAAGTCCACCACTTCCAAGAACAAGGATTTTCTTGACATTGACGCGCGGGTGCAACCTCTCATTTTCTTCGGTGGTGCCCCCAGGGAATTTGACTGGCGAATCAAGAAGTTCCGGGTTCTTCGCACAGTTGACGATCGTGTCAATGAAGACATCGAAAAGAAATTCGGTATCACGAGGACCGGGTGTGCTTTCCGGGTGGAACTGTACACTGAAGTACGGTTTGTTGACGTGCATAATACCCTCATTGCTGCCGTCGTTGGCGTTCACAAACAACTCCTTCCATTCGCTTGGGAGAGTCCCAGCATCGACCGCGAAACCGTGATTCTGTGAAGTAATATGACACTTTCCAGTAACCATGCTTGTGCAGGGAATGTTGTGTCCTCGATTACCGAACTTCATCTTAGCCGTCTTGGCACCAGCCGCTTGGGCAAGAAGCTGGTGGCCAAGACAGATACCAAATACTGGCGTTCGGTTGGCTTTCATTGCCTGAGCAATCTGCTCTACAGGTTGGCGCATGACAGCCGGGTCACCAGGTCCGTTTGAGATGAAAAGTCCGTCATATTCGCCCGCAGCGCCACTGGCAAAGTCATAGTTCCATGGGCATACGAGCACTTCGATACCCCTGTTCAAGAAGCATCTGAGTTGGTTATTTTTCATACCAACATCGAGGCAGAGTACACGAAGAGGGCGCCCGGATGGATGTTTTAGCGTCTTGGATGAGGGTGGCGTATAGAGCTGGGGCTCTTTGATGGAGACTGGGAACCTGTGAGCATACTAGGAAATTCAGTTTGTGTATAGCGAGACTCACCCTCAGCCACAAGATTTTTTGTGTTGGGGTTGACCCAATCAATTGACTCAAACTGCGGGTTTCTGTCGTTGTTGATGTGGTGGCTTGCAGCGCCATTGACACCGTTGGTTACTCCATTGGTTAAACCTGGCTTTTGCAATAGCATTCGGCCTAGCATACTACCCTCCTCTCGGATTCGTTGAGTTAGGTTTCTCGTGTCGACGCCATACATGGCAGGAATTCCTTGCTCTTTTAACCACGTTCCTAAGGAGGACTTCGCGAGGTAGTGTGAAAACTCTTCTCCGGCATACGAAGATACGACGAGACCGGCGATATGGATCTGGGAAGATTCGAAGTAGGCGGGACGGTCACGAAGTAATTCGTCCATGACGTCTCTAGAAGGCACGCCATAGTTTCCGACGAGAGGGAATGTGATAACGAGAATCTGGCCGCGATACGAAGGGTCTGTTACCGACTCTGGGTATCCTACCATGCCAGTCTGGAAGACCAGCTCTCCAGCGATGCTCTTCTTGGCACCGAAGCTGTATCCTTGGTAGGAGGAATGGTCCTGGAGGTCAAGACACATGAGGCCTTCATCCTCAGAGCCAACTATCCGCGCAGAGGCGGGCTGGTAGTGAACGGGGTCGGCCATGTCGACTCGTGCTGGCTACGAGGCTCGTGGGAGGTGTCTAAGCCTAAGCTTGATGAGAGACTAATACGATGAGGGGGAGGGGTCGATCGAAAGCAGCAATTAGGAAGCTCGCGAACAGAGCTTTCTAAGGCCGCAAAGATATTGACTGAATCAGAATCTCATAGCGTCGTAGGATACAATTGACAATTGTATAGAATTGTTTCCACGAACGTCGGAAGTTGAGAAAATTTACAAGAAATTTTCATATGTGCCAACCAAATTTTTTTTTTCCCTTTCTCTTCATACTATGTACAAGCTTCCGCCCAAGTGGCTTGCGAGGTTGCCAATTGGAATGCAGATCCCTTGCGGGGTCCAATCAGCAGCTAGCATCTTGAATCAAGCACTGGTGGACCAGGGCCGGACCCATAATTTTAATCCATCTTTCCTGGTTCGTGCGACCCAAACTCGATCTTTGAAGAAAGTCTCGAAGTACCTACACGGGGATCATCCATCCCACTCGTCATACCTTCAAGCTGCATGTACCGAGTCTCCAGCTCTCCTACCTTGGGTTACATACTTAGGTAGGTATCTTGTAGCTTTGTTAATTGATATGGCTAAATACATGTAATTAAATGGTTCGGTTATTTAGCACTTTCATATGAGGAATACTAGAGACTTTGATTGCTTGCTTTGCGTGACGTCTTTTGGGGCAAATCCAACCAAGATGCTGCCCCACTTGGTTTAGTCTAGCGCCAAGACCCCTCATTTTCTTATAACCTAATGACTTCGAGTAATAATCGCTTAGGTCAGTACATTTGACGACGGGGTAAACCAAGCTAGCATGAACAAAACAGAGTTCACGATACCACAAAAAATAAAATGATAAATAAATCGCGTGTGATGTCTAAGTGCGGGCATATAAAGATGGCTTGATTTTGAATGGGAAAAATAATAGAAGCCTTTATTGTTGATTTTCTCGGGTACTTATTTTATGAGCGTCGTACGGAGGCCTTCTATACGAGAACATCTCACCTAATAGCAGTTGAGCATTCTGGGAAATTTCGGCTAGTATTTATGTACTTGCCTATTCATAGGAAATTTTGAAAAAGGGGGGTGAAAGTACCTATTACTATTTCACTTCAACGAAGTTATGCCAATTCACACCATCCATGAACTCTCTTGGCATCGACATCTGGCTATGAGAGCAATCGCCAAGCATGACCTCAGTGACTACCTAGTAAGTTAAATTTAGCTAGATGCCCCTTAGGATCTCTTCCATCTTCACGGGAAATAAGCAAGGGAAACCGAGAGAGAAATGGAGCAGTCAGGTCTGCCATTCGGAAAGGCACCACCGTTTTTTACCATCCAGTCTCGTAGCGCGCATTCATTTAACGCCGCCATATAACTATTGGTCCGAGCTACGACACGACTATACTGAGTTATACGCAATGCCAATAACCAAAATGTCCCAGCTCAGATATTCAGGCACGTCAAAACATCAGCAGTCCCGAACGAGTGGAGAGGATGAAGAGGCTTACAACAAGAACCAATCAAACGCGAGACCGTACGAGGTAGGTTACATTGCTGAAAAGATTATGGGGCTCGAGGTGCCTGCACCGCCCAATGATATTGGCTGCGTTCGCTTCGTTCCGAAGTCAGGCCCCGTATGATAGCCCCATTGTATGTATGGCCATATCAAAAGCCATACGAGATGAATGCTTCTCTCAACTTACAAGTGTTATAAATGGAAGGAGAATCCTCAAGATGCTCACTCCACGGTTTTCCCATTATAAACCAGCGGCGTACCATCTGCCACTGCTGCATCTCCCTAGACGGTCTAGGCTCCCGCCAGCAGCTTACTTTCCCGCGAGCACGAGATGGCTTCATCTTCAGGGCCGGGCATTATAAGTACCTCCGTGACGGCTGAGAAGCCTGTTGAAAACAGAAACATCGAACAGAA
Organism: Hypoxylon sp. E7406B; assembly: GCA_000931505.1. Taxonomy (NCBI): domain Eukaryota; kingdom Fungi; phylum Ascomycota; class Sordariomycetes; order Xylariales; family Hypoxylaceae; genus Hypoxylon; species Hypoxylon sp. E7406B. The sequence continues at coordinate 536,706 of JYCQ01000010.1, forward strand.
GAGCCCGGTTCCGGGAGATGATGGTCTGGGGGTCGACATAGAGATCAAAGATGATCCAGTTGACAGTATCCCCCCATCAACGGTAAACCCGATACCGTCTATGGAGCCTCTACAGGGCTTCCCACTCTACGCAGTTCTTGCGGGAGTCTGTGTGGGCGCATTCTTGATGTCTCTTGATGTATTCATCATCTCAACGGTCAGTATCCTGATCCAGTGCAATCGCTTGTTGTTGATTAGACTTGGGCACTAGGCGATCCCATCGATAACGGCCGACTTCCACGACACGTCGCAAATATCCTGGTMCCCCGCCGCTTACAGCTTGGCAGTATGTGCCGTAACTCCCCTCGCTGGTAAGATCGCCGCCGTATTCCCGTTACGTTGGGTGTACCAGTGCCACTTCTTCATATTCCTGATCGGTAGTCTCATCTGTGGCTGCGCCTCAACAAGCCCGATGTTCATTGCAGGGCGTGCTATTGCGGGCGCTGGAGCTTCTGGCGTCGCTAGCGGAGGCCTCACTATAGTGATCACGATCTCGGATACCAAGAAGAAGCCATTGAATATGGGCATAGCGAGTGCCTGCTTCATCCTAGGGTTGATATTAGCCCCTGTTGTTGGTGGCGCGTTGACCGAGAGGGTGACTTGGCGCTGGTGCTTCTGGATTAATCTGCCTGCAGGAGCCATTACTCTCCTTGCCATGTTCTTCTTTTTCCACCCTCCACCTATTCAGCGAATTGAAAGCGTCACCCAGAGGCTTCAAAGCTTAGATCTGATCGGATGTATCATGTTCGTTCCCGGGATCTTCATGGTGCTTCTTGCGTTGCAATGGGGTGGCACGAAAATGAGCTGGAACTCGCCGACCATCATCGGGCTGTTTGTCGGGTCAGGAGTATTGCTGCTAATATTTGCAGCGTGGGAGGTCCGGAAGGGAGACGATGCCATGATTCCGGGGCGCGTAGTTGGTAGAAGGACAGTTGCCCTGAGTACCCTATTCGCATTCTGTTACATGGGCTGCCTTTCCGTTGCGACATACTATCTCCCTGAATGGTTTCAAGCCGTCCAAGGAGCTACTCCGCTCGAGAGCGGTGTTAGGATTCTCCCTTCCGTCATATCTCAGATACTAGGGACTGCGATCGCTGGTACACTAGGTAAATCATCTCGCTACCAGTGGGGATTGAGAGCTTAATGAGACTGACCGACGGCTTTAGCTTTGAGGATAAAATATTACAACCTCTGGTTGTTCTTCGGAGCACCTTTGATGTGCATCGCGGGTGGTCTATATACCCGACTGACAGCTTTCAACACGCCCACTAGCCAATGGATTGGCTTCCAGATTATCCAAGGTTTCGGCGTAGGATTCTGCATGCAGATGCCATCTTTAATTATTCAGCTGGCACTGAAGGATTGTCCGAACTTAGTACCCATTGGTATTGCTCTCGCCTTGTTCGTGCAGTACCTAGGCGTTACTGTGATTCAGGTCATCGGCGGTACCATATTCAACACCTTTTTAAACCAGCAGCTTACCCAAGCCGGCCTTAGTCCTTTACAGAAACAGCTCCTTCTCCAGGGCGGAACCCGAAGCGTTCGAAATGTGACCCTGCAGCACTTCCCCGAATTATTTGTGCCTGTCCTGAAGTCTTATAACTATGCCATCACTCGGATCTTCGTAAGTCCTAAACGCATCTGAAAGTCAGTTCCGCGTGGCCTTCGAGGAGATAGCTTACATCTTCGTAGTTCGTATCAGTTATCGCGGCTGGTATTGCCTTCTTCCTCGCTTTCGGAATCGAATGGATTAGGATAGAGGCAGTTACCAAACCGGGAGCGGACCCGGAAACTGGAGCCGACGCAGTCCGGGACCGAGATGCAGCCCAGGCATGATTGAATTTATTCCAATTCTGTTTCTTCCGGTCCTTATCTCTTGGCATCCCATAGGAACATTTTGGTACTCCTCCCTGCAAGACTTATTTAGCCCATTGATGTTGTTCTCCAGATTACTTAACATTACTGGTACGAATGTGGTTCTTTATACGTTGAATAACATCTACTAGCACAATCGCACCTAACAGTCGAATATTATCCTTTCTGGTCCAATATCGTGTTCAGAAAGCCAAGAAGAAACTAAGCTTAAAGAGTTGGTCCGATCGTATGTGCTGCTCAGTATCGTGTAGTAGTCACTGACTAGGTACCTACATATGCCGTGTGATTATGACCGAAGTTGACTAGACTGTATGTATCGATCTAGTGTATCGGTATTGACGCCATATAAATCTTCGGATTAAACCAGGGTCATTCCGTAGTCCCTTCCACTTCGCTTGAGAGGTGGGGATTAAAATATAAAATAGCTAAATCTCTTTGAACTATATGTCGATGTTGTTTTCTGGATTAGAGGGCAATATCTGGTTGACGTAGAGTCTATTCGTGAATCGATATGAAGCGTGGAAAAGATACTTCGATCCCTCGGTTTCGATCCTGCAGAGCTTGATTTCGTACATATGTACTACCTACATGCACGCACTTACGATGTCTAAGAAATGGGGTAGAGTTGCATGAACGTAATCCGTACCCTGGATCTACATCTGTAGATGTAACCAGATGGGTGTAACCTTGGAATCCTGCCAATCGGGAAGGTTAGATTCGAGTGTGTTGAAAGGAGCGGTGAATAGCATCTCACGCACGTCACCGTGACATATTCTACTTGACGAGATTGAACAGCACGGAGATGCTAAAATGCGCATGGCTGGTGTGTGTGTGTGTGTGTGTGTGTGTGTCGCTTCTTGGTGGTGACTAACGTAGACGCTTACCGTAGCGGGATGTGGACGGGAACGCCGTTACTATTAGTGACCGCTCAGCGAGCCGGGTGGGGTCCCGAGCCCGCAAAAATGGCTTATTTTAACTAAAACATACCATATCTGATCAGTGACAATTAAATGAAAAGAAATCGTAAAAATATAAATTCGACATTATTTAAAAGAGATTTATAAATTTAAACATTATATTTAATTAAAAATTTTATAAACTTATTAAAATAAATAATTATTAATTTTAAAATATAATTTTTTTTTTTTATTTAATTTTATAAATTTTATATTATTATTTATTAATTTTTTAATAATTATAAAATTTTATAATATTTTAAATAATTTATTTAATTAATTAAAAATTATTTATATTTTTTATATATTTATAAAATTTTTATTTAAGTTAAAAATTTTATAATAATATTTTAATTTTTAACGTTTAATTTTAATTTTTAAAGTTTAATTTTTTTATTTTTATAACGTAAATTTTATTTATAAATTTATAATTATTTAAAATAAATTACATAATATTTAATAAATTTATAAAAATTAATTTTAATATATATTTTATATTTTATTAATTATAAATAAATTTAAAAAGTAATATTATAATAAATTAATTTTTTTATTTTTTAATATTTTTTTTTAAGTCATTTTTTTAATAAATTAAATTTTAAAATATTATAAAGCTTTATTTTTATTAAAAAATTAATTTTTAATTATTTTTTAATTTAATTTAATAT